>JAFBJW010000102.1:362917-811770 GCA_016785235.1 Pseudorhombus dupliciocellatus
GGGGGGGGGGCTGGTGGTGGCGGCTTACCTTGGCGCCGTCAGCTGGGTTGTGTACGACAGTGGTCTGGGCTTCCTGGGGGGAGGCAGGAGACACTTTACCATGCAGGGATGGAACATGGACGACAAAGGGGACGGACCAGAGGAGACGGCGGGGAATGTCAGAGGTTTCCATGACGACAAACACAGACACGCCAGCTCAGAGGAGCTGGGAGCGACTCTACAGCCTTCACCTGCGGGGTCACGACCGAGGAGGAGGAGGAGGAGGAGATTTACCAGGTTCAACGTGTCAATAAAGTTTGTTTCAACTCGAGCCCGTTTGTGTTTCAACAGATGAAAGCCTCCATCAGGGATGAAGAGCCGCTCCTCATCCTCAGTCTTGACCCGTCCAGCGGTCGAGTCCTGACCCTGAGCACCTGCAGGCCCCGTGACCTCGTGTTGCATCGTGGGTAATTTAAGGTGTTAACAGTGACCCGACTGTTCAGGACATTTATCCAATGATCCCGTTTTACCCAGAACGCCTCACAGCGAAGAGCGATAAAGCAAACGTCCCCTGACGTAAAGACGCTCAGTGATGACCTCGTCTGAGCTCAGACGAGTGTCCACAGGAGCCGTGGACCCTCAGTGCTCAGAGGTGTGTGTGTGTGAGACAGAAGCAGAGAGGAAGACGAGCGTGATGGTACCATGAGGGCGGACGACGACATGCTGCTGCTGCTCACTGCACTGTTTACACTGCGGGTCGCCTGCGACTGGGCCAGAGACACAACACAGTGACCTTTGACCCTCAGGACAGCGCGTCCTAAATGTGATCGTCTGAACCATTTCAAAGGCCAGACTACACACTCCGGTCCTGTCTGCATGCAGTGAGTGTTCATGACTAAATAACCATCAGAGAAGCCGTCAGCTCCAAACTGAGGAGTTTCATCAGTTAGAGGTAGAATCTGAATTTAAATATTTAAAGGAATCAAAGTCTTTCTCTCTGGGGCCGGAACAATAATCTGCAGCTGATTTACTCAGGAGGAGAAAACAAAGAATAAGAATACAGTTGTTGGAAATGGGAGAGTGACGGTTAAAAACCCTTCCATGGTCACAAAGTCAAAGTGTTTGTCATTGGGGGGGCGGAACAGGGGGCGGGGCTGAGATGCTGGATGAAGGCGCCTCAGAAATCAAGTGGAAGCGAGGGAGAGAGAGGACGGATAATGAAGACATGGAGACGACAGAGCCGGTCTCACCATCAGACACACACTCGAGCTGGACTTCCTTTTCTGACAGACGACAGCGATGAGAGAAGGGAAAGAATCAGGGGTCATCGAGAACTAATCAATCAGTTCAAAAAAGGAAAAGGGAAAACCCTGAGGGACACCAGAGAAAAGCTGCAAAGAAAACAGCAGATTATTCCTCTGAGCCTCGCACGGCGCTTTTATTTTGACGGTCTGTTGTCATGGCGCCTCACTGCATGCACCGAGGACGAGACGGAGGCGTTAACGTGACCAAACGTCGACTCCACAGAGCCACAGATCATATCTGAATTTTAAAGACAGAGGAGCTCAGAGGACAGGGACAGACAGGGACGGACAGAACTCACCTTCACACCGTCCGACTTCTTGTTCAGTAAAGTCTTGCACGCTGAAAGAGAGAGAGAGAGAGAGATGAGCTCAGACACACACACTTGTTTTGTTTGTTCAAGAGAAGCGAGAGATGAGGGGATTATAATCAGTTCATCTTCAGTGATAAACCCACACGGTCCTGAAGCGACTGGACGACAAACCAGCGGCTCTTCCCACGAGGAAGAAGGAAGAGGAGAACACATGAAAACTAAACAGCCAGACGCGTTTTGATGCGAGCAGGCGTGACCCTCAGGCTCATGCAGGGGCCGAGCAGAGTCAGGGTCCACTGTGGATGGACCCACCCAGCCACGCCCAGACCAGCGGCGGCCGCTCGGGTTCGGCTGACGTTTGCTCTGAAGCATTCTGGGCTTTGGTCTGTTCACACACACACACACACACAGGACAGGCAGAGACCGTGCACGCCGCTCACCCAGCGCCACATGCACCCGGCGCCCATTCACATGCTTGACCGTGCGGAGGAGGGGACGGGCTGTACATACAAACCAATCCACGGGGGGCAGGTTATAAAACGGTGAGGTCAGAGGTCAACGCAGGAAATGAGAACCCTCATTAACACGTCACTGTGCGTGTGGCCACTGTCACGTGGTCCATCAGTAGCAGGCAGCAGGCAGCAGGGGGAGGGGAGGGGGGCGGGGTTCCAGCAGCTCAGGACACATGCCAACAACCAGAGCGTGACGCTGGCCACGCCCACCTCTGGCAGACGTACCTTCCTGCGCCATGGCGGCCGTGCTGGTGGTCGCGGCAGGGCTGGTGTGCTGCCGTCCCACTACGGGACAGAGAGGGAGTCAGTGCGGCGCCACGGGCGGGACCAGAGCCTCCCCGCGGCCCGACGGCGTCGCCCAATGAGCTGCTCGCTCGCTAACGACACGACAACGCAGGAGCCAACAGGCCGATGACCTCCGTGCAAACGGCGACAGTAACGGCGATCTGTTCTTTACTGGGACGCTCGCCATCCCCGCCTGGCTCAGATCCGCCAGAGCTACTCACACGAACGCTTACGAGTAGCAGAAACGCATTGGCTGGCGAGGACGCCGCCCAGAGCGCAAACAGGAGCGGCGATCAGAAGTGTTTCAGAGATCAAAGGAGGAACGAAGTGTGACGTCACAGCAGCTGAGGGAGCGAGCGTGTCAGAGGAGACAGGAAGTAGAGTCAGAGGGACGCGTCACGCTCACCTGAGAAGTTCCTGGACACCAGCATGGTCGTGAGGATCGCTCCCTGCACACACACAAGCATCAGCGTTGGTGTTGCTGCGGCCTCGTGCACACGTGTGTGTGTGTGTGTGTGCTCACTTTCAGTTTCCTCCTGGCGTTGAACTTGCGCAGACACTCCACGGTCTCCTGGCGATGCATCATGGAGGCCACAGTGGAGCGTTGCTGTGTGACGACAACAAAACGAGCTCAGTGCTGCGGCCAGTCCGTTATTGATTAGGACACGCCCCTAAAGATGACTTCTCCAAGCACCGTGTGTGTGTGTGTGTGTGTGAGACTCACGCAGACCCACGGGTGCTTGATGGCCTGGTCGGCCGTGATCCGTTTGGCCGGGTTGATGGTCAACATCTGGTTGATCAGGTTCTTGGCCTCGGGGGTCACGGTGTCCCACTCTGGAGACGGGAACTGGAACACAGAGGGGCGGGGTTGAAACGTGCGCCAGGCACAGAGACACAAGTGAGCTGTGAATCTAACGAGCGCAGGGGACGATGATGATCTTATGGGAACAGCTCACGTTCTCCCAGTGAGGAGCGACTCACGTCATAAGCGCCGGCCTTGATCTGCTGGTACAGTTTGTGCTGGTCCTCGTCCCAGAAGGGGGGGTAGCCCACCAGCAGGATGTACAGGATCACACCTGACGTGCACACACACACACACACTGTGTGAACACGCTGAGGAGCAGCAGACACCGACACCCAGCTGGGATGAGCTGTGACTGACCACAGGCCCAGATGTCCACTGGTTTGCCGTACGGGTCCTTCCTCAGCACCTCTGGAGACAAGTATCCTGGGGTGCCTGCGAACCCTGCACACACGCACACACACGCACACACGCACACACACACTTGACCATTGAAGCATCACGGCCTAAAGGGATTTTATAATCACTTCATTTCCTCTCTAACTAAACTAAGCGTCTTCATGTTCTCGGCCAGTTTTTTTTTTTGCTTCTTCTGAACTTTATGACGTCAGACGGAGCGCGAGTCCTCACCAAACCAGGCCTGCTGGTCCCCCTGCACCTCGATGGCCAGGCCGAAGTCTGCCAGCTTCACCGCCGCGCCCTTCATCTTACTGGCCAGCAGCAGGTTCTCTGGCTGCAACACACACACAGTTTTCAAATGATCAAGTTTGACATGAGCTAAACCCTAAAGCATGAGGAGGAATCCACTAATAAAAGAGGAACACTTCATAAAGTGTGAGTCATTGTGAGCTGGACGAGCCGGGGACAGACGGGGACAGACGAGCAGTCCAAGCTGCGTCTGACCTCATGAGAGACAGCGTCCTCACTTTCCTCTTTTAATCTCGGTGCAGGACAGTTCCTCAGGAGGAGGGGAGGAAGCGTGTGAGGTCAAGAGGTCACCGATGACAGCTGAGAGGCGGCGGAACGAGGCCGTCACTGGCCGTCATCTCAAGCACAGACACGCTATTAATAGCAGCTCGTCTGCCTTCGTCACTCCTCAGCGATGGGGGGGGGGTGGTAGACGGGAATGGAGAGATAAGGAGGAGAGGGGGCAGGTGACGATGAGAGGGATGACGCCTGTGTGTGTGTGTGTGTGCGTGTGTCCACTGACGCATTTCATCGTTTCAGTTTTTATCAGACTCACCTTGAGGTCCCTGTGCACGATGTCGTGCTGGTGGATGTGACTGACGCTCTCCAGGATCTGGTTGATGCAGTGGCTGCAGGAGACGGGGACAGGGACAGGGACATCTGTCAGTCCACAGAACCACCTGCCATCCATCCAGACTCACATGATGTCACTGGCCTGACCCTTGACCTCCACCAGCTCAATGTTTTTAAGACATTTTGTTTTGAATGGTCGCACCCGCCTTGACCTTTGACCCTCAACTACAATCAAATCAGTTCATTGAAGGTCAAGTCCCCTCAGGTGGGTGAGGACGTCTGGTCCATGAGGACGTGATGGACGGACGGTTAATCTGAGTAATCGCTGCTCAGACGGAACCCAGAGGGCTGTGTGTGTGTGTGTGTGTGTGTGTGTGTGTGTGTGTGTGCGCATATGAACAATTAAACTGGTCTGCTGCACATTTCGTTTCCATGAAACTGAGCGTGACACAGCGGAGGTGACGCTGGGGTCAGCAGAGGAGGAGGAGGAACGGCATCCTCTCGCCGTCAGACAGACTGTGTCCAAATTAGGACGAGACGTGGACTTCTCCTCAGTCCGAGTCCGTCTGTCCCGCCTCAGCTCCAGAGTCGTGGACAGTGACAGGGCGGCTGCTGAGGCTCAGGCCCAGGTTGAACCTGCAGCGCTAAAAATAAGGCTGCCATCATTAATTCATGAAATTCAATTTAAAAACCGGAGTCACGTGTGGACTGAGGCAGCCTCGCGCCCCCGTCTGCTGCGGCACGTTCACACACAGCGTAAATATAAACGTATTTGAGGGCGTGTACCTGGCGTCGGCCTCGCTGTAATACTCCCGAGCAACGATGTCCTCGAACAGCTCTCCTCCAGTGACGCTGCAGACGGAGACACAGTGACATGGATCACACGTACGTGTGTGTGTGTGTGTGTGTGTGTGTGTGTGATGAACTCACAGGTCAAAGACAAGGTAATGGAAGCCTTCCTCTGAGATGCTGTCATGGAGTCGTACTGCAGAGACACATAACCAGTACATTTCTATTTCTCCTGGATTCTCACTGAGAAAAAGAATTGGACGAAGAGGACAAATCTGTCCAGCTGGGACGGACTGATCGTCCCCAGCTGCTCCCTGAGCGACTCACCGATGTTGGGATGCTTCAGCAGGCGGCAGATTCTGGCCTCTCGCTCCAGCTTCTGGTGATCTGAGGACAGGAGGAGACGCTGCAGCTCTTTACCCAGCATGCACCTGCTCTCATGTTGCTCAGCATCACTTCTTCAACTTGCATTTTGAAAACTGAAATCAACTTTCAACACGTCTTCAATATTTAGGTGATTTGGAATCCTGAATTGTTCTAAAGCAAAGATTTGGGAGGAGGCGTCCTGTCTGTGATTAGGACGGATTCAGACACACTGGACTCAGTGTGTCCCTCTGCTCCTCCTCCTCTCAGAACTACGGTTCTCTCTCTCTCTCTCACACACACACACACACACACACACACACACACACACACACACACACACACACACACACACACCACACACACACACACACACACACACACACACACACACACACACACACACACACACACACACACACACACACACACACACACACACACACACACAGCTTTTCTGCACTTAGTGAAATTAGTGTCTAATCAGTGTCCAGATAATGATGATAATGGCAAGGTGTGTGTGTGTGTGTGTGTGTGTGTGTGCAGCTCCATATTGAGATGAACAGACTGGTCGTAGGCCTGTTAAAGCACAGACATCCAGTGGATGGCATCTCCTGTTAAAGAGGGTCAGGGGTCAAGTTCACACTGGACACTGCTGCTGGACACAGAGACAGATGGGGTGTGTGTGTGAGACACTGGACATCCCTAATCCACTGCCTGTCAAACTATCAAAGGCTGCTGGGACATCTGCACTTGTTTGAAATGGTCCAGGAAGTGTCCACTCAGGGATGGACGGCGAGGACAGAACCTGGACGGCCCTCCAGAGGACAGTGATGGACTTGTTGGGAACAAGGAGTCTGGAGGCTTCGCTTCTTTTCACTGGGCGAACACAGGCAGGAAACACGGAAACGCCATCCTGACTTTGACCTCTGACCCCGCTGCTAAGCCAATCAGCTGCTGTCCTGCACGTCCAATAAGCCCTTTGTTCTGACGAAGACGAAGACCAGGCACCGACCGTTCCACTGCCAGCAGAAACAGCGGCGGCGTGATTGGATGTTAGCGAGACGAGTCTCTGGTTGGACAGAACCAGGACGGCCGGGTTCTCCAGGACACGCCCACGTCTCAGGTGAGGCTCTGTCATCCAGAGCTAAAACAACACGTAAAACACACAACGTTCTTTAACCACGAGACACGAGGGACGGACGGAAGGACACAACATGACGACCAGAAACTGACCAAATGTGTATTGACCCTCACGTTAAAGAGGATGCAAACAGAGTGTGTGTGTGTGAGGAGATTACTGCAGCGTGGGGCAGAGAACACTGAGCTGGGAGGAAGAGCAGCTGATACGAGACAGAGACAGTGAAGCAGACAGAGGACAGGGGACAGACAGACAGACAGACACAGAGGCTCGTCATCAGTGTGGCCCACGAGCAGATGAGTAAAAATAGATCCAATCCTCCTCCGGCTTACAGGCCTGAATGACACTGACCCGACCTGCTGCACCGAGCCGAGACACAGGGACACATGAAGACACACAGACAGACGGAGACGTCCACAACCCCAGAATGGATTCCTGACAGCGATGATCTCTCACTCTGTCCCTGCCGTCACTGCTCCTCCATCAGCCAGTGACAGCAGCTGCACGCTGTGCCGGGGTCAGCCAGGGGTCAGCCGGGGTCAGCGGGCTGAAGCTGAGCCAAAAGAATACTGAGGACGGATGGAGGACGGCTGTGTCAGCCCACCCTGCAGCCAGTACTGACCGGAACAGACGCTCAGGACTCGGCTCCTCCTCACGACCAGAACACGTCAAACAGCGCCGACCTTTGCCCCTGACCTTCTGAGCCGCTGCAGGAAGATGGCCGCCATCAACAACACACGGCTCCTCAGCTGTGAGCCGGCGGCCGTCACACTCCTCACGTGTGTGTGTGTGTGTGTGTGCGTGCGTGCGTGCGTGTGTGTGCGTGTGTGTGTGTGTGTGTGTGTGTGTGTGTGTGCACGGAGGGAAATTCGCTGCAGTTAAAGTGATGATCATGAGAAGAGGATTTGCTGAGTCACAGTTCTTCTTTTTGGATTCCAGGCTCCAGATGACTGAGAGCAGCCCTGTGTGTGTGTGTGTGTGTGTGTGTGTTTAGCAAAGGTCACTCTCCAGGAGAACAAGTTCCGTATACGTTGTACACACACACACACACACACACAGTCCCTACATCAGTAAAACATGTTGCTTCCTGAGACCTTGATAAAAACTGAGCAGCACAAACAGGAAGTGAACGTCGACTGAAGACTCCACCCACGTGTTCACGTGACGCAAAAACCACGAGATGATCATGAACTCATGAGCCGACGTCAGGTGATGACACCCTGTGGGCGGAGCAACACGGGACCGTGTGATGGCTGCGACCGTTGGACGTTAAAGGGTTTAATAAGAAGAGTCGCAATCACCCTTTAAATGACTCTTGAGGCAGAACACCCCTGAGGGAAATATAAAGGCACATTTCATCCAATTTAAAGTGATGAAGAGCTGAGCTGATCCTCCTGTCATCACGCTGCCCACTGACCTTCACTAATGCTCTTTCAAAATAATGGATCTGAGCACAAACACACACAGTGGCTACGTTTGGCTCCTCCTCCTCCTCCTCCTCCCTAGTGGAGCCGTGGCTTCACAAACACACAACCAGATAAGATGCAAATCAGACTGATCCCTGCTCGGCCAGGTCGTTAAGTCTGAGCTCGTCAGCGTGAACCTGTTGCTCCTTCAGTTCTGCTGAGTATTTAATAATAATAATACAAACCAATAAATACACTATGAGCTGCCCAACACACACACACACACACACACACTTTAATTGTGAAAGGCTGTTTTGATCGGCTGGAGGCGGGCCAGTGCTCGGGAACGCACGCACGATTCCAGTGAACCATGGGACACACACCTGTCAAGGCATCAGAGGCGATGGAGGACAATAAAGAGAGTGTGTGAGTGTGTGTGTGTGTGTGCTGGTCAAACACCGACCTTGGGCAAAGAAGCCGTAATGTAAATGGAGATAACGTTAACAAAGGGGCGAGCAAATATGAACACAGATCCCTGTGTGCACGTGCACGTGAGCGTGAGTGCTTCTTTTAGTGAAAACGATCAGAAACAAGAACCAGCTTTGGAGCGGTGACATCACACTGTCGACCCAGTGAGGTTCTGGTTGCGTCCACAGACACATGAGGTCAGAGGTCAGAGGTCAAACAGCAGACAGTGCCGAGCGAGCAAACACGTGACCCACGTTTCACCCAGGTTATCAGAGACAAACGCTGGGGGAGCTACGCTTTAATCCCTGATGACCCAGAGCAGCGCTTCCTGAACCGCCGCCGCCGTGGTCACTTTAAACGAGGACGACCTCACACAGTGAAAGACTCGACGTGTCTCCACATGAAGTCACATGTTCAGGGACGTTTCGTGGAAATCGTAAATGAGTGATTGACAGACAGCCTGAGATCCACCCGGTGAATCGTGGTCAATGGCGCCCTGTGATTATGGCGACGGCGGTTTCTGCTGTCAGGTGGCCGTTGCCATGGGGACACACTGTTAGCGCCCGCCTCTCCCGTTTGTGTGCACGGCGTTATTGCCTCAGTCGGCCAACTGTTGTCATAAATACTGTCAATAAAACACACACACTCATGTGAAAACATGTGCAGCATAAATTCAGCAGATGATAAATAAACTCTCAATGGCTCCATGTTGTTGCTCCTGTTTTATTCACGTTGGCTCCTACAGGACGCCATATGCTCGGGGGGGGGCATGAGAGAGGAAAAGAGGGCACGATGGATGTGACAGGAGGAGTCTTGGAAAGAGTCTCTCACACTCACACACTCTTCCTCTTCCGACCGTCTCGTTCTCTCTTTCCATTTACGACCCCCCCCATTAAATATTCACCGTCGAGGCCCATTAAACATTCACCGCGCAGAGCTGCCACGTTTATCTGCCCCTCGCCAATCAGCCTCCAGCAGCCAACCAAAAACGCCGCCGGAGAACACACGCGCACCCATCGCCTGCCCGCACGGCCTGCGATGCGGCAGCCTGGCAGGAGGAGGAGGAGGAGGAGGAGGGTGGCAGGGGAAAAGCCAGCGAAGACAGGAAGCCGAGAAAGGAAGCCAAAGAGTGAGAACAGCCTCCTCAATAATTCAACGGTGGCGGCAGCCCCTCCCCTCTGTGTGACATCACAAAGCATGTAAAAATACACTGGCTTTACAGTTTGACACAAAGCCTGACACATCACTGCGGCTAAAAATACGGTGACAGCGTCGGGGAGGATCTTTAAACGCTCTGATGGTGAAGACACCTGAACGCATCCGGACCATGATGCTCTGCTGCACGCACGGGACGAGGAGTCATCAAGTTTCCCCGATCCTCCACAAACCAACTGAAGAAGCATCACGCGCCCGACAGCGTTAGCAGCAGACTGCAAACACGACCGTGCTGAAAAGCTCTCCTAGTCTTCCTTCTGCTGGATTTTAAAAACACCCCCAACTCCTTGAAATGGACGAGACTCCGCCCCCTCATCACGGAGTCAAAGCTCTTGAACAAACTTCCCCTCTGAACTTCTGCTTCTGTGTCATGGGCCTTTCATTTAAAATGACCTACGTTCCTCCCTCTGACACGTCAGGATCACACTTGTTGAGTCCTTGTTTTACTGTCACTGTGTGTGTGTGTGTGTGTGTGTGTGTGTGTGTGTGTGTGTGTGTGTGAGCCATAATCGCTGACCTCACCATGAGCCAATGTGCCCTCCCCCTGAGCCACAGAAAACACAGCTTAATCCCCTGTTCCCCGCACACGTGCACGCACACATGCACGTAACCTCAGAGATCCTAAGAACCAGCAGCAACGTCCCCTGTCCCTCCTGTCCCTATCACACAGTTCAGTGTGTGTGTGTGGAGCAGAATATGATCAAGTCTGCAAACTGTGAAGTGTGACACCCGCTCAAAGGGTGAGAAAGAAATATGTGCAGGAAGGAAGGAGCAGTCGTGTGTGTGAGTTTTGTTCTCACACACTGAAAGCTGCCTCACTGCTGGACAGTCTCTGGGATGAAGAGTTTCACCCCTGCTGTTGCTGGGTTACTGGCTCCAGACGCCCCCCCCCCCCAACTGTGCACGCACACACACACACACACACACACACACACACACACACACACACACACAGTTTTCTTTTCCATGTCTTCACAACTGTGCTTTGAAATGTTTAATCCTTGTTTTACTTCTCTTTGCGTTACAACTGGGTTGACTTGTGTGTGTGTGTGTGTGTCAGTCATCATGGACCCACAGCAACAGACCAGAGGTGCTGCAGAACCTCAGTGTGGTTCCAGCCCTCGGCCCTGCAGCTGACGTCAGCTGCTCCTGTGACGCCGGGCAGCACGTGCGCTCGCGTGCACTCACCTCGGGCTGACAGCTTTTTGGTGTTGATGATCTTGGCGGCGTACTCCTGGCCGGTGGACTTCTTCACGCATCGGCGCACGACAGAGAAGGCGCCTCTGGAGCAGGAGACAAGAACAGACCCTGCGTCAGAACCTGTGCACGGCCACCGGGCACGCGCTCAGGACACGGATCAAGAGACGGGCAGAGGGACACATGCATGACTCGCACGGAGGGGGGGGGCACAGGGACGGGCCCGTGCGCGGACACAGACCGCGTCTGCCTCCTCTAATTGGCTTGACATCTCCAGCAGCCCTGCAGTGTGCACGCTCGCACGTGCACGGCAGAGCTGCACGGTGGAGCTCGGAGGAGCCACCGGCCGCGACCTGTCCACGGCCGCAGGTGCGCGAGAACAGGAGGCTGCTGCACACCTCCAGGAGCCGGCGTGTGCACGAGCGGAGCCCGCAGAGGAGCAGCCGGGGGGGGGGCTCCTCACGCTGGAGTAAAACCCGCACAATGGCAGCAGCGCAGGAGGAGAACGCGCACACATAGCACATACACAATGAATGCAACAAGCAGCGCGCGTGCGTGTGAGTCGCTTACTTTCCCAGTTCCTCGTACAGCTGGTACTCGTCGGTGAAGCGGGTGCAGGTCACCACCGTGGCCATGTTGACGGGAGACACGAGCACGAAGACACCTCGCGCTCCGGTGGCCGCCGCGCGCACAGTTCCTCCTCCTCCTGTGTGGAAGGGAGGAGAGAGAGAGAGAGAGTGGGAGGAGAGAGAGGGCTCTGTAGTAACAAAGATCGTCTAATGAGAAGATGCATCACAACGCGGCTGGGTGCATGCTAACGATGCTACAACACAGGCAGGAAGTTTTTCTCTCGTCTTTCTTTAATCGAACCAGAAATAATGTCAGAGTGAGACCTCTTTCTTCTTTCCTCCTCTGCGCCAGTGGAGGGGGGCAGACCCAGGATCAGTTCCACAGCCCCGCTCTGGCTCTTCAGTGCATCTGCTCCCACACGGGGCTGACTCCAGATCAGCTGACCGGCTCCCGGAGTGAGGCTGCGATGCCGCAATATTTCAATATTGGCACAAAGCGGCGGGCTGCACGGCCTCAGCTGTGCACGCGGACAGCAGGCCGTGCAGCTGCGAGTATGACGTCAGGGAACCAGTGGATGACATCAGTGGTCACCAGCAGCAAATAAAGGAGGTGTAATGTCAGAGGGAGTGAACCCAGGGTCACAGCCCTGAGGCTGGAGACTCTGAGACCTCCCACCTGTCCCACCTGTCCCACCTGTCCAGGGCTCCTCTAACAGGCCTGTGGCAGAGAAAACAGCCACTCAGCATTAATGGGACGCATCTCTGCACCTGCACTAATGAGGCGCCGGTAATTAAGGCTCCGAGCAAACACTCATTAATGGCCAGCTCTAAACATGGCTCCAGTTCAGTGGGGGGGGCACATGGCTGCGTTTACACATGCTAAACGTGGGGGGGGGCTGTATTTAAAACAGAATCAATAATGAGGTCAGACGCTCAGCGATGTGTTTCCTGTTTTCCATGGTTTCCATGGGAACCGTCCATCATTTGAGGGCATGAAAGCAGATCTATTCTCTTTCATGGTCAGTTATTACTTTCGCCCATGTTAGCGTTTAACAGCACATCAGGGCCCCAGTCGGGTCATCGATACCGAGCTGCTCCAGAAAACCCCCTTTTATTTAACGCTGCCTCAGTGTCACAGCTTCAGCAGAGAGCGGAACAGCCTCAGCTCAGTGATGATCCAGCTGCCGCCCACTGACTGTGTGTGTGTGTGTGTGATTTATGGAAGCTGACGCTGCCTTATTTCTGCAGGGCCACGACAGTGGACTGGGAATCAGACGTGTGGGCATCAAACCATTGTCATCGACAGTTTCTGAGAAGGTGTGTGTGTGTGTGTGTGTATAAGAGTCTCTCTCTCACACACACACACACACTGGAGGGGTGTTGCTCTGCCCTCAGTGGCCCTCGCACTGATGTCACGTCAGTCGTGGACTCGGTGCAGACGGATGTTCAGTGAGAGCAGAAACCCTCCACTGACTTCTAGTGTTTTCCATAAAGATGGCGGCCACAGAGACTGCTCAAGCGTTTATGAAATGGTGTGTGTGTGTATGTGTGTGTGTGTGTGTGCTCATGGAGCCGCAGCTGACAAACAACATCAGGCTAAGGGCTTTTCTTAGGACGAGGTCCCCGTGACCTATGAACAAAATCATGACGCAAATCCATCGTTCAAACTTCAGCTGGACATGTGTGATGCATTCTTCACTAAATCTGATCTGAAGGCACCTCAGAGACGTCCCCTGTGCACAGACCCCCGGGGAAGCATGTCCTCCCTCCTCCACAAGCCACAGAGCTCTAAACGAATACTTCTACTCTGTTTAAATGAGCAAAAACGAGCGAGAGGGAGGGAGAGAGGGGGTGGTTTGCAGAGGGACAAATGGAGGGAGGACGACAGCAAGGAGGAGGAGGAGGAAAATGTGAGGGTTGACCAGAGGGGTAAGAAACGGAGGAAGTTGCATATTCATTATCAGGCCACTGGGGAGAGACGTGTGTGTGTGTGTGTGCTGATACCTCTGCATCATCACAGTGCTGCAGCTGTGTCCTGATCAAGCTGAACAGAGGAGAGCACCCCCCGATTCTCTGCTGTCGAAGCAGAAACCTCACGTCTCCGTCAGGGTTAAAGACAGAAGGTGTTTATTTCCACGACAGCAGAACTGAACACCATTTTAAAGAACGATGGCGGCAGCTGCAGGGACTGGGTTTGGTGCCGTGGTCAGAAAAGTGAACGTGTGCAACCCTGAAGATGAAAAATACAAGGTGACAACAGACAAAATGTCTGCGTGTCATCGTCACATGACCGGGGACACAGCGAGGTCATCCTCCAGCCTGCGTCTGACATCTCTCCACACACACACACACACACACACACACAGTCACCCCGCTGCCGTCTGGCCGCAGGACAGTGAGTCAGCTGCTGAGCGAGCGTCTGTTCCTCTGCCGGCCGTCAGCGTCTCATCACTAGTGGCACGACATCATCACATCAGCTCTGTCTGGAATGAAACACTGCACGCGCTGTTGTTTGGAGGAAAGTATTTTTACTGCGCTGTGGCTCATGACAGGGTCAGAACAGGGGTCTCCTCTGCAGGCGTGAGCCCACCTTTCTGAAGAGGGCTTTTAGTTTACATAACCTGCAGTGTTTCATCCGCGTCATCCTTTCTTTCCTCGCATGCTCCTCCCCCTCCAGGCCCAGCCAGGGGCTCCACACCCCCCCGTGGAGCTCAGGGTCGGCCATCGGGTCGTCCGGTGGGTTCGTGGCCGGCACAGCGGTCTGGTTGTGCTCTGCCAGCCTCAGCAGCAGGTGCTTCACCACCTCTGGACGGGCCGTGGCCAGGTCCGTCCTCTCGTAGGGGTCGGAGGAGACGTTAAACAGCCAGACGGACTTCCCCGGCTCGTGGCGCTGCTTCTCCAGGCTCTGCCACCGCTCGGGGCCGACGGGAAGAGCCCGCGGTGGGATCCAGTCCCCGTCGCCTACGTTTCCCGTCAACAGCTTCCAGTCCCCGGCCCTGATCGCAGCCCTCACGGCCGTGTCCCAGATCCCAAAGCCGTTGAGTTCCAGCGCCTTGTCGTACGGCTCCCCGGGCTTCCTGGAGACCGGGTCGATGTTGAAGAGGATTTCGGTGCGAGGGCAGGGCCGGCCCTCGCTGATGCTGCCCCACACGTCGTGACCGTCGAGGCCCAGGCGCGGCTGCGGGGCCCCTGCCAGCCCCAGTAAGGTGGGGTACCAGTCAGAGACGTGGATCAGGGCTCTGCTCACCACGCCCCTCCTGTGCAGGCGGGGGCTGTGGACAAAGGCCACGGCCCTGACCCCGCCCTCCCAGTAAGTCCCTTTGCCTCCCCTCAGCGGCCAGTTGCTCCCGCCGGAGAGCGGCTGACCTCCGTTATCAGAGGAGTAGATCAGCACCGAGTTCTCGTACAAGCCGCTGGCCTTCAGCTGCTGGACCAGGTGTCCCACGGCCTCGTCCAGACAGCTGAGCATGGCCGCGTAGTGACGCCTGAGCCGATTGGCCTGCGAGCCGTAGTGCTGCAGGAACCGCTCTGGCGCCTGTAACGGCGTGTGGGCGGCCTGAAGGGACACGTACAGGAACAGGGGCGTCTGCGGGTTGTGGCTCGTCAGAATCTGCTTCACCCTGGGGGGACAGAGGGAACAGTTTGTCTCACGTATGAAGGACCTGTGGACGCAGCGCCACGCCTGACCTCTCTATGTAGAGCAGCGTGGAGTAGTTGCCCGCCATCTCCCAGGCCGGCCGCTCTCCGTCATGCAGGTCAAAGCCGCAGGCCTCCGCCCCGTCACAGCTCCGGTAGGAGAAGTGGTCACCGCCGCCGGTCAGCGTGCCCAGGAAGCTGTGGAAGCCTCGGCCCGTGGGCAGGCAGCTGGGCCTGCAGAAGCCCAGGTGCCATTTCCCCACCATGTGCGTGGCGTACCCGGCCTCGCCGAGGCGCTCCGGGAGGGTGGGCGCGTCCGGGGGCAGGCAGAGAGGTTGGCGAGGGCGGACGATCGAGTGTTGGAGTCCGGTGTGAATTTGGTAGCTGGTGAGGAAACATCAGGCACATGTCAGTCTTCAGTCACTTCAGAATAATAAGAACAGACGCAGCTCACCGTCCTGTCATCAGCTGACTGCGAGACGGCGAGCAGATGGGCTGGACGTAGTAATTCTCCAGTTTGACCCCCTCTGCGGCCAGCTGGTCCAGCACAGGCGTGCTAATGTCCGAACCGTGGTAGCCGATGTCTCCGTAACCCTGGTCGTCCACCATAATGAAGATCAGGTGAGGAGGCCTGGACGCCTGCGCCTCCTCCCCCCGGCAGACGCCAGGTGAGGTCAAACCAACGAGCAGGAAAAGCAGGGAGAGCATTCTGATCAGAGCTCAGAGTCCGAGGAGCACGTCCCGAAGTCTGTGCGTCCACGTTGAGACGCCGCTGAGATGGCGTCGAGCTGTGTGTGAGAAAGAGAGAGGCTCCGCTCTTTACAGCAGCTCGCTACATAGTTCCAGGCGCCTCGCTGCGAAGGTTGGCACGACACGGGCTACTGTAAATACAGCACACACACACACACACACACACCTGTGAGGTTGGAGACTCTGATTCACGTGGAAACCATCAAACTATAGAAAACTAAAGAATAGAACTGTGAAGACAAGACATTAAAAAAAGCTCATTAAACAAATCAGAATTAAATTTAGAATCTCAAATGAAAGTGAGACAGATGTTCAGAGGTGTGAATGTTTGAGTGGATATTTAAGGTGTCACTCCGTCCGTCACTGAAGCAGAAACTGTCGTTCCGACTTCCAAGAAGCACTGAGTGTGATCAGGATGTCATGAATCATCATCGTAGCAGAGCCCCTTGATGACAGCAGAGCCAGCGTCCGGTGTCGTGATGAGAAAGCGTATCACCTCAGCGCCATCTCCTCCCCATCACGCTGAAGGAAAATCAAAGTCCATCTCCTCCACGGTAGAAGTCGTGTTGCCTCACCCTGTGGTGACAAATGAAAACAGAGAGAGTCAGGGATGACGGTCTTCCTTCAAGCCTGTGTCTGTGTGCGTCACCGCTGGGGACAGGATCCTCCTGAAGACACGTTAATTATGGCCTGTGATCAGGAGCAAGAGCAACACAGAGAAACCGTCTGTGTTGGCCAAGCATGCACCTTTACAGCCCTGTGTGTGTGTGTGTGTGTGTGTGAGTAAAGGGCAGTGGTGCAGAGAAGAAGACAGTAGCCGTCGGTGTGATTTATTCATGACAGCGACTAAGTGACTCACTGGATCTGGAGCCAGTGTGTTGGACTAGAGTTGAAATGTGTGTGTGTGTGTGTGTGTGTGTAATCCTCCAACATTAACATCAATGTCTCCTCAATTTTTTGACTTAAGAAGGGGTGGGGGGGGTCTCCTCACACCAAACTAACCGCCGGTGGCTTCATGTCAAATTCACAAACGTTCACTCCTCCCCGGACCTCTGTCCTTTCAGACACGCCCCCTGAGGAGTGTGTGTCGGCGTAGAGCGCCACCGTGAGGACTGCAGGGCTGACTGGCCTTCTGTTGTGTCAGAGAACACAGGATATAGCTCTTCTTCATCGTTACAGGAGAACGGGTCAGGTCTTGAGTTTCAATAAAGGTTTACTTTGAATATGTCTGGAATTCCCGGATGAAGAGCCCAGACTTTAAAACACACCGTGCTGAATGTCAGGGTTCTTTTTCACCTTTTTAACTTGACATTTTGAAATGTGAGCGGTCAAATAAAATGTTCCTCCCGCAGGGGGACGATCTCTCACTGGAAATGATCGACAAATAAACATGTGGGTTTGAACGTAAATGGAACAGTGGTCGCTGTCCCATTGCACGAGATCCAAACAATCCATCCCGACGTTTATTTTGATGAAACGTGCTGTTTACATCGGACATATAACACTAGCAATATATACACTGCATAAAACAAATCATTGAGCAGTAGAAATGAAGCCTTTCAGCCACTAGGGGGAGCAGTTGTCCCAGCCGACCTCCAGCTTCATGACGTGTCTGATATTTCTCAGTGCAGATCTCCAGCATCTCTGCGTGAACGGTGATAAACGGTCCGATGGACGCAGTCCGCAGGGACAGAGAGAGAATTCTGCTTCCCTCAGGGTCTGACCCGGGCCCGGCCTCGGGTTCAGGCCTGAGGTCTGGAGACAGCTGCAGAGCGACGCTGCCAGCGTGAGCGGCAGCTTCTATCGGTCGTGTCCCTGCAGCGAGCTGACAGGCCCAGAGGAAAACACACGAGACGTTTGTTTGTCTACGCTGGATCAGGCGGCCCACGAACTAAAAGAGACACTTTAAATGGAATGCAAATGCATTCACCCTGGGAGTGAATCTCAGACGAAGCTGATGAGCCAATAAACAGGACATTACAGTTTCCTCACTTTCTTCTACATTTCCACAGCTCCATGAGGAAATCAGTCCAGTTCAAGGAACTGATCTCCACGGCTGTTTGACGGTTTAAGACACTGTGACATTCTGACTTGGGACATTTACCCCGAGGTCTCCACGATGACGGGCTCGAAGGAGGAGCCGGCGCCACAGCTGCAGAAAAGCAGCACAAAGAGCAGCGTTGGCATTAAAGTGAACGTACTGGAAAACAAGGGAGTGATGGCAGCGAGGCCGAGGCCCGACCCTAAAGGCTGGAATAAGTGATGACCTCAGGGCTGCGAAGCCAGATATGAAGCGGTGTCATTTGGATGTTCTGGATGTTAAACTTCCCTTGATCCAGAGAGGAGCAGCAGAGGTGCTGCTGGGCCCTATTTTTGGAAGAGCTATCAGCGACCCAGTGGCACAGGTCTGAGTGACAGCACAAGTGTTCCGCTGGACCCTCCCCTCGCTCGTTTGGGGGTAGACATTCCTCAGTGTAAGCAGACACAGACCCCCCCCCCCAGTGCCATCATATTTCTCTCTCCTCCCCCCCCCGTCTGTGGTCGTTGGCCCCCTCTGGTAGGGGTGGGCGCACAGCAGAGTGTGTGTGTGTGTGTGTGTGTGTGTGTGTGTGAGGGTGGGTGTGTTCAGGTGTGAGTGTCGGCCTCGGAGCAGCACTCAGAAAGACTGCACCCGGACAGCGTGGCAGGCAAAGCGCAGGTCTCTCTGAGGGGGCCCTGACCGCTGACCATGGGGCCAGAGCACTGAGGGGCCCCCACACTAAAACAAACGAAACTCAAAGAGGAGCAGAGCATAAGCAAGATCGAGAAGAGAGGCTGTTAGAGCAAAGAGAGAAGAAAGATGGTCGCAGAGGAAGTGATAATCACATTGTCCGGGGGAGCGCCGTGGGGCTTTCGCCTCCAGGGAGGCGTGGAACATCAGAAACCACTTCAGGTGGCGAAGGTAAGACTCCGCTCATGAGCTCGAAGCAGAAAGTCAGAGTCAGTTAGAGCCAGTGCTGCTCAAGAGAGGTGAAACATCAGCTGGGATATATTCAGGTCGAGATCCAAGAAGCTGCGAACAAGGTTGAAATGGAATATTGGCGAGCACGCCGCCTGGTCTGCGGCCTGAATATGAGTCATCCTCTGCTTTGAGAAGTTCACGCAGGAGCGCGCTGATGATTGATTGGATGAACTTTAAACTTCAAGTTCAGTTGGGAATGTGGGCGCCGCTGCTGCATGTCTGCTAATTATTGCTGCTTAACCCGTTAGGATGGATCCAGCATACAAACACCTGCAGACAGCATTCACAGGAAGGGCTTTGTGCACGTTGTATTTGCTACTGTCCATACTGTGAGGGGCTTAGATGAATTTACACCCATTACCCACGGCCGCGGTGGGAGTGGCGTCTGCAGACGTCATGTTCACGCCGCAGGTCACCTGAGATTACCTGAGCACTTTCTGGACCGAATTGGAGGATTTGACAGAGAGTGAAATATTAAACCTTACGGGGGGTTTGAGGAGGCTCTGAGCTCATCTTACCCCCCGCGAGCAAATTCTTCACGGAGCAGAATTTTGTGTCGGCATTTGTCAAGTGGAGCAGCCCAGATCTGAAGCTTGATCTCCACTGGAAACAAAGTGGAAAATAAACAGGATAAAAAGGAATGACGTGGCTTCCAAGCATTAAAAAAAACAGTTGTTCTAACCACGTCAAAGGATTTTCGCAGCCAGCTCGCGCCTTTGGGTGTAACAGCTCAGGTCTGAGCGCACCTGCAGACGCACATTATCCAGACATGAACACACTCTCAGTAATGGTGGCGTGGGCAGAACGACTGCTCCAGGTAGCTATATTTGGCTGAGGAGCAGCGGGTCAGCGGGTGAGCCAAGGTGTGTGTTTCAGCCCGCCGCTCAAAAATTAACCTCATACACTATTCTTGTCTCAGTCCATAAAATGCAGAGTTAAACAGCAAGTTTCTAAACCTCTGCTGCACATTGTTCATAGGTCCTTGAACCTTATCAGGTTTTTGGGTTAACGACATGTTTAGGGTTAAGATTCCCATTTACTGAGCAGAGCTCATTTTCCTGTATTAATCCCATCGTTAAATGCTGCCGAGGCAGAACCATTTAGGAGTGATCCCACAGTCACTAAACAGCGGCGTCCTGCCATCAACAAACACTTCCCTCCTGGAAACGCTAATCCTACATGTAGTTGACTTACACCAGCGACACTGAATCACCTTCACGGCAGCAGGCAGCTGTTTCCTTCAGCCCTCTGAGCAGTCAGGTCTCAGACTATACTCTGTCCCGAACAGGTGGAGCCCTGTGTGTGAGTGTTTATGTGTATTTCTGTATCGGCCCATGCCCTGTGTGTCTGTGTGTATGCAAGCATGTAAGGGTATTATTACTGTTATGACTTGTAACCACAAGGTGATTGACTGAATAAATAGCTCACAGTCCACTTTGACAGGATTAGCTAAATGGGGAAGTGGAGATTTCATTACAGGCAAACCAGAATAGCTGGAAATAAAGGTTATTTGACCAACCAGGCAACACCTCCTCACCTCCAAATATCTGTCGTGCAACACCAGCCCCTTCAACACGACACCTGCTTCCAATATTTTTTTACTGGAAATGTTGACATGGCTGACAGACCTGAGGCGACTCAGAGCGGCTCCATGCCGTGGTCTTGACAGACCTCTGGCACCAATAGCAAAGCACCAAATGAAGATGGCCGCTGGCTGGCATTTCCCCGTCCAGTGCACGAGTGCCCTGCTTGAGCTACAATATGTGGCGTATGTGCACGGCCAGATCAAGCTGTCAGGACAAAATCTGCTCTCTGTCAATCACTGCCCCAAAGCCCAGCACGGTCACACAACACAAGACTGCTAAGATGGAAATACCAGCTCAACAGAATAGACAACATGTGAACTAAACTCTGCCCCCCCCAACCCCCCATGCTCGTACAGGTGCGTAAACGCAGTAAGGCGTGCAGGGCTGGGCTACGGGAGGGCGACGAACTGGTGTCCATCAACGAAGAGCCATGTGGAACGCTGTCTCACGCCCAGGCCATGAACCTCATCGACAGCTCCCCTGGGATACTACACATCCGGGTTAAAAGGTCAGACAAAGAAAATCCAGGAAGAACATAAACTCAGGGATCTGTGACTCGAAACACGCAGCTTATGTTTGATACTGTGAGGAGCCACAGTTTGGACTCCGGTACCCTGTAACCCCTGTGTTTTGTTTGCAGGGCCCCTGCTGGTTTTCAATCCGTGGTGCTTGTGACCCGTGCCCCTTCTCCACGTATAGACAAAGAGTACCGAGCCGCTCTGCGCGCTATGTCGCCCACCCAACCCCATCATGCACCTGTTCGGGAGGTCCACTGCAGCCGCTCCTCCCTCACCAGCGGCTTGACGTCTCCCCCTGGCAGCGAGGCTTACTACGGCGAGACTGACAGCGATGCAGACGTGGCGGGCTATGAGAGGCAGCGCCGGCAGAAACGCCGCAGCCCCAGCAACTCCAACCCCGCCAAACCTACGGGACGAGCCTCCCCTGAGGGCGGGGAGACGTCAGAGCTGAGCGGCTACGACAGCGCCCCCGATGCGAACATCTACCCGCCTTTGGTGGATGGAAGTGGAGCGGGGGGGCTTCCTGGGGTAGCGAGGAGGGAGGTGATTTACCAGCCTCCTGTCCCAGGGATGTGGTCCTCCCAGACATCCACTGAGACCTCCTCCATCATCTCATCAGCAGATGACCAGGGGCCCCGGGACGGAGGGCAGGAGGAGGACAGCGGCTTCCTGGAGCCAGCCAACGTGCCACTGGTGTCCCCCGAGAGGGCGAAGGAGGCTCTGATGCTGGGCTCGCGTAGCCAGCTGGTGCCTATGGTGGGTCCTGTGAACAAACCCATCGACGAGGAGCTCACAACAACCTACATGGAAAAGGCAAAGCAAGCCAGTAAGTAGAGCTGAGGACCTGGTGTGGTGTGTGTTAAACCCCAGAGATCAAAGCAGTGTGTGTGTGTGTGTGTGTGTGTGTGTGTCTCCTGATGGACTTGTTCTGGCTATTTATAACACAGCTAATAAATTGGCTCTCATCACAAATAACATATAGCAACCAAATGAAGAACCCTCTTCATGTGTCAGTCCAGATCCTGGAACAGGGTTGGCTGCCTTTGATCAGCTCCTTAATACTGTGACAGGCTGGAGGATGTGTTGTGGCCTTTGGAAGTTCTCCTTCCAGTCACCGACAACACGCAACTTTCCATTAGCATTAGCTCCACCAGTTGAGTTAGATGTCAGAGCACATAAGGCTCTATCTCACACCCTCGATCCTGTGACAAGCTGAGGGCTTGTTGAATGCATGGAGGAGAAGTTATGCTAACATGCAAGCACAGCTAACAGCTATTGCTTTCTTGCCCTGCAGAACTGAACCGAGGTGACACTGTGCAGGATAAACACGTAAAAGAAGCCAAAACCAAGTGTCGAACGATTGCATCCCTGCTGACCGATGCTCCCAACCCTCACTCCAAGGGCGTGCTGATGTTTAAGAAGAGACGACAGCGCTCTAAGAAATACACTCTGACCAGCTTTGGCAGTGTGGACGAGGACAGCGTTCAGGACTCACAAGAGGAGGATGGGGTGTTCCCAGGGAGCGAATCAGAGTTTGACGAAGACGGCTTCTCATCAGTTCCTGACCCAACGTGGGATAGCGACTACTTGGATATGCTGGAGAAGAGGGCGACTGCGGGCACTGAAGGTCGTGGGGATGGGGCAGAGGGGGCTCTGAGTCCAGGTTTGAGTGACACTGCAGGCAAGGGTGCTCAGCTGTTTGAGCAACAGAGAAAGAGAGCGGCTGAACATGCAAAGAAGGTGGAGGCAGCACAGCCTCGCGCTCCTCCACACGTCCAAGACCAGGCTCAGATGAAACCAGAGATACCGACGCAGATACAACCAAATCTTCAGCCACAGCAGATTCCACCAGCAGCACCTGCAGCCACACAACAAGAACTCTTCCAGGCTTCAGGACAAGTTGCAGGTGGTGTCCATGGGGTGACAAACGGGGACCTGTCTTACTCTGCAGTTGGTGCGGCTAGCATGGTGATGTCACCTCCACCCGTGGCTCACAAACCTGCCACTGCCTCGGTTACTATTCTGACTAATCCTGCACTACCACCTGAAACACCATTACCAGATTTACCGGCCAGTAATGTTCTCAACAGAACAGCCCGTCCATTCACTCCCGGATTCATCAGCATCCGATCTGCAACTGCCCCAGTAACGTTCCGACCACCAATCACAAAGGCATCTCAGCGTCCGGCCTCAGCAGCAGTCATGCCGCTGCCGTTTTCCACCGCCTCCGAATTAGCCTTCAATGCTATGTCTGTAACATCACAAATGTCCCCTGGTCCTCCGCCAGTGATGTCCCCACCATCCTCTGCACCTCATGGTCCCTTTGCTCCAGTGCCAGAGGCTCGAGTTGCTTCTCATCCTGCAGCCATCTCCACCTCCGTAGAGACAGTGCCTGCTCTTCATCAGCCTTCATTTACGACTGTGCCCCCTGTGTCTATGCCGTCCATACCACCTGCTCCTCAAGCACCAATGGTTCCAGCCCCGGTTCAAACTTTTGGTCCAGCGGATCCAATCGCCCCAGTGCCTCGACCTCAAGTACCAGTTGCTCAGTCAACTCCACCTGTCTTCTCAATGGCCCCTGCGGCTCCAGCAGCAGTGGTCAACCAGCCAGAACCAATTGCTCCAACCCCAGTACCCAGTACAAGTGGTCGCACAGGAATCTTACAAGAGGCCCGCCGTCGTAGTAGCAAAATCAAACCTATGTTTAATGTACCAGAAGTAAAAAAGAACACACCAAATCCCGAGCTGTTGTCTATGGTGCAAAACCTGGATGACAGAGTCACTCGAAACAAATATGGCCAACCACCCACTGAGGCTATCGACCACGCTGAAGAAGAAGACGCAAGTGCGGAGGCTGGCATGGGCAGAGTACCGCCTCCAGTGGCGCCCAAGCCTCGGGTCATCCAAGAAGCCCCTCAGATTCTTAAAGCGGGAGGTAAGGGGGCAGAGCTTTTTGCCCGCAGACAGAGCCGCATGGGAATGTATGTCGTCGACACCCCGTTAGAGACCCCTTACCAGCAGGAAGTGACCTACCATAATGCATCCCAACCCCTTGATTCTTCCCTCAGTAATGCTCTTCCATCTCAGTGGAAATACTCCCCAAATGTCCGTGCCCCCCCTCCCATTGGGTACAACCCACTCCTGGGCCCCAGCATACCCACAGGGCCTCAGAGGGATGTAAATAAGCCAGATAGCAGGTGGAGAGGAGGCTCCCACAAGGATGGCATCCAAGCTCTGGATTTCATGAGAAGGCAGCCCTATCAACTCAACTCGGCCATGTTCAACTATGGCGGCAGCGCAGCAAATCTATCAGCAACGCCCTCTTACCAGGCCCAGAGGCAGCAGCAGGGCGATTACTCCAAAACAATGGTGGGCAGCTCGTTGATCTCGCCAAAGCAGATCCCTCTCAAAACGGCCCGTGTCTATGAGATCAAGCGATTCTCCACACCCACGCCCATGTCAGCTCCCACCCTGGCACCCAAAGTCATTGTACCCCGCTCCGCCACAACCCTCGGTGAACGACTGAATCACTCTGGCATGATCTCACCACCTCCTGCTCCTGTCTCGACAAACCCAGCTCCTCCCTTTACAGGCGCACAGGTCAGTGCCCCAGCACCAATTCCAGCTCCCTCGCAACCAGTTGGACTTCCCAGTCTCCCAAAGTTCTCAGCCACCCCCGTTGGAAACCCCGTGCCCTGTGCCATCCCCACGCCCTACACTCCAGCTGCCTACAGCTCTGGGCTCCAGGCAGCCAAGCAGTTCCAAAGTGCCCCTGAGCTCAGTATCCTCGCTTCTTTGCCCCCACTCAAGTCCAACCCAATTCAGGCACCCAAACCACGTTTTGTTGCCACCAAGGGAGGCGTGCAGCCCCGTGTCTGGAGACCCGGGGCAATGTGACTGCCATCACCTGGACACCATGTTTGTTTGGTTTGTTGTTGAGCAGTAAAATTCATTAATTCATCGGCTCAAACTTTTCAAATGTGACAATATTCTTTTTCTCTCTCAGATCATTGTAAATAAAATACATATTTGAGCTCATCCTAAATTTAACATCAGTCAGTGGTGCAGTGACGCATTACAACACTAAAACCCAGTGACCTGTGTGTTAGAACACGAGCAAAGGCAATTAAACATATTACCAATACCTGTTGTTTAAAATGCTGCTCGTCATTTTTATTTTGCCACAAAGACATTTACTCATGCAGTTATCCGAGTAACAATAACTACAATCATAATCAGTTGGTGAGATCTCTGTCTACTGGTTTAACCAGGTGATCAGAGCCTGCACTGAAGTATTATTTGAAACTTGAAGGGTCTGAGACAGAATGAAAATAAATCACAACATGACGTTGGGTGATATCATCGATATGTCAAGTATGTTGACAGGTGCAGGTGGACATTAACGCTTTTCTTTGAACATGTATGGTGATGAATGATGTGCGCTGTGTTTTTACCACTGTCTGCAGTCTGTAGGGGTGTAAAGGATGCGTAAGTAGCTGAAGACTGACTCAACGTGCTGTGCATCTCTATATGAAGCTACCTGCCATGAGAGGAATGTTTTTAGCATGGGTCACATGCAACAAGTGCCTGAGCTGTCACTGAATGTTCACGCTGTGTCACAGGACACACACTCATAGGAACACCACAGCTTCTTTCACATCACACTGATCTTTGCAAATATATACGTGTAAATCCTTTAACTCTTATTAAACAAATCACACAGATGAAGGAATGCGTTCTTTTGCTTTGTTTAATTGTGACGGGGTGCGAGGGGAAGTTGAAGAACTGAATGGCACCAGCACTGGGGAAAGGGTTCATGGATGACAGGGAGGCTGTGCAGATGGATATTGGTAAGCCCGACTCACGGGATGGGATCTCAGTTGGAACAGTAACGGTCATGGTGGGATTTAGTCAAACTGAGACTCATGGTGGATTTGTACATAGTGGTGAGGAGCCACAGCCAGTAAGAAAACGCTGAAGAAGCGGACAGAAAGAAATAGACGTTTATGGAGTGGTTCCATGAATAATGGAAAAGGATAGATGTATTTATGGCTGCATATCGCAGGAAACTGGGAATGTTAACAGAAGAAAGAAGAGAAGATGTTGTTTTCAGTCGTGGAATTTGTGGGGAGGGACTTTTCTTATTTTATACAATTTAAAAAATATGACTGAGCTTTTTTCCTGTTTTCATATTATGGCTGTAGTTTGTAGATAAAGTCCTGTTGATGTGTATATGATAAATACATATTTATGAATGTAGCTGGATTCAATTACAGGCGTGGGAGTGTTTGCTCAGAAGGCAGAGCACACGGTCACACTGAGCAGGAGACAACTTTTGTGGCTCTGCAGTTGTCTGACTTTACACTGCCCCCTGCTGCTGAGTGTGCGGGGCTGCACCTCTGTACAGCGCATGCGTGTCACATGAATAAACGAGCAGTGCAATAATGAAGCCGTTTACTAGTTTTAATTAAGCACACACACACACGTCACTTGGTGTTTATGAAATTCCTCTGCGTGAATCACATGTTTACACATCCTGAATTTGTAAATTCCCGAGTTGTAGTTTTATACATGTTTTTATAAGTTAAGATGCAGAGAAAACCTTTACTTGATATCACTTTGGGAACATGACAAGAGCGAAAACCATACAAGCAGCATTTAGTTTCAGAAGTACAAGGAGCAACAGCAGTAATGAGGGAACCTTTGCAGAGCAGCAGTTCCAGGTGCTGCCACTAGAGGTCGTCAGGGATTTTTCTATCGGAAGGAAGTGGAGGCCTTGATGATGTCTCACACACTCTCACGCACACGGTGAACCTCTCTGCACTGGAGCACAGTGCGTCAAAAATACTGAAAGTAAAACAGCGGCAGTCTCCGGCTGCAGCGCGTGTACAGTCAGAAGGGCATTTTATTTCCAGCCTCCACATTCACAGGGTGTCTATATATAGGGCTGCTAATATCCAAACAGAAGACTATTCATAGCCACACTGACATTTTGACAAGTTGCTACTGAAATTAAAAATGTCTTCTTAATTAGCTGCTTGAAAGAAAATAAATAAACCAGGCCTCTCAGCTGCTGGAAAATGTCTATTCTGAGATGTACTGAAAAAACGATGTACACTCTACAGAAAACAACCAGATGATTGATTTGGTCACACCAACCCTCAGTGTTGATATGCAGGTGCCTTTTCCTTGAAGTCAAATAATAATAACTTTAAACAGCCCCATGCTACCAAACCACACAATGGATTTCCTGCATGTGGAAGACATATGATCAAATATCCCTCGGCAGTGTGGAGCTGGGTCACACACCTGCCCAGAGTCTGGCTGCAGAGACGTGTCCTCTGCATTGTCTCTGAGGCTCAGGTGCAGAACATCACATTGTGTAAGTGGACGTTATTTTACACTCAGCTACGGGATGAAACGTCATGACACCTGAGACAACGCACCCTCGTGTTTCCAAGCTCAACTAACATGACATTAAAACGTTTCGGTGCTGTCAGAATGAACAGGACTCCAGGGAAAACTGTGACAAACATGTATTGTCTTTCACTGGCAGTGACCTTTGGATGCTCTCCAGTCCCGCTGGCGGTGAGACAGCTCTGTCTTCACATGTCCATCACGTCCACTCACATGACGCCTGACAGAAACTGAAAATGTGACAACGTTGTGTCAGATTAGAGCGACGCAGGACGGAGAGGAGCTAACGCTCAGCCTGAAACACAAACTGGCATGACCCCAACACACACATTCCCCCACCCTAAACATGCACTGGTATATGTATGTGTGTGTGTGTGTGTGTGTGTGTGTGTGTGTGGAGCCCCAGTCCTTTGAGGTTATCTTATAGCAGAGTTCTGTTCCCTCTGGTTCATTGCTACTAAATATAGGCTTCAGAGCCATCTGTGAGAATGATTTTGTTCCCTTAATATCACCATCAGCACTTTCAGCTGGCCAGCACTGCCCCCCCCACCAGGTCCCCCAGCCAAGAACCCTATTCATACCCCCAAACCTCAACCGCCACCTCCTCCTCCCGTCTTGACACCAGCTCCGCTGCCACCCACACCCCCGAGCCTCTGGAGGATCTGCCATCTGAGTGCAGGTTGGGTTGTGCACTTCTCGGGACCGGGGTCCAGCCACAGGGTCGGAATAAGAGATTAGCCCAGGACCTCCTCTCGTCGGCCTCTCCTCCGAGGACTACAACAAAACACCGGTGAGTGGATGTGCATCCCCTCCATGGGCTTTGCTCGACTAAACAACAGCCAGCAGCTTGGACTCAACATATTGTCCACGCAGCCATAAATGTGGGGCCAGTAAGAGGAAAGAACTGAAGAAGACTCAACTATGCAGAGCCAGTTCTGACTTTTCATTTGAATTGTTGTGATTCCACCAGTAAATGTCTCAGCGAGTCACTTTGCTGCTTTTAGAT
The DNA here is from genome assembly GCA_016785235.1 of Pseudorhombus dupliciocellatus. Classification (NCBI taxonomy): domain Eukaryota; kingdom Metazoa; phylum Chordata; class Actinopteri; order Pleuronectiformes; family Paralichthyidae; genus Pseudorhombus; species Pseudorhombus dupliciocellatus. The sequence continues at coordinate 391,433 of JAFBJW010000102.1, forward strand.
TTTCTTGGGTCTTAAAATGAGCGAAGGAATGGACGAATGTGCTGACCGTCCCTCTCTGTGGGCGTTGCACAGATTTTATATGGCGTCTCCAGACCCTGCTGGGGGGTGGGAGTGGGGGGGGGCATCCCTGAGCTTGTAATTATTTAAGGAAATAAAGGACAAGTCCAGAAACCGTGCTGGTGTTTTGAAGGAGGTTGTCTTCAGGTGTGCATTGTTCCTCCAGGGCTGCGTTAAATGCATTTGATAGTTGAATGACGCCATCACACGTCACTAAAATGTCTTGGCCTGAAACAGCTTTTAAAAATAGCTGCGGGGGGGGTTGAGTTTCAGGCAGTTGATGCGATGTGATGTGATATTTTGTCGCTTGACTGTAAATTAAAGAAGCCGAGGGGTGTATACGCACGCAGAGAGATTAAAGTCATAAACACATAGGGTAACGTAAGGAGAGTCCTGTCCCAACGCCGGGGAGGGTGTCGGACGTGTGCGTTGCTCCCACTTTCCCCCGACAGCTTGTTTTCATGACCAGAAGAACAGCGCTCTCACCCCAGCCTGTCTCTGTTTACATTGACTCAAACATGCGTCTTTTCGGGCAGACATCTGTCGCGCTGGGATATGTGGGTAATATGAGGGTCTCGACCCTTGAACTTGGAAAGCGAGCGGGGCCCCGTGCCGTCTGTTTGCATGTCACACTCAGCTCCAGTGGATTCGCTTTCAGGGGCGGCTGACGGCCGCTGCGGAGTATTACTGAGAAGTTGGTTGAAATCTAAGACGAAAACACTCCCATCACTTGATCCTCAGCACAGATGAGGCTTCCATTCCTCTGAATGGGCAAATATAGGTGGCATCATAATTCAAGTTGTTGCATTTACCACCCAGTGTAACTTCAAAAATTCTGTCCCACAAGAACCCCAAGTTCTGTCTTGAATACGTTCAAACAGTACTTCATTAGTAACGCCACAAGTCTTCCTGCCTTCCAGTCATGCCTCTGGGAACACCTGCCCCACAATGCAAGCGGAAAAAGCTCTCTAAGATCATCACTGACCTCTCACACATCACTCAGGATGGTAAGTCTGAGGATAAGGAACCACGCTCAACACAGCTCACAGATATGCATGTCACGTAAAAATACTTCTTAAATGTGTTTACCTTATAGTTGCCTGTGTGTTTTGAATAGTCCAAATGTTGAATCCACGCGTTCCGTGCCTCTCACCCAGAGTACGAGTCGGAGCCGGAGGCCTCCGAGTTCGACCTGGGGACAAAGATCCGGACTCCCAAAGACATCATGCTGGAGGAGCTGTCCCTGCTGAAGAACCGAGGCTCCAAGATGTTCAGGATGAGGCAGAAGAGAGTGGAGAAGTTCATCTACGAGAACAACCCCGACGTCTTCAGCAGTGAGTCCACGGTGAGAGCCTGTCGCTGGGGAAACACAAATCACTCTGTCAGAGACTCAAGGAATGTGTTTTAATTCAGTTGAACACAGACAGGAGGTGAGGACTGACGTGTGGATCACGTGTCTTTCAGGACAACCTCCAGAAGTTTGCTCCCTCTGCAGGAGGGAAAGTTGGAGGAGACATGATAACCCTCGGTGGGCATTTCGTGAGCAAGCAGACCGGGCACGTGCACTACGGGGCAATGCAGAGTGGAGGAGGAGCCCCCGTGCCTCCTCCAAAGCCTGGAAGCAAAGGTGCAGGAGCTGGAGGAGCGGGAGGAGCGGGAGGTGCGGGAGGAGCAGGAGGAGCAGGAGGGAAAGATGGAAAAGGAGAAGTTGGTACTGGGTGGTCTCCACTAAAAGGTTGGTTCCACTGCTGTTTAATTATATGTCTACACAAACCACAGTGTGTGAGACCGTGCACGTGAACACGTGAACTCTGCAGGAGGTGGATGTGACGATGGAAGCAAGAAGTACCTGCAGCTGAAGGCGTACATGTCGCCATGGGAGAAGGCCATGAAGGGCGATGAGCTCCTCATAGCCACTCTCAAAGGGGGGATGCCCGGCCCGGTGGAGCAGAAGGATCTGCCCAAGTACAAATGCTTCAACAGGTACTTTCAGCCGGACCTGACTCACAGACGCGTCTGCGGCGAGGCGGAGCTCTAAGAACCCTCTCGCCTCTCGTTGCCAGGTTCGCCATGCCCTACGGCGGCTTCGAGAAGGCCAACCAGTTTCTGAAATTCCAGCTGCCAGAAACCGAGGCGGCCAAACAGGAGCCTGAGCCGGCGGTGGTGTACCAACAGGACATCGGCTGCCGGCCCTCCTTCAACCGCACTCCCATCGGCTGGGTGGGCAGCAGCGAGCCCAGCAGCATCCACATGGAGAACGACGCCGTGCCCTTTGACGGAGAGACCGACGAGCTGTGAAAACATATACTGTGATTACACACACACACACACACACACAGGCAAGCATGAACACATGCACACACCATAGATGAGCTTACAGTTCACTGTTACACTGATGAATCGGAATCTCTCAATGTGGATATCTGAAAGCAGACAAGACGAATTTGGTCGTAGGTGAGAAGAAACCAGTTTAGATCTTACAGGGAGATGAAACATCAAACGTCTATTTATTAAGTTCACAAGCGGAGTCTAGAAACTCCGAGAAATTGTCGGAGAAGTTTTTGTTCTTGTGGGAAGTTGCAGATTTTGTTGATGAGGAAAGAATGAATCATGTGTGAAGGTTAGATTTATGCTATATTATGTCAACTTGTTACCATATAAATGTTTTTACCCAGTGCCTTTTTTGTTGTTAAGACTCTCTGATGGAAACGTTGAAACCTGTCGAATTCAGGATGCATGCATAGTCAGGTGCTCATTCATCAATAAACCATTTAAAATAAATGATGTAACACTTAAAAAATAAACCACGTTTCAACCCTCTTGCCGAGTGGAACAGTGTCCAAAGAAGTCATTGTGTGTGTGTGTGAAAATTCTTATTTAAATAAAATTAATATTTGAAATTAAAAACACGTATGTCATGACTGAAATATAAATAAAAAGAGTAGCTCAGTTGATATCGGCTTCATATCTTTGAAGTTGGTTACAGAACTGTCTAACAGATTAACCTCACATATTAGAAGCCTTTGACTTTTCATATTATGGGATATTTCATGTTATTAATTTTCCTGACGAGGCAGTGTCTCCTCCGGCCCTGATGGGGGCGGTAGAGCGCTAATAAGAACTTTCCCATAATGATTCCACAGAAGAAGGGTGGAGTCGCTTGGAAACCGCCGTGATTCTGTTGCTAAGATCCAAACACAGTGGAACAGCTGAGCCTCCGGTGACATGAACAACAGTCCGACATCATCAGGTACCGCGACACCTTCTACTTCCGTTAGCTTAGCTGGCTACTGCTAGCTTGGCCAGATTCGTTTCATAAAGCCCAAATAAAAGGTGGATTTGCTCACTTTCTACATAAACCAACTACGCCGAATTCCCCGTCGACAGTTTACCTACGTTGTGTGAAATGAAACAACCCGTTGAGTGTCACCGGTTTACTTTGTCACTGACGCAAACATAAAAACGCACTGATTCTCAGGCGAGTTCAGGAGCTAAAAGCTGAGCGTCTTTTTTCAAACCGTGTGTATCGACGGACCTCAGATGTAAAGTGTCGGTCTCGTTAAATCTAACACACAGAGACAACTGTGGACCACAGACTACCAGAGAGCGCTAAGCTCTTCAAAGTGACTGGAAGAATTGCAAAGTTTCCTAAGTGTATTTACCTGAGACCAAGTGGAGTCGGGTTCCGTTGCCCGCCATGTTTCTCTGAAGCCACAACCTCTCGGTCGCCCCCTGGCGGCTGGCTGCAGATTGAAGGTTCCTCAAGTTAGTTCTGATAAAGTGCAGAGGTTCGTGTCGGCTCGGGGTCTGATGAAGTGCGTGTCAATCTCTCTGTGTCACAGCTGCGCTGTAGCTCACCTTAGCTCCCCTGATGCCGCCTGGGGCCCGGGGCTCCCCCCTGCCCTGGACAGAGGTCTTCGTGTACTGGGTGCTTTCGCTGGGCTCCCACCTCTACTCCTTCTACCAGCTGCACAGGTTCTCCAAAGGTCAGGGTCGCGGCCAGGGATCGTTGTGCCTGTTCAGTCAGATGAGGTGAAATAATAAACAGTGAATTTGTGTCTCAGAGCATGAAGCCGGATTAGCAAGAGAGCTGGAAGCAGGTCTACTCAAGGGCTTTAAAAGGGTGAGTCAGCTTCAACTGTTTGTAACATAAAATGCTTTATTGTTTTTAACACAAGTGTGTTTTTGTTCAGGACCCGTCAGACTTTGAGTGGAGTTTCTGGACAGAATGGGCCAAGAGGTCTTTACTGTGGACTCTGACGGGTCACGGTATCACGTCCAGACTCACCAGCATGTTCTGCCCCAGGGTAGGAGGCAGCGTGGAGTATTCTGTTCTTGTTCTCTTTGTGTGGGACGAGTTTAAACCACACCCTTTATTCCTGGACAGGTCAGGGTGCCGGCGCTCACCCTGTACGGCCTCTCAGCAGCCGGCTGCGTGCTGGGGGTCAAAGGTGTGAGCGTGCTGCTGGTGCACCTGGGCCTGACCTTCACTGTGGCCCAGCTGCGAAAGCCGGCTGTGTCGTGGGGGTGTAACCTGCTGCTGCTCGCCACCCTCCACATCCAGCCGCTGCAGGAGATCCAGGTGGGTTTCAGTCGAAGGATAAAAATGATGAGTTCAATAGTTTCAGGTCCACTCACTCACTCACTCACAGTCGGGTCCAAACCTTCAGGGGAACCAAGTTCACCATTTCATTCTCAGTTGGTGTCGTATTTAACATCAACACAAGAGGGCGCAAGACACCAGAGGGCCGTGCAGGGCCGTTATTCTGTGGCTGTGGAAGTACTGTGGGTTTTTAAATAATACAAATGAAGATTATTGTTTCGACTGTTCCCTGATGATGAGCAGATCATAATCAAGCCTCTGCTGCAGATCCGTGACCACGAGACCCCGAGTTCTGTTTTACCCTGATCCTCGATCCTTAATGTGATCCTGCCTCCATTGATTCCACACTGGGCTCTGAACGTGGCCACCTGAGGGATGCTGTGACACGTGTCCTCCCCCAGGTTCCCATTCTAACTGCTCCGTGTGGACCCATCAAGGTTGGTGGAGTTGGATCCAGAAATAGACCTGACAGAGCTGTGCACGGTTTACCAAATCTACCTCTTCCCGTCCTGTGCTCTCTGCGCCCCCCCACACACACAAACACACACAAACACACCCCGCCGGCCGCCCGAGTTCAAGCAAGCAGGGCTCATTAAAAGTTGCATGGAGGAGGTGAAGCTCAGTTTAGAGCCACAGCATGGCTATTTATAGACGGGTTCCCCTGAGATGTGTGTTAAAAATAATTGGTGTTTCTCAGAGAGGCTGGTACAGGACGGAGGAGGAGTACTATCTGCTGCTCTTCAGCGTGGCCGTCTGCGCTCTGCGCTTCATCAGCTTCAGCCTGGAGCACTGCTGGCGCCCCGCAGGCCACGCCACGCAGCTCTGCTGGCTCCTCTCATACACCTTCTACCACCCCTTTTTCTACAACGGCCCCGTCGTCACGTACAGAGACTACGTGGAGCAGGTGAGTGTGTCCGGCCGCTGGAGGTCACCTCAGGTTATGACGACACGCGAGGGGACGCTTGTTTTTCTTGAATTCTAATTATTACAAGAGAACAAGTTGCTAACAAGTGGAGGCTTAAACTACATGCAGCGCGTACGTTTGGAATAATCGTCCAACTGAGAGGCCGGTGGAACCTTTGGGATGACGGGGCTGCCGCTGCTTGTCCCTGCTGCAGATGCAGAGACCTGCTGAGGACAGCGACAGGGACGCGTCTGCTCTGAGCTTCCTGATGCTCCGATCGGGCCGGATCGTTCTGTGGTGGAGCCTCGCCGAAGCCATGATCCACGCCATGTACGTGCACGCCATCCAGGCTAATGAGACCTACTTAGAAATGCTTCCTCCCTGGGCCTTGGGTAAGACACAGGGTATTTTTAGCTTTCATGCACAACATGGAGCTGCAGCGTTAATGTTTCACACACACACACACACACACAGACTTTAACAACACGCCTCCCTCACAGGATTTGGTTTCACCATTCATGTTTTATTTTATTGTTATGTATTCATTTAGTTGCTTTGCTAGTTTGCGGAGATTCGTGCAATTTGTTGGGTATGTGTGTTCAACTCCTCTCCCCCGGCTCCTCAGGCGGCCTGGCCTTGGCCCTGGTTCAGTTCTTCTACGTCAAGTACCTGGTGCTCTTCGGCCTCCCGTCCATGCTCGCCACTCTGGATCAGGTGGCTCCCCCAAAGCTCCCGTCCTGCGTCAGCATCATGCACAGCTTCACTGGGATGTGGAGGTGAGCTCGTTCACACAGAACTGGGAGGTTGTGGAATCGCTGGGGGAGAAGGTGCATTGATTGTAAAGGGCTTGAAGTGAAGTGCTCGGCCCATCAGACTCATCTTCTGTTATTACCTGCAATCAGTGGAACAGTTCACCTCCACGTGTGACGCCTGCTGCGCTGACGTGGATCATCATGTTCAGATCACGACGGGCGCAGCTGCTCAGGTCAAAGAGTTCCCAGTCTGTTGGTTCCCAGTCATTTTATCTCTCTGAATGGATGAAAGTTCCAGTGGGACATAGATAAATGGGATAACGCTGAGGTGAACCTGACCGGCTGGTGCCTGCTGTGAACACACTTCCTGTGGCACCGCCGTGCACCGCCGTGCACCGCCGTGCGCTCCACTCTGACATTGATGACATTGATGGAATGCATAAAGCTGTCCAGTTTACAACCTGGGGGGGGGGGCGGCTCTTTTTAATCTTCTTAATGACAGAGTGCAATCGCCCGCCCACGTGCGCGCGTGCGAGGCCCAGAGCTCAGGTGTGCTGCATTATGCTAATGACCTTTTCCTTTTCATTGGCAGGCACTTTGACGAGGGGCTGTATCGCTGGCTCATCAGGTGAGGGCCACTTCACGTCTGATTCAAATGTTAATGTGTGAAAATCCAAATCAAACAGGACCTCATTTATGTATAAAAACATCTGTCTAAAGACGCATCTGGCCCAGAGGGACGGGGGTTCGTCCGGCCCGCGTGACCCAAGCAAGAGAGAAGTGTAGATATTTTAGCTCCTCCTCTTTCTGTTATTTACTGTTCACGTCCTTTGAATTTCTTTCAAAAACAAAAGGTGGCGTGATAATGGACGCCAGCTCAGGCTTATGAGGCTGCGTGTTGTTGGAGAGCGGCGTCGTGCGGCTGCTCGTGCACCCTGGAGAAATGCCTCCTGGTTTAATATGTGCATCAGTGATGGGAGCATTATGTGTTAGCGCTTCTAACGACGCACACTCGGCTGAACGCAGCACGGCTGCCCTGGCTGTTGTTCGCTGATTAGTGTGTGTGTGTGTGCGTGCATGCTCTGTTGTTTGTCCGACACCATGGTGCACGTGTGTATCTCCCTTCAGATCCTGCAGATGAAATACGGCGTCCGAGTTGCCGCGCGTCATTTGCTTAAGATCCCGGAATTTTAATTGCAAATGAAAGTTTCTGTTTTAAACTGTTCTCTCTGCTCTAATGGCATCACTTGCAATTATCACGGCGCAGACGGCCGACGCTGCTCGGGCTGAAAAGAGCTCTTAAAGAGCTTTTAATGCAGCTGTGAGGCTGTGCAGCGTAGGTGTGAATCACTGACACCGCGTCTCTCTGGGCAGCTAAGTGGCTCATTCCTCACCGTTCCATTAGGCTTTTACTGCCTGCACTGGTCCGCTGGTTCACACACACACACACACACACACACACAGTGGCTGAGAAAGGAGCTTCTGCTGGTTCCTGGTTATTGAAGTGGGAGCGTTTGATCCCAAATCCTGCAGAGTGTGGGCAGTGAGTGGGGCCACGGGGCCACGGGGCCGGGTCAGCCTGTTTGGCCTGAAGCGTCGGGTCAGCTGACTCTGTCCCATAAAGCCTGATCCATAATTCACTTCTCGTCATGCATGAAAAATGACCACACATGCCCGGGATGGATCAGAGAAAGCTCCACTAACAAGGGCCCTGGGTCCATCGACCCTGAGAGTCACACGTCTGCACCTCCGCTCCCTCTGATGCACATCTGATTGGAATCTGTCTGCATCTGAATCATGGATGGACGCTCTGGACGCGGAGATCACGCTGGAGCGTCTCCATCTGTCTCCCCTCCCCGCACACGGCCCAGCCGCCGCCCGCCGCCACGTGCGGGGCTCTGAAAACGCTGGCTCGTCTTTCAGGAACATTGATTAGCCGCAGGGAGGCTGAGATAATTAGTTCCCAGCTCGGCAGCACGAGATGGATGGTGACGTGTGCGTGGCGTGTTCCTCAGGGAGGCGCCTCGCGATATCTGAGAGCATTCCTCCATGTTCTTCACTGAGGTTTATTAAAAGCATGCTTCTCTGTCCTTTATCAGTCATTTCCTTCACCCTAACGTCGCCGGTCCTGACTCGTGTTGCAGGTACATCTACGTGCCTCTGGGGGGGTCGCGACACGGCGCCCTGCGTAAAGTGCTGTCCACGGGCCTGGCGTTCGCGTTCGTCTGCGTGTGGCACGGCGGCCGGGACTACCTGCGGCACTGGGCCCTGATGAACTGGGCTGGAGTTCTGCTGGAGGACGGACTCGGGTCCCTGCTGGCGTCGCCCTCCGTTCGCTGCGTGCTCGTAAGTTTCAAACCCAGTGAGATCAGAGCTGGGGAGCGATTCAGTTCCCGATCGCTCCGTCGATCAATGGGTCGCGTCATTAAATGAGATCTCGCCCAGAGCGGCTCCACGTGCGCGATAAGTGACGCTACCACGACATTACTGACCATGTTCACTGGCCCTGAGCGGTGACTTCAGCTCACACGTATTCTTCATATTTTTAAAATGTCTGCCTTTCTTCTTCTGTGGGCCGGAGCCGAGAGCGAGGCCTCGTATTCCCTCAGCAGTGATAAGATATGACGGCGGTGTAATCGTCCTACGTTGATGGGTTTGTTTCCCAGCCTGTTTGTTCACTGATTTCCCAGGAGCAGCGTTTCTCTCCGGCGATGAAGCGGCGCTCCCTCGCTCTCCTCTCTGCCTTCTCCACCGCCATGCTCATCCTGTCTAATCTGGTGTTCCTGGGGGGGACGCACGTCGGCAGAATCTACTGGAAGCGTGTTGTCATCCAAGGTGAGGATGGTTGTTCATCAGTCATTAAACATGCACACACTTTGTCACAGAAAATAATTCAGAACAGATATTACACTCTCCCCAGCTTCGGGTTATTACGGCAAGATGAGCTGCGCCCAGATCAGTGCTGATGCGTCACTTCATGACTTCTAATGAGGAACTGTCGTCACGCGCTGAAACGTAACGCACAGTTTGCTGGAAGTTGAGTTCCTGGCCCCAGCTACGTGCTAAGCTAATCTGCCGTGTGGAGTGCAGAACCCTCGTCACCTCCTCCTAATCATCTGTGGTGGAACGTTGAAGTGGGTTTTTTTCTGGGCTGTCTCCAGCCCCTTCAAAATAAAGCTGCTTCCTGACATGCACATAATTACATTTCCTGCCTAATAACGAGTGGGCCCGGAGGGGAGGGGGCAAATGTAATTGTAATGTCCATGGCCGACAGTAATCACTGGCTCTGCGTAAATAACTTAACAGAGAGCAAAAAAAGACGGGCGGGTGTCTGAGACGTCTCTGTGAATTATTGAGAGCGAGGAGAGAATCTCAGTTTGCTTTTATGGAGATTCGCTCTGACCATTAAAGCACTAAAGATGGCCGCCCCACGCAGCCGGATTTAAACCGACCGATGCACAAACCACTCCGTGAATTTGCTGCTTTTCTCGCCATCATGTTTTTTTTGGACTTTTAAATGCAGCGATGAGGGAGCTGCCTCTGTGATCTCACCTCTGGTGAAGCAGCAGTCGTACGTGCACCGCAGCATCTGTCACACTGAGGGTGTTGGTGACGTGCACGTGCCCGCGATAAATATTTTACGTGGGAGCCTGGGAAACGTTCCAGTCACGTCGGCTGTGATTGAATTAGCATGTTTAATTAAACACGTCGTTAGGGCTTTTAACAACTAATGCAAATGAAGAGTTATGGATTTAGCTTGCAGGGGAAAATATTTACCATCATAATGTGTCTTTGTGAACCACAGCCCACGTGTGTGTGTGTGTGTGGTTTGAATAGAACAGGGCTTTCAGCAGGTGCATGTTACTGAGGGGGGGGGGGTGCTTTAAGAAGCGGCTATAAATAGAAAACCCTGAGCTGGGCCAGTGATTGCTCTGATGTTGTGACGTAGAGCAACACACCTGTGTGTGAATCTGAATACTGTCCTGCCCCCCAGGCTGGTCCACCATGGCCCCGCCCATGCTCGCGTTCCTCTACTGCTTCGCTCACGTCGGACTCCAGTGGACCTCCGCCCCCCCACCACCGCCACGAGTCACCTTGAAGGAGAGCGTCCGAGCCAGCGGACGAGCCGGAGCGACCCGCTGAGCCTGGCCGGGCCGCAGCGGAGCAGCTGCCTCCACACTCAGACTCCTGCTCCTCACAGAAGCTGTAAGATGACGGACCGAGACTCTGATGCAGCCGTGATTACATTTAACTCTCATCTTGGCTCAAAGAGCAGAGGAGAACACAGACCTGGGACCAGGACACGAGGACGTCTCCCGGGTCCGTCCGTCAGTCCACAGCAGAGGATGAGTTGCAGAGCAAACCTTCAGTCTCTGCACTTTGAATGTGGACCATGGAAACACACGTTGTTTGGAATAATTAGGTGAAAGCTTGTTTGTATTTAGAGCTTAAAGGTGCACTGACAGTTTGATCCTCTTATCCTCACCGTGCACGCTCAGCCTGGGGCTGCGCTCGCCTGCTGCAGCCCAGACGCAAACAGACGCCAAGCGCCGTGGTGACACTAAGGAGGATCAGCTGGGGTCAGCCAGGAATCCTCTTAAATGAGAACAGAACCGTGGTTCATCCCCGTAAGACGATCGGGAGAAAAGACCTGCTGACACAGCGCTGGATGGAAAAGGTTTATTAAGAACAGCTGTCGTCCTCAGACCCCCCCCCAGTGATGACTCATTCCAGCACACGGGTCATTTCTACAAAGTTTCTAGAGGTTTGGAGACGTCACTGCAGTCTGATTAAATTCCATCCTCATTAATTGGTTAACGAGCTGCTTTGTGTTTTAATATCTAAATTTAATATTTATCTGGAACTCCTTTGATCATTTGAATGAATTTCATGATGAAAATAATTTGATCTGTTGGAAACTCAAAATGTAAAGAATTTGATTTAGAAGGAAAATAAAGCTGTGCATTTAAATGGAGCCGATCACAGAGTGAAACACGTTCAGACAGATGATTCTTCTGTGTCACAGTCCAGTGAAACTTGAGGGATCAGCATCGCTGATTCTGATCAAACTGGTTCCCATCGGACCCCAGTGGAGCAGTGAAGTGCTCGTGTAATAATAACGTGAACTCTCTCTCTCTCAGCCCAAAGCACGTCTGCGATGACACGGCCATTTATTTTTAGTCGGATGAATTTTTGATGGAAGTGGCTTCAGAATGTGTCGGGGAGTAAAAAGCTCTTCTCTCGTCTTTTGTCTCGTCGGGAAAGGAAGAGGATGCAGGGACATCAATTATCCATCTGGATCATAAATAATACAGCGTAGTAGTGGTGATTGGCTCTGGAGTATTTCTACTTCTGTCAGAGGAGCCTCTGATCTGGTCACAGTTTTATTTGTGTGGAAATAGAAATATAATATGTAATTACTGCAGTGTCAGTGTGATCGTATCCACTCGTCGAGCTGTGAGAGGTTTAAATATTTAAATATATATTTGTTCTTATTTAAACTCGTGCATGCGCCCTGCTCTGAAAATACACCTCAAAAAACGTGTTTACTTGCAGGAACAAACCTGACGGCCGAGTGTTTTATTTTACTTAAATGAACGATTCTGCTGAAATATGGAGTAGAAAAAGCATTCCTCGTTCGGTCCACAGGGGGCGCTGCAAAGCTGATGCACGGCTGCCTCCCAGTAAACAGAGGAATATAGATTCAGGTGTACGGAGGCAGAGGAGCTCATCTGCTGTGTGATGAATCCATCACGCTAACGTGCAGCCCCGTGCGCAGCCTGAGGCACGCGTGCATGTGACATGCAAAGAATAAACCCGTGGGTCATGCTGGTTCTGTTCTCGCCGCTGCAGACGCTCGAGCTAAAGGAAAACTACATCCAGCGTATGTACAAACGTGGAGTGGGCGGGGCTTAACCTCCGAGCGCTGGGCCCTGCCTCTGACACCACGCCCCCTAGCAACCCACAGGGGTCCAGTCCAGGCCGGCGTGTCTCCGAGACCACGCTGGTCCGCCCGGTGCACCCAGTGCAGCCTCAGCCATCCAGGAAACTGGATTCTGAGTTGACAGAAAACCGATGCCGGCCGTCCGCCGCCGCCCTTCAGGGGAAGGCGTCCTCTTTGTCCGGTTCAGGCGAGGCAGGTCTGGAAATGTCGAAGAGGTGCGGCGGCGAGCCGGAGCGGCGCGCCCTGAGCAGCTGCAGCGCCTCGGTCAGCTGCAGCTCCAGGCCGGACATGCGCACGTTCAGGTTCATGAGGTCGTCCTTGAGCTCCAGCTTGAGCTCCTGCAGCGACGCCTGCAGCGTCTGCTCCTGGATGGGGTAGAAGGCGCGCCGGGGGTCCGGGGGCTGGACGGGGCTGCGGTCCTGCGGCGTCGCGCGGAACTCGCCCACTTTGTCCAGGCGCAGGTCGCTCTTGGTGATGCCGCTGTCGCACGAGTCCGTCTTTTTCAGAGACGTCTGGGACTCGTGCGCTTTGGTCCGTTCGGGCAGCACCTCCATGGACTCGGCCTTCGCCACTTTGCTCCAGTTGTCGGCTTTGGCCACGGACTCTTTGAAGCGGCCCCAGCCTTTGGCCTTGGTCGGCTCGGCCGGCCGCCCTCCCACCAGAGACATGGGGGACGGCACCTGCAGCTTGGCCTTGTCCAGCGGGGGACACTTGGACGGCGCTGCCGATGATGGCGCCGACGACGAGGGCGTGGCTGGGCTTTCTGTTACCGTGACGATGCTGCTGGTGGGAACGGCCGTCCTGGCCAGCGGGATGTCCACGTACGCGGGGCCCTTCTCCACGTCCTGACCGTCCGGCGGCGGCTTCTCCGTCGCCATGCGAGCCTCCTTCTGCTGCCGGAAGCGCTGGAAGAGCTTCCGCACCGGGTGGTCGGGCGGCAGGTTCAGAGGGGCTTCGTTTTTACGCCGCTGCCGCTCCTCTTCCTCGCGCTTCACGTCGCTGATCTTCCGGAAAACGATCTGGAAGACAAAAGCTCAGATGAGTCGCACGAACAGAACCCTGCCGAACGTGACGTGCGACCGTGGAAGCTGGACGTCCACGCCCCCTCTGACCCCTGAGTGACCCCTGAGTGACCCCTGCTCTCACCCGTTTGCGGAGGTTGTAGGTGAGCAGCAGGTTCCTGGAGAAGTGGTTGGAGAACGCCGTGTAGAACTCCAGCACCTTCTGCAGGGCGTCGCGCTTGATGACGTGCAGGTCGCAGTAGGTGAGGGCGCGCACGTTGGCGCACGCCTGAGCCAGAGTCACCTCCTTCCAGAAGACGTCCCCGAACACGTCCCCCTTCCCTGCGGACACACAACACAGCAGCTTCACACCTGGGGACGCGTCCCAAAGTACTGCAGATACTACGTGTACTGCAGGTACTGCGTGTACTGTGTGTACTGATCCTGATGGAAATACACGAGCCTCGGACCCTGGCGCGATGAATAAAGGCTCGATCAGACAATGACTCATCCAGTGAGTCGTCACGCGCATGAAAAGCTCCTCTGCGTGTTCCAGTGCATCAGGAGCTGAACAGGAAGATAACTAATAATCAAATTACCCTCGACCCACACAGATCAATACTGCATGTACTGAGGCAGCAGTACTGCGTGTACGTGTACGTTGTTTCTGTTTCTGACTCACGCTGCCAACTTCTCTCCGGTAATTGTTGCCGAGAGGAACCGGTATCGACTCAGTGAATCAATCATTCAGAAAATTAGAAGCAGGCGGGTCTGAACACAGACGGCTCCTGGGACTGGGACGGACCCTGAGGACCTGAGGGATTCATTTTTATTAGCCATCGATAAATACGAGCAGGGTTCGTAAATACGCGTCAGCAACGTGACGGACGTCTTAAGAAACAACAATGATGTAAAAGAGGGTGATTTTGATCCACTCAGCTGCCTCGGTCATACGATATGAAAGACCTCTGTGACCAGCTCTGGTCCAGACCCAGGTCATGACTCAGCAGAAACGGATCTAACGCGTCAGACTCCGCCCTCTGTCTCAGTCTGACTGTTTTAAACGACCGTCGATGGCGACAAGTTCACACAAACCATCCGAGCCGGTTCGGTTCAACCCTGTGGATCCACTCACCTAAGATGGCCACCACCTCGTCGTCCTGGATGACCTCCAGAGAGCCGGACACCACGAAGCAGAGGCTGTCCACGCTCTCTCCTCCGTGGTAGATGAGGTCGCCGGGAGCGCAGTGGATGGTCTGGAACTCCATGGCGAGCGCCCGGAGGCAGCCGTCGCTGGCCAGCCGGAACGCTGGGTGCTCTTTGAAAACCTTCCGGTTGAGGTGGACGCAGATGTCCGCTCTCATGTCCTTCGGACAGATCTGCAGCACCTGGAAGTCGGAGGGGAGAGAAGAGCTGAGGGGTGGGTGGCGATCACTCAGAGTGAGAAGCTGAGGACTCAGAGAAGACCGGCTCCATGTTCTGAAGCTCTCCACCAGCTCCTGGGGGAAATATGTGCAGCTTTAGCTGACTGGTCCTGCTCGGTGCCGAGCGCCACAGAGGAATCAGAACAGCTGGAGCTTTGCTTGTTTCAAACCCTCCAGTCACAGGATGAAGCCGCTGCTCAAAACACAAATTAACCGAGCTGCTTCTCACCGAGACGCTGTCCAGTGGCGTTTTATTGTGAAGGTCACGCTCTGCTCAGCGCCCCATCGCCGGGAGGTCGAGCAGCGACGGGTCACGGCCCAGATTCAGACGCAGGGGAAACATCTGGCTGCTGAGTCATCTTTTTATTTCAAGTTCCACTCGTGTTTGGACGGCGGATTAAAAATGGCTGCAGCTTCCAGGGTTGGCTAGTTAGTTAAACGTTTCACTCTCACGCGTCACAACGTGGTGATCACATCATCGGCGTTTCCCCCAAAACCAAACCAAAGGTAACGTCACCTTCTCTGTGTCGATGCCCCGCGACATGGACCAGGTGGAGGCGATGTAGTCCATGACCCGCTCGCTCAGGCCCTTGGGGACCTGGTAGAGCTTCAGGAAGTCGCGCACGCTGTTGAGCATCTCGTGGTAGCGGTTGGTGTTGGCGTACATCTGCTGGAAGATGGTGGTCACGTTGCCGAAGATGGTGGCGTACAGCAGGGCTGAGGAGGAGAGCAGGGGCGGGAAAACCTGGTTAACGAGATGCGCCCCAAGACTTAATACTGTTTGATGTGCTTTGATCCGTCACATGGGAAATGAAGGAAACACAGCCAACACGCCTCCGGCCCCAGGGACGAACGACCACCGCTGCTCTTCATCGTCGGCGAGAGAGAGAGAGGGGCGAGCGGCTGGGACGGCGAACTGGTGCAGCAGCTGGCGTGTGAGCGGATCAAAGGCGTCAGGCGGCGTGTTCTCCTGGCAGCTGAGCACTAATTAGCCCTGCCGGGGGGATGGCGAGGATGCACGCCAGCCGCACGCCTCAGTGGTGCTCAGACGATGGCGCTAACCTGCGTGCTTGTTTGTTGTTGGGAAACATGCTCATTAAAAAGCAGCGAAGGAGGAGCGCCGCGTCCACCCGCCACTCACTGGAAAACGGCGTGACAGAGGAGCGTCAGCTCGCTGCTCGTCTGAGCGGTTGTCAGAAACCGGAGCCCCGGCCAACGGTTGCTATAGAAACAGGACGTACTGTATGTGCACGTCCCTCCCACGCTCCCCCGTCACTGTGATCTTCTCCTGCCAGCACCCATAAAAATAGAACACTATCAGGGCACCCCCCCCCCCCGAGGCTGGCGATGGCTTGGATGTTTACGCTTCAGGTTGATTTGATTCTCACAATAACACGTTTCAAACGGGCGACTTTTACCCAGCTCCCCTGAGACGGCGTGCTCCTGTCACACGATGACGGCCCCACGCCGTGCACGGCATCATGGGATACACAGCTAGAAGAAGAAATGCATGCTGGGAAATTCAGTTTTTAGTCATTGCTGTTGGGTTAGGGTTACGTTTGTCTGGGGTCTGGTCTCAGACCTTTTAACGTTTGTCTTCCTGGGCGCCAGCGGCGGGGGGCGGTGCGTCTAAACAGCGAAACTGGAGACTCACATCCGATCATCATCATGGCCACGGCGAAGATCTTCTCTCCGTCCGTGGTCGGGGCGATGTTGCCGAAGCCGATGCTGGTCAGGCTGGTCATGGTGAAGTACAGCGAGGTGATGTACACCGAGTCCTTGTTGGGGCCGCCCTCCCACTTCCCGGAGCCGCTGGCGTTGAAGCGGTACGGCGTTCCCACCGACTCGGCCAGGATGAAGAGCCAGCTGTCGTTCCTCACGATGTTGGTCTCTTCGTCGATGACCTCGTAATCGCCGATGCTGTACCTGCGGCGCGAAACGGAGCGTTTTAAGAACCCACAAACCACGGACGCCGGCTCCACTTTTCTCAACACGACACCTCGACTTGGAGCGTGACCATGGCAACGGCAGAGCGCTGTGTGGTTTTATTAAAGCGTCTGGGCGGGAGACCCCGCAGGACGCTTCAATAATGCAAACGATCCGTCTGCAGTAAAACACGACCTGAAACATCATCGCCACCAGTTGGACGTTATGGTACCTCCCATCCACAGAAGCATCACCTGACGGATCTGAGCGCCATAAACCAAAAACACGCGTGTTCTGTCCGCGGACGCACCAGATGCAGGCGAGCCAGTGAGCCGCCAGCCCGAAGACGCACACCAGCAGCACCAGGACCGCCGCCCCGTACTCGATGTAGTGGTCCAGCTTACGAGCGACGCGGCCCAGCCGGAGCAGCCGCACCACCTTCAGGGAGCTGAAGAGACTGCTGATGCCCTGCGATGAAGAACCGAGGAGGAGGAGGAGGAGAGACAGAGTCAGGGCATTTCAATTAGAACACACTATTATATTTATGATGTTATTTCACACGGTCAGGTTAGAATGTGTCGTCATCAATTCTTTTCAGGACATATTTTCACTCTGTGACTAAGTGTGATTTGCTCTGTTCCATTATTCATGAGCGACTGGTCGCCACTCCCCTACTGGGACTAATTAAAATCCACTGGCTCGTTGCTCAGGTGCAGGCGGAGTTTTGATGTTTCTAATGTTGAGACGAAGCCTCCTGCGTCTCAGCCGCATCAGCAGCTAAACGCCGGCTCAGCCTCACGCTGATTCAAACAGACAAGTGCGGTCGCACCAGAGTGTGTGTGTGTGTGTGTGTGTGTGTGTGTGTGGCAGGGGGGAGATCGATTCTGCTAATGTGCTGCGCTCTGCGATGCGAGCGGACGTCACTCGATCTGATCAAGCTGCCTTGGCTGCGCTGGAATCACTTTAGCGACCCGAGAGCCGACACAATTCAATTATGGCGTGCTGCGGCGAAGACGAGATAAAGTCCGTCATTAGAGGAACAGCGTCAGGGTCACGTGACCCGACAGAGGGAAGCAGCTGTTTAAAGTTTCATGCATCGTCTCTTTTGTGTTTGGCTGCGCTGACACAGCTGAGCTAACGAGGCCGGGATCGATGGCGGCGCTGCTGGGCTCAAACGGCACAACGCCATCTGATCGATGACGGCTCGCAGATGTGGTCGTTGGTGGGCGGGGACATGTTGGGCAGAAACACAACACTGTTCATCATCATCATCATCATCATGGTGGAGTGAGGCCTACTTGAGTGACAGCTCGGTGGTTCCAATTCTTCCCATCGCGTCCCATGCATGAACAAAGGCGGAAGAGGGAGGGGCCATGCAAACAGAACAGAGGGATGAAAAAGAAGAGAAAACAAACACGGAGGCACAAGTGAGAGAGAAGACACTTGATGAGCAAACACATGAGCAATAAAAGAAAAGAAGCTTCAAGACAGAACACGTGCACAGCCAGGCCGAGCCTCGTCAGCGGCCGGCCCCGTGAACACCTGCAGCCGGCGCGCTCGTAACGTGCACAACCCTCACCCACGTGCACACATCACAGCTATGAAGCCCTCAGTTAAAAAGATCGGTCAAAGCTCTTTGAACGATTCCTGACTCAATAAACACGCTGTCTGAACTCCATCGCTCTGACAGGCCCTGCTGACCCCTGACCCCTGACCCCTGACCCCTGCTGCTCCTTGTCAGCATTTCACACGCTGCAGCTCTGGGCATCACAGCGCTGCCCCAGCACACACACAGTGCACGGTGAAATGCCATCACAGCACTTTGCGCACGCACGCACGCACGCACGCACGCGCACACGCACGCGCACACGCACACGCACACGCACACGCACACACACACACACACACACACACACACACACACACACACACACACACACACACACGTCACATTCCAGCACGCAGGCGTCCACACACAGTGATGCATCAACATAATGAAAACCAGTGAGTGCAGGACCCAGAGGATCCATCTCATCAATTCTGTGTGTGTGTGTGTGTGTGTGTGTGTGTGTGTGTGTGTGTGTGTGTGTGTGTGAGAGCCAGTGATTTACAGGAGCTGCACAGCTGGACGGCTGCTGATTAGATTTCATCAGCACGTGTAGAATATTTTAACATGTTAGAATAATCCTGCTCCACGATGAACCAACAACCTTCTGTCAGCTGCCATGAGGTGTTAAGGGTTCTGCTGCAGCCCCCCCCCCCCCCCCCCCCCCCCCCCCCCCCCCCCCCCAAACTACCACAGACGTTACTACAATATCTGTGTTTATATATTCTGGACACGCTTTTATTTTCTCAGTTTTGTAGTTGTGTTATTTTTAGGAGTTTTTAAAAATAACACTGTTTAGAATCTGTATTATTGTGGTATCTGCTGACGTCAGATCAGTTTCTGGCCCAAGCGTTGGAGTCAGCACCAGCCCACAAACCAAGATCCATCCGGGCCGAGCTCGTTAGCAGCCAGCAGAGGGTCAGAGGGCAGCGACCCCAGCTGACCTCCAGGGTCACCGACTGATTGAATCTGACAGGAAATAGGTGATTTCGGATCAGACGGCGGAGGGTTGGGATGACTGACCTCGTCCACGTTCTCGAAGGCGTTGATGACGTCGTAGGGCAGGCAGGACAGCAGGTCGATGACGAACCACGTCTTCAGGTAGTTCATGCGGATCAGCTTCGGGTCGGAGATGACCTCGCCGGCCGGGCCCACGAACGTGGTGTGGAAGTTGAGGACGATGTCCACCAGGAAGATGACGTCCACGATGCTGTCCACCACCAGCCACGTCACGTTGTTCTGCTTGGTCTTGAAGGACACGTTGTAGGGCACCATGATGGCCGTGTAGAAGGTGAGGATGAGGATGACCCAGTCCCAGGTGGTCTTGAACAGGCAGTAGTGCAGGATGATGTGAGGAGGCGTTTTGGGCGTCTCCTGCTTGTACTGGGGGAGGAGGTCCGAGCCGAGCTGGAGAACCTGCGGAGGAACGTCAGGGGAGAGCGTCACTGCCGACACCTGACACCAGACCCGCTCCTCCAGACCGGCGCCCCCGTACCTCGGCCAGGCGCGAGTGCTTGTGCACGTTCTCCCCTTTGTGCACGGTGGGCTGCAGCTGCTGCAGCACTCCTCTGCTGCTCGTCAGAGCCCGAGTCAGGCGGGCGAACTTCCCCCACCCTGAGGAGAGAGACGGCAGCCGTGAACATCGACTCTTAACTGATCCACGCAGAGCCGACCAAAGACATCTGCTGTCTGATTCACTGCTTTGTTTTCTGCCCTCGTTACCCACAATGCAACTGCAGTCGCCTCAGGTGGAGACGAGATCCGACCATTTTAGTTTTCAAGCTTCACACTCAACTGATGAGAGACTTTTTCTTGAGTAAACGATACGAGGACCACAGCGGCACCGAGTCTCTGCCCCCAACCCTCGACGCCACCTGTTGATGCTGCGACTTCTCTCCACTGGGTTTGCTTTGTTATTCCAGCTCCCCAGCAGCTACGCCAGGCGATGATCTGAAACCATCGCCCCCCCCCCCCCCCCCCCCCCCCCCCCCCCCCCCCCCCCCCCCCCCCCCCCCGGGGGGAAAATAAAACCACCCCCCCCCCCCCCCCCCCCTCCCCCCGCGCCGTTTCTGACGGAGCGCGAACGGCCGCGAGCGAACCTTTGGAGGAGTCGTCTTCGATGGGCTGCTTGAACGCCGTTATGTCGCTGAACGTGCACAGGAACAGCACCACCTTCTCCTGCTCGTTCCGAATGGGCGCGATCTTCACGAAGAACCAGACGGGCGTCCCTGCAAGCGCAGCAAACACAACGCATGTGTCTTATTGTTGTGCACGTAGCAGGTTTCTCTGGTCAATTAGCACTGTTCTACCCAGGCGAAGACATTTGCATGACAAGAGAGCGGAAACTCACTGTTCTTCTTGTACATCAGGATTTCAAACGAGTTCATCTCGTAGTTCTCGAACGTCAGCCGCACTTTCTCCGTCGTGTCCTTGTCCGTGAGCTCGCCGTACATGAAGCTGGGAGACACACGGGGAAGTGACAGGGTGAATAATTCATGCACGGATTCGTTCTGGCTCGAAAAGAGCTGAGGACGGCTCCGCTGGGTCAGAACCCGAGGTGTCGCGTTGCGATGGCTTTGCTTACATCTGTAGTTTCTACCAAACACAGCACTGCAGCTCCAGAGAATAGCCTGCACCCTCATTTCCAGCTCAATCTAAACAGTCATTTCTAATGATGAGGTTGCATCAGATCTTCAGGAGCAGATCAGCAAACACTGAGATGACAAAGAGAGCAATGCAATCTGGTGTCCAATTGGCCCAATGCAAAGTAGACCTGGAGATGGGTCAAGTGACCACGAGGCGTTCGTCTGACCTCGCTCTGCGGCGGCGTGTTCCAGCTGGAGCTAAATATACTCTTATATTTAAATTAAAATACAACGGAGTTTGTTATTGACAAACAATCCAGCTTTGTGTTATAAACAAGATCCTGTCGCCACAGTGTAAGCAAATACACCAGTGAGTAATACTCAGAATGTCGTATCCATACAGTACATGTACATGTATATATATAGACATAGTATTCCAGGACTCCCCTCAGTGGACCAATCAGAATAAGCCTTAAAATGTCTCCCACTCTCTGTGTTTGTTCTGGCACACACACTGAAGCGTATGTTTCAGGAGCCCACACACACACACACACACACACACACACACACACAGAATCTGGCAGCAGCCAGTGGCTCCCAGTGATCCCATTAAAATGAGCTCCGCTGTCTGTTACAGGCTCAATAAACACAGAGCTGGAAGCTCCGATATGACGACGGCCCGTTTGAACAATCTCCTCTCATCCCTTAACCCGGGGGACGGTGTCCTCCAGTCGGGGACGCGCAGGCAGTTTCAGTTTTTACAGCCCGGTTACATCACAGATCCGTCTTCGTTATCTGGGTTCTGTTCCTCTAACGAGGGGAATATTATTACAGCTAAAGCGCAGGGTTTGTCACTTCTGTCCAAACAGCTCAACGTAGTGTTTTCACTTCCTGTGCTGGGGGATGCTGGGAGCTGCAGCCAGACGTGTGTGTGTGTGAGTGTGTGTAGTGTACGCCTACCTGCAGGTGCTGCTCTTCTGCATCACCTCGGCCCTGTGGTACCCCGACAGCTTGCAGAAGCCATCGTTGCTGTAGACGATGGGCCAGTCCACGATCTGAGCGTTCCCCAGCACGAAGTTGGTATCTGTGCCACAGGAAGAGGGCGGGGCATTCAGACACTTCAGTCACACCTGATGTAACGCGAGCACACAGCAGAGAGAGGCACATGTCCCCGACACTAACATGGAGCACATGCTGATTTAGAGAGAGGAGAAAACACACTTCCTTCGTCCCTCGTCTTTAAAAAGATCTTAAGCTGACTGACCCGGCCTTTAGAACACGCTGAACAATTCCATGAGGGTCTACGGCCCATTACACACACACACACACACACACACACTTGACTTTCTCAGAGGCTCATTAGTGCGAGCGGCTGCTCGGGGGGACTTTAAAGAGCTCATTAGCTGATTCTGGGTTTGTTTTTGGTCCGACTTACAGGAATATTATGACAAAGTATTCCTGTGTACAAGTATTAATACGCGCCATCATCGGTTTCTAAATGCCATGGATAATAAAACACGTTCATTCTGCTTCTGGAAATGTCGGCAGAGCTTCAAGCGAAACGTATTCATGCTTTTATTGTGAATTAATTATCAGTGCGTTCCACTTCCTGCCTGTTTTTGTCAACGCCAGCAGTTTTGTGTTGGCACGCCGGCCCTCAGTGTCGGTACTTCAACGGTCTTAAATTAAATCTGATGGTTTTAAGATCCTGTGTTTCCCAGTGTCATGATATTTAGAGATATTTATAGATGTACTGCACAGAGTACTTCATCTGAATTGTCTTTGGAGAATTTAAAACGCAAACAGTGACTGACATCGATCGAGCCTCTGAGCTCAGAAGGCCACGCCCACTTCTCCTCAGAACCGACTGTTCCCTCAGCTGTTCAAAACTCATAAGCACAAAGAATCTAAAAAAATGGACTCATCTTTATGGAAAGGCAAGAAGGAGCAGATATTAAGGTTTCACACACACAGGACGACAACGTGACGTCACGGGGGCGGGGTTATACCACACGTAAAAAAAAAACACACACACACAGTAAAATAAAAGTGACAGTCAGAAGCACGAGAAGACAGAACACGAAGCAGAAGACGTTCCATGCCAACGTGTTATTTTACAACGGCGAGGAGCGTCCCCTGAGGAGCTCCTCACAACTGGATCGGCTCATTTTCACCTGGGAGGCGACAAATTTGGACACAACTGTGAACGCACTAAATCAGTGTCGTGCTCTTGTAAATTAACAGCGTTTGGAATAGAACTTTACGGACGGGAGATGAAGTACCTGTCTGCTTATGTGACAGAGTCCAAACTGAAACATGTGAGAAGAAAAGAGGGTTAAGAGAATACACAGAGAAACATCTGTCGGACGTCAGACAAAAACAGATGGGGCGTGCGAGGGAGAGAGAGAGAGAGAGACAGGTGATTATAGACAGGAACGTTTTCTTCAAGAACTTTAGCTCGATTTGAAAACACATCCTGCCATCTCACTTTAAAACACCAGCTTGATGAGAAATGTGCTTTTAGTTTGGTCTGTGTCCCCTCCACGGACATGGAGGTGACCAGTGCAATGTTTTTGTCAACCATGTTTGAACACCAGAGTTTATACAAGTGTCCTCAGCTGTTTCTGCCACCCCCCCCCCCATTGTTCCTGGATGGAATCCTCCAGATTATTGGTTCTTTTGTTTCTGCAGCTTCAGAGATTTGCTGCTCACTAATCCACGGACCGCCCAAGGTCAGGAGAAACACGTCCTTGTGCTTCTGTCTTTAAAGAGCAGAGGACAGAGAACACGCGAACACGGGCCGCTTCCACATGTTCTGGGGTCACGACCCAAAATGAAAGACCTAACGTTACTTGAACCGGACCCCACTGAGCAGAGCAGAGGACAAAGCTCAGGTGGACGTCCAGGCCGGAGACGGACAGGGGCCCCGTCCTGTCGGGTCAGCTCGGCTCTCTAATGTGGTTAATTGTCGTCACATCTGGCCAAACTGGGATGAGGCTGGAGAGGAGCTCTGTGTGTAACTTCAATTAGTGTCATCAGGGACGGAGGCCTCAGCTCACCGTGGATCTTAATAAGCCTTTCATTTCAGAATGAGAAGGCACACAGTAAAACGAATACTACGACTAATAACAACAGCGAGTGAGGCAGCTCCATGTTCGGATGGAAAACCACAGCCTCTTGTCGTCAGGAACACGCTTCCCTCTGCAGCTCAGGCTCAATCAACTGTTTATTTCTGATTTTAATAACATCACCGTCCTCAGCACGCACACATCTCTGCTGTGCGTCATTTTTTCAATTAAGGTCTTCACAGAACATTTCATAATTGAATGATCTTAATTAAATTAATTAAAGCCGAGTCTTGATCTGAAAAAAAAAAAAAAAAAGAATCAACTCGACTAACGGCACCAGAGGTTCCCAGGAATATTAGACCTGATTAACTTTGTTCCCGACCAGCCTCCATTAGCTGACTGGGTCCAAGCTGAAGTGAGCGAATGAATCTTCTTACCGTTCGACCGTCTCACAATATTCTCCAGAAAAGTATTCTGAGGGGCCACAAGTCCCCTGCGGCCCCCCGCCATCCTGCCCCCGGGCTCAGTCCGCAGGTGGGTCTCTGCTGCGGCCGCTCGTCCTCATGGCGTCTGGCTGGATGCGGGGGCAGCGGGGGCTGGAGCTGCGCTGCGCCTCAGACGGTGCCTCCTCCTCGGCCTCCTCTGCCTCCTCAGCCCGGCGCGCTGCTGCTGGCGCCTCTGAACGCACCTCATCATCCAGGAGAGGAAAACAACGGCGGGGCGCAGCGGCGCAGGAGGGGCCGCTCAGCAGCCACACCTGGAGCTGCGGCGCCACCTGCTGGAGAGAATCACAGCTACACCCACTGACGGCCTTAGTTGATCTGTTTGAATTCAAGGCGCTTGTATATTCTGGGTTAAGGCTTTTGAATTCTATTTAGATTGTCCTTCATTTCATCTGTAAGGGTTAGGGTTCGACTTTCTCTGACATTCATGAATTTAAAACTCACCATTCTTTAATATTCCTGAAAATATCCATTTTTAACTTGAGCTCTCAGGTTCGAGTGCAGCAGATTCAAACAGGGAGCTAAAGCGACGTGTGCTGACAAACAGAGGAGCTGCAGGAACACCTTCGCCCCTTTGATTCCTGCAGTAAAATTCATTCCCTGCCAGTCCCCCCCCCACCCCCGCTCATTAATCCTGCATAATTATCTCTGGACCCGGCCAGTTTATCACTGGTAAAAGTTGAAGCTATCACCATCCCAATCATCTTGTTTGTCTTACATCATCCTGTGCTATGAATAACTGTGTCTTAACTTGTCTAAACACTGTGGAGTCACTTTCTGCTTTCAACTCATTGTGGCTCCTGATCCCCGGCTGCTCAGGGTTTGGCTCGGGCCATAACTGCAGAGGTTTTATAGACGGTCAAACCCCTGCACAACGTCCACGTCTGAGTCACCAGTTCGCTGCTGTCGACGCTGCCCTTTTGTCCAAATGAGTAAGACGTGAGCTGATCGCAGGGGATCACTTCCACCAACTCATTCTGACTTCAAAGGTTGAAAAAAAAGGATTAAGCTCTTAAGTCTCAACTGTTTAATTCACAATTCAATGACATCGAATGTGGGCTCCAGCTCCCCTTCCGCAGCCCTGACCTCAGGGGAAACACACACATTAACACACGTTAAAACTTCTGTTCTCAAGTTGAAACTCCAGATTTCTCATTAGCTCAAAAGCTACAGAGCCGATTACGTAAAGCTGCTTTCAGACACGCAGCCGCTGAAGTGTCCACAAAGTGTCCACGTGCAAACACAGCAGGAAGTGGATGAGCGCTCGGGACGTTTTCCTGTCGGTGGGAAGGCGTCTGAACAGAGCGACGTCCCGCTGCATCTTTCTAATGTGACGGACAAATCCAGCTCCAGGTCCACGGGAAGAGTCGGGTTCATGGAGACACAGTTAAAGTGGAGTGTGTTCATGCAGCTCTCAGTCCGTGTGTGTGTGTGCGGTCCACGGCCGACGTTAACTCGACCACGTCTTGGTGATTGTCAGGTGACTCAGGTGATCCGTTATCTTCTTGTGTTCTGGGAAGTTGGCGAAGCGGGCCTCCTTGATCCTGAGCCAGTTCCGGGCTCTGCGCTCGGCGGCGCTGCCGTACTCCTGCTCTGCCGTCACGTACGGCCGGCTGATCCAGTATTCGTTCTCGGCCTCGATCTCCAGCCGCTTCAGCGTGTTGCGCTTCATCTGCCACGTGATCTGCCGCGGGCGCCGGTACTTTCCGATCCACTGCTTCCCGGGGATGCCTTTCCGCAGCAGGGCCAGGGTGAGGAACATGGCGGACGACCTTTCCTGAAAGACGGGGAGTCGGAGGGTGTAGCCGTTCACTCAGAGGTCGATAAATATTATCAACAGGAAAGACACACCCATCAGTAATTAGTTCACTCATTTGGAGGAAGGGTCACCAGAGGGTGATGATTACCTTTGGACATGTGTTAAACTTTACAGCCGCGCATGACCATGACATCACCTGTAACCTGTCTGTATGAGCCACGTCAGGCTCCGAGGACAGGGACATCACGGACGTTACTGTCCTCAGGGGACACGCAATCCAGAGATTAGTCAAATAAATAAATGTCAACCGACATTCGCTGGGTCCAGCTTCAAAAATGTGGCGACAGAATTTAAGGAGTCTGAGACCCGGAGTCCTGGTCTGCGCCTCCCACAACAACAACAACAACAACAATAATAATAACATGAGAGCAACACGACAGAAGATGTCCCCTGTCCAACAACACGTTGACGTGTCCACAGGAGGTAAAAGCTTCGTTAGAACATGGTTGACACATGTGAAGGCGCTATGCTAACGCTAGCTTAGCTGTGGGCTCGCGCCGCTGCCCAAGGGCAGATCAAAGGCACAGTCACGGTCCTGTTCAAACAAACGAAGCGTGACGTCACTCGCTCACCTGCGGGGTGTGGGTCAGACGACAGGACGGAGACACGAGACGAATCAGAAAGGTTTTAGTTTAAAAACACACGACAGAGTGGAAATGTGTCAGACAGCGGACAACTACACGATCACTTCCGGGGGAAGTACGGAGCGGGAGAGGGCTCAAATGTGTCCACATCCAGTCACTGGCTCATTTTCTAACGATTTTTACATTTATGATAATTTGAAGGAGATTTGGTTGAATTGCAGTTGATGATTTACTTATTTTATACAATTAAACATTTAAGTGTAATTACTGATTATTTCAAATGTAATATTAGTTATGTGTTTTGTAGCGTGTCACAAAGACATCGCAAACTATTGGATGCGGCATATATGTAAATATATTTACAGTACTAATACACATGTTTATATCTGTGTCTTCATCTGTTCTTCTCTGAGTTGTTGTTTTATATAAGACAACAGCTCTCTTATCAGAACATGATCCATGTGAAAGTTCGCCCTCCTCCTCCTCCTCCTCTGCTCTGCTCCTGGGTGTGTTTACATCCCTGGAGCTCCTCCCCCTCGGCCTGGATCTGCGAGGTCACTGGAGTTTTAAACAGCACTTCCTCTTCCCCCTCTCAGTCTCGGCTCGGCTCTGCGTCGGCACAGTCAACATGTTCTTCCTCCCCGCGCTGTTCTCGGCCACCACCTGGACCCTGCTGGCTCTGAGTCTGGGCCTCCTGCTCCTGTGAGTGACTCTGTCTCAGGCTGGACACGTTCAAGCTTCTCTTTCTATCTTCTGACTCTCTCTGTTTTTGATTTCGCAGGTACGGCATTTGGCCTTACAGGTTTTTTAAAAAGCTGGGAATCCCCGGACCGAGGCCGCTGCCTTTCCTGGGAACAATGATGTACCTGAAGAAGGTATCACAGTGACCGGAGTACAAGGAGGTGATGTCAGTGTTTGTGTTTGACCCAAAGCAGAAGTCACGTGACTCTGGTTTCCCTCACAGGGGATTTACGCCTTTGACCACGAATGCCAAGCGAAGTACGGAGACGTGTGGGGGTGAGTTGCTGCTGCATGTTTGCACAGACTTGTCAGACAGCGTTGATGAGATGATGAAGAAGAAAAAGACGTCCGATGGGGCTGCACCTCATTCTCAGAACCAGTTTTGTCCCTTAGTCTAAGTCATGTCAATCATCTTAAAGACGGACAGAATATCCCTTCAGAAATAAAGGATAAAGTATCATGAAGATAAAACCAAGCAGTGTCCTGATGACTCCGTCTTATTTAACGATGGAGTATTGTGATCGTTGCCGTGCAGGTTGTACGACGCTCGCTCGCCAGTGTTGATGGTGTCAGACCCGGAGATGGTGAAGAGCGTGTTGGTGAAGGACTGCTACTCCGTGTTCACCAACCGGCGGGTAAGACACTCGCCACGCGCTCCAGTCTGTTGCGTCACGGCACACGTGTGTGTGGTGCTGCAGCCTCTGTGTTCGAGGCAACAAGAAAAAACCTCACAGGGAGAATTCAGAGCACAGATAGCAAACATGTCCTCGCACATTCAAGTTGGGAGGACACGCTACAGACATTCAGTCTCCTCCTGTTCCCAGGACTTGATCCTCACTGGGCCGATGGACGACGCCATAACCACCGTGAAGGATGAACGGTGGAAACGGATTCGGAGCACGTTGTCTCCGTGTTTCACCAGCGGACGGCTGAAACAGGTCGGTGTCCACTGACCTCTAACCTTTAGATGTCAGTGGCAATTTGAGTGTGTGATAATCAGAGGCCATAATGAATCAGTCCAGGACAAGTCCACTGAACACTGAACAAGACGCACCCTTTTCTCTCTTTGAAGATTTTTCCCATCATTGCTCGTTACGCGGACCGGCTCGTTAAGAAACTGGGAGAAAAACCCGAGGATGAAATGGTTAACATCAAAGAGTACGTGGTAATAATAATTCTTCTTAGTATTCTGTCACACGAGGCCTCATGGAATCTCCCCTCCCCCTGCGCCGCAGGCTGGTGGCCCCGTACAGCCTGGACGTGGTGACCAGCGCGTCCTTCAGCGTCGAGGCCGACTCCATCAACAACCCAGACGACCCGCTCATCGTGCACCTCAAGAAAATCCTGGGCTTCAGCCTGCTGCCCATCTTCATCATAAGTAAGTCCCGGCACGTGCTCGGAGCCGCGCGACCCCCGACCTCAACGTTGTCGTCCTTCCAGTGATCTTCGGGAACTGGATGCTGAAGCTGCTGAGGATTGACGTGGTGCCCAGAGTCAGCATGGATTACTTCTACAACATCATCAAGAGATTCAAAGAGCAGCACCACGCCGACGGCTCTGTGAGTGTTAGGGTCCCGGGGACAGAGCCAGGAGGGGTTCCCTCCCAGGCTCTGTGCTGATGTTGAGATGCTCTCTGTGCTGCTGCAGAGCCGGGCCGACTTCCTGCAGGTGATGCTCCAGAACGAGATTCCAGAGGCGCAGATACAGGACGAGCAACAGCAGCCGAGTAAAGGTGCGTTCAGACGCAGACAAGGTCAGAGGTCAAGGTCAGCAGTGGCACTTCTGATCAGCTGTCACTGTCAGAGGTCGGAGGTCACAGAGGCGTTTTGGCCGTCGTTGTGTTGCAGGTCTGACAGAACACGAGATCCTTTCTCAGGCCTTAATCTTCATCTTCGGGGGCTACGACACCACCAGCACCACCCTCTCCTACCTGTTCTACAACCTGGCGTTGAACCCCGACGCGCTGCGCTCCCTGCACGACGAGCTCGACGCCAGCCTCCCGCCAGATGTACGCCGCCGCTCTTCAGTCGATCTGTGACTTTCGTGGTCGTTTCTTGTCCTGAGAGCCGCTGTCTTCTGCCGCCGCCGCACCTCCAGGGCCCGGTCTCCTACGACAACCTGCTGCGCCTGCAGTACCTGGACCAGGTGATCTCTGAGTCGCTGCGCCTGCTTCCCACGGCTCCTCGCCTCGAACGGATGTGCAAGAAAACCGTCCAGCTCCACGGCATCACCATCCCAGAGGGAACGCTGGTGGGGATCCCTGTGTCCCTGCTACACAAGGACCCACGTTTCTGGAGCTCACCGGAACTGTTCA
Organism: Pseudorhombus dupliciocellatus; assembly: GCA_016785235.1. Classification (NCBI taxonomy): domain Eukaryota; kingdom Metazoa; phylum Chordata; class Actinopteri; order Pleuronectiformes; family Paralichthyidae; genus Pseudorhombus; species Pseudorhombus dupliciocellatus. The sequence goes on from JAFBJW010000102.1 coordinate 421,264, forward strand.
GACCGGAGAGGTGCGTTAGGGTCGGCCGCCTCCTGTGGACTGAAGACAGCAGGACTCTGGGCAAAGCTGCAAAGTGACACCAGCTTGTGTGTGTGCGTGTGTGCAGGTTCAGCCCCGACAGCGGCGAGGAGGTGAACCCATACGCGTACATGCCGTTCGGGCTCGGGCCTCGGAACTGCATCGGGATGCGCTACGCTCTGCTCGTCATGAAAATGGTCGTTGTGCGAATCCTGCAGGATTACAGCGTGGAGCCCTGCAGAGACACTGTGGTAACACACACACACACACACACACACACACACACACACACACACACACACACGGTCAGACTCCACAGCTCACGTCCATTTGTCGTTTTAGATTCCTCTGGAGCTCAGCTGGAAGGCCCAGCCCATGGTGCCAATCAAGCTCAAGTTTGTTCCCAGACGACGTTAGAGAGCGAAGAGGATTTTATACACATGTCACTTTCCTATAAATACTCCTACATGTTCCATCTGTATGTGGAAGAAGAGCTTTTTCCTGTTACTGTGTTTTGTTTTACTTTAAAACCTGTCATCGAAACGTTCACCCTCCTGCCTCCTTCTTATAAGATACGTGTCTCTGCTCTGTAGGTGCTGGAACATTTTAAAACAAACAGTCAAAGGTCATCAAGTATAAAAACATGAGGGACACGAGGACAGTCACAGATCGTCTCTTTAATAACTTTCAAACGAGGGTATAAATCTGTTCAGATGACTGAGGTTTCCTCGTTTACATTCGTAGCTCACACCTGACGGGACGATGACGGGAACATGAAGAACGAGGGATTCACACGGCGCGACGCTATGAAGGCGAAAACAAAAACCTCAGGGTCTGAGTGGAGCCGACGGGTAACAGTACAAATCCCTCCCAGCAGGTGGCGCCGGCAGGAGCGAGTGTGTGCGTCAGTCTGTGTCAGTGCGTTAAAAAAAATCACGTGTTGGTACTCAGAATGAAGTGGAGTGGAAGAACGTGCTGGTTTTGAAGGCGTGTGTAGTTTGACAGTGCGTCACAGATTGGTTTGTTTGTCAGAAAATAAACGTTTAAAGAGATTCAACCGACTGAAGTTGAACACTGCTGCGGTCGGGATGAGAACGTGATGTCATCGAATGCCTGCGAAGATCCACGGAAGTGAAGCCAACGCTGCCCCCTGGTGGCTTTGTGCAGGACAGGCCACACCCCCTCCTCTGCCATGTGATCAGGACCAACGTTAGGTAGTTTCTATCCCACTGGTTTGATGTGAATTAGTGACTGATGACGAGGCTTCTGGGGGGGGGGGGGGGGGGCACCCGCCCCGGGGGGGGGGGGGGGTGCAGCCACTTATATAACACACACAGGCTCAGAACCAAACACCGTGGCTGTAAACGAAAGCATTTGTTTTTCTTCATCAAAGAGGAGAGTATAAAAACCGCGAACGACGCTAGAAAAGGTCAAATAATATCAGATGTTATATTACAAAGCCTTTTGGAGTCCTGAGTTTATCGTAAACAAAACAAACAAAAAGGCCAGAGTCCATAAAATATCCTGGAAACACAATAAAGGATTTCAACAACGTGCTCGCGGGCCTCAGACGTCCAGGAACCGTCAGTCAGCGTGTTTGTGACGGCCCGCGCGCCACAGCGCACGTGCTGTCCACGGCGTGCACGGAGCTTTGAATGAGGTGCTCGTCAACAGAAGACTTAAAAAAAGAAAAGCCTGAAACGCGTCGGTGACGCAGGCGTCACCACTCTGATGACATCATCATGCTTCACCCTCAGATGATGAACGCTCCAGTGAGCCACAGCACCCTCTACTGGTGGCCACTGGGAAGCTTGTGGGTGTCGTGCCTTGCTGGAAGGCACCGTGGCAGTTGCTACTAAGAAAGAATTCACCACTTTATTTCGCAGAACCCAGAACCTTGTGGGTCATAAAAAACCTTTCTACCGTTCAGACTGGTTCAGCCCACAGGGGCAGCAAGGATTCCTGAACTTCAGCTTGGTGCTGGATCAGCTGGTCTGTGGACGCTGAGGCTGATGGGAGTTCTTGTGTTCAGCGAGAGGAGAAGAAGAAGAAGAAAAGGAAGAGGCCTGAGGTCCCGACGCACGCTGCTTCAGAACATATTCACCGGCCACAGTCAGATCACAGCGGCGCCACGTGAACCCGGGATTTATTGCATGTTTGACTTGATTGACAGCTCCCTCTAGGCTCCTCCCACTCTCTCCGGACATTTCGTGGTCACAGCGGCAGCAGACGTTCAGGTGAGGGGCGGCGGCCGGGTGGAGCGTGAGAGTTGAAAGAGTGGTCCACATGGACACGGGTTAGAGGGAGGTGTGTCAGCGGACCAGCTCAGCACCGTCAGAGCTGCTGGTGGAAAACCTTCGGAAATGATCTAACACTTTGGTGGAGAAAGAAAAACCGGCCCTGCCTCCGCTGAGGGAGCACAGGATGAGAACCAGTGAAGTCTGTCTCTGTCAGCGGCGCCGGCTCCTCCCCCCGGCCCGGTTGGTTCTGACCCGGAGCAGGGTCGTGACCGCCCGTAGCCGCGTTTCCCAGCAGGCCGTGCGGCTCCTACCGGCGGGGCTGGTAGCGGGAGTGACGAGGCAGGGAGGTGGGGCTGGAGGAGGACGACGGCGACATGGAGGCCAGCGAGGCGGTGGCGGCGGCGTCCTCGGCCTCCTCCAGCTCTCCGGCGCCGTGCAGCTCCTGGCTGACGCTGGACTGGAGGGCGGCCGGCGTCAGCCACTCTTTGGGCAGGCAGGTCTGCAGGAAGGGCACGCAGGAGCTGAAGTAGGCCAGGCGGTTGACCCAGCGCGGGATCTCCCGGCCGCACAGGATCTGAGGAGAGAGCGAGACGTTTCTCAGAGGCGGGGCTTTGACAGCGAGCTTTGAGATAGGAAAAGGTCCGTTTGTAGCTTATCTGATTAAAGGATAAGACACTTTATCCACTGAGCTACACGATGGTTTTATTCCTTACACGTGTTCAAAGAATAAAAAAGTACTTTCTATTCTAATGTGAGATGCATTCATGTGAATAAATCTTCACTAGACCCAAACAAACACTCGTTCCTTCGTCTGAGGACGTGTCAGTCTTTCCAAGGTCAGCTGCCATTTCAGCAGAAGAAAAACAACGTGCACGTGCCTGCCGTGCTCTAGTGGGGTGGCTCGAGTGAAACGTCCTGACGTTCCTGGACCTCTATCTGACCTCTGACCTCAAACGGTTTCTCAAACAGCACAGGTGACTTTACACGTTGGGTCACGTCACGTGCGCTGACCTCAGATCCGTATAGAGTCGTGCACGTCACACGCTCCCTCTGCAAATTCATTCAACAACCAACGTGTCCGATCCCAGTCACCTCACACTCGAGGATTAAACGTGTTCCTGCAGATGTGGTGTTTACTGTGTGTGTGTGTGTGTCAGCTGACTCTGCGTGTCTGGGCTTGTATCAGTGTCCTAATCTCCATCTCAGTGCTAGACTCATTAGTCACACAGAGATAAGCTGCTTGTTAGTATGTGCACACACACACACACACACACGTAGCAACAGCTACACCTTGTCTGATTAGCATGTTGGGTATTTTTGGACCTCACATCAGGAAAATTCAGCCGACTTTGTTGAAAACAAGGAGTGAGAGTGTGTGTGTGTGTGTGCGTGCGCTCACCTCTGACAGCGCTGAGGAGAAGTGGTTGCAGTTCTTGTGCATGAGGTGGTAGGCGTTGCCTTTGTACTCCTTCCCCATCTCCTCCACGATGCGCTCCACGTCCTCCTCCGTGAAGTCGGTGCTGCCGAGGACGATGGCTTCTCTGCAGGGACGAGCGTGAGCGTTATGACTCGTGCACGTTTCATACATGAACTCACAGAGTCACTGTGAATAACCCTGGTGTGTGATGAGCTCCTCTCGTCTCCGCGTCCCTTTGGTCTGTTTGAATCGGTCCTGCAGTAGCTATCGCTGCTTTATGGCGCCAGCGTGTCTGAGCACCGTGTGTGTGTGAGATAAACTGGAGCAGAAGTAATACACAGCAGCTCCGGGGCGACACAGACGTATTGAAGCGTCTCGGTGCTGAAACACTCTCGCTTCTGCAGTTGGTGTTTTGCCTGAATGACCCAGCGGCGGCGGCCTGCAGCGCTCAGCGTTTAAAACAAGCTGCCACCCCTCTGCTCTGGCTCTCAGACGAATCAGCAGGAACGTGTGAAATTTCAAAAAAATGTACCCCCCCTCCCTCCCTCACTCCCTCTCTTTCACCAAACATTAAAAACCTACTTGAACTTGAAGGTGTCGCCCAGCTCCGTGGCGTCGCCTGGTGTGATCTCAAAGATCCCTGAGAATGGGTACGGGTGTCCGCCGTAGGCAAACTCTGAACACACACCACACAGAGGCAGGGGGCCGTGAGCACACACACTCTGAATGTGTTCTTAGGTGTGTGCGTGTGTGGTCTTACCTCTTCCATAGATCTCAATCCCTGAGTGGAAGACGCCGATGCCCAGAGAGCTGGTGAACTCATTGATCCAGTACTGAAACAGGAAGAGACAGAACCTCAAAACAAAAGCATTGCGTTTATGTTTGTCAAGACTCAGTGAATCAAAGCAGCTGAGGGCTGAGCGTCTCTGAAATAAGATCCCACAGCATCATTCCATCAGGACGGTTGGAGCACGTCTCCAGACACTGACATTCACAAACACGTCCTCCTGTAAACCGTACCATCGATCAACACTCCCACACCTCACTCATCAAGACACGTGTTCTCATGTTTCAGTAAACCCGACTTCTCCAGAACTCAGTGTATCAGCTGGAGGCCGACGCATCGATGACCCGCTTCAGAACACACGCAGACAGGAAGTCGCGATGTCAGCGTGCCGCTCTGTTTTTTCCTCTGTTGTAACACGCAGCTGAACAATGAGTCACGGTGTGACTGCGCCACTCGCTGCATTACACAACCACCGAGTGTGTGTGTGCACCTGCCTCCCCAATACAGTCTGTATTTGCCATTAATGTTGGTGTTTACATTGTTATTTCTGTCACATGGGACCAACAACCTTAAAGTCCCCACTGAGCCGTCCCACGTCCTAGTTTAGACATTTCACTTCTTCCAGTGTCGCATTAAACGTCTGGACTTGTTAGTTTCATACTTTTGACTGCAAACGCAGACGCTGCAGTGTGTGTGTGTGTGTGTGTGTGTGAGAAGACAGGAGGGTTAGTACAGTATATCCACCCCCCCCACTAGTGCAGTAAGACTCTTATCTTAGCCCTCGTTAGCTCAAAGCTCGTTAAAAGCAGCCTCCTGAGTTTATTTACATGCTCATGAATGCAGTAAATGAAAGGATGAGTGGAGGGAGGGATGAACGCGCTACTGTGGGCCTGGACACACGCTACCTTAAACGTCCCACCATGGCGGACGCAGCGGCCCACGCAGGCAGACAGGTGGCGTGCACAGGATGCCGACTCATTAGAGCAGCGAGCTGAAGCACTCAGAGCTGCCCGGGAAATCCACTTAGCGGAGCGGGACGCAGGACGCCACTGGACGGAATGGGAAATGTGGAGGGAGGCGAGGGTGAGGGGCTATTCCTGAAAGTCACGTGACGTTATTGATCCACAAACGCACAGAAAGAAGTGGATGTTTCACAGGTCCCACCACAGCAGGCCGCCCTGTTGGCACGCGTCCGCACGGGGACATCTGATGACACAGGGTTCCTGTCCTCCTCATGGACACTGAGGACTGATAGAGCCATGAATTATTCTGGTTCTGGTTGTTTTGCAGCTAATCTCAGGAAGCTAGTTAGCTTAGCATCATGAGCAAACATCTGTCTCACTGTCCTCAACACGTCCACTTGCTAGAAACTCTCATGACCAACTTCTCATTCCTGTGAGTCAAGTGAGCGACCTAGTACTCGTGTACTCGTGTACTCGTGTACGAGGGGACGAGGGGACGAGGTCTGCTGTCGATCCAGTAGAATGAAGGAACAGGGAGCAGCCATCATCCTTTATATTCCAGTAGGAACCAGGAGGCCGGTGCAAACAGGCCAAACGTCTGGTTACCACGGCAACACGAGCTGAACTAACCCAAATATGCACAGGGTGCGAGTGGATGTGCAAGCACATGCACAGACCACGGAATTCCTTCAATGAGCAAAACACACACACGCGGGGGGGGGGGGGGGGATGATTTACTGTCCACGTGTGTAGCTGTGTAGCTCTGTTAGCGTGTCCTCAGTGGTCCACACAGAGAGGGGACGAAGGGGGACAGCAAGTCCAGTGACAACCAAGAGGAAATGAAAGAGGGACGGGGGGAGGAGAGAGAGAGAGGAAAACACTGACAGGCCGCAGAAGAAAGGGAAAGATAAGCCCGTTGGAGGAGGCCCTCAGAGGACAGGCCCACGACCTCAGCCCTGAGATGACGTGTTGACCCTCAGCTAAAAGGGAGCCGAGCAGCAATAAATGTGATTAAAAATAGAAGTAAAGTAACCGTGTCTGTCTCTCTGGAGGAGGAGGAGGAGGACCTTCATATTGATCCAGGAAGGAACATCTCGGGTGTCTCCTCACGTCTCCGCGAGAGAATTGGCAGATAGAACAAAAGAGGAAAAGGCTCTGTGGACATGAATGTGTGATCCCAAAAAAAGCCCCCCTCCTGCCTCTGTGATGGTTCGATCCAGCTGCGATCAATGATCCACCGCTGTGACTCAGCCCTGCGTGGTGACGACACCATGAGTGAAACCTTCTGAAACAAAGAGAGGTGCACTTCCTCCTCAGGAGAAATGACAACCGGGTGACACTTCACTTCCACTTGGGCCTTAACAGCATTTCATGTCTCAAACACATGGTTTCCTGTGGGGGGGGCGGGGGCACTGACCCTGTGGTGACCGCCATCTACTGTAAATACTTCACTTGTGAAAGTGTTTTGGAAAAAGCAGATTAGAACGTTCACCGTGTTGATGAATGTTGCATGAATCTGTTTTAAAGGTTTTTAGATCAACTCCCTGTGTGCTGTTGTTTATTATTGTTCTGCAGCCCAACAAGTCTTGATTAGAGTGTGTAGTGTGGCTACAGGAAGTGTGTTTCTTTGGTGAAAACCATTTTCCATGAGCTCTTCAGGTCAGTGTCAACAGCCCATCCAGCTCCTCACTGTCGGTGAGAAAGAGCCAATAAACCACTAAATTAAACTGAAATAATGTCATGAACTAAGGCCGAATTGAGGACTGATATAAGGGCAGTGGTAAAGAGGATTCAGAATTGAAGTTCATTCTTTGAAACTCTGCTGAAAAGTAACTCGGCCTTAAATCGCCTGTTTTCATAACAGAGTTTGGCGTAACGTCCGGGGATTGTTGATATGGCTACGTCAAAACAAGCCCGGACCATTGTGCTCTGAAAAAGAAGCAAATTAGCCACGAGAACAGCTGTTAATGGATCTCCACTCACCATATCATAGACGTTCAGGATGATCGGCTCGTTTGCCATCACTGGCAGCGGCAGTTTCCTCCCGCTAGGTCCCCTTTTCTCCGCGGTTCGTCCTCCTCACAGCCCCCGCTCCCTCGGTTCCTTCCCCGGGTGAGAGATCCGAGCTCTCGCCCTCTCAGAAAACAGACCTCGGTCCCCCCACCTTATTCGCGGCGCGTCCACGACGGTTTCGATACCTCAGCTCCACAGGCTGGTTTCAAATCGTAGCGGGTCCGAGGGTACGTTCCCAACAGGCCAACATCTGACGGGCTTTGTCCGGAGCCTCCCCGCCTCACAGAGCTCCAGCGGCGGCGGAGGACGGCGGCGCCTCTCGCTTGGCCAGGCGGACTGACTCGCTAACGGAGGTCGGGCACAGGAGGGGGACCTGGCGCGGGGGGGTGAGTCTTCCAGGAGCCGCGGTAACACGGAGGAACCGTGATTTCATCTTCCCCACCGAGACAATGAGCTCAACGGCATCGCGCTGACGTTCCACCGGGGAAAACGGCTTCCGACTCCCTTGTTACCCGCTTGCTAACGGTAGCTCCGGAGCTGGCGGCCGGGCAGGATGCGACCGCTGGGGGGGGGGAGTGGTCGGGGAGAGTGGGCGAGCGGAGCGATGACAACACACTCGATTCGCCAGCCTGCGGGCATTGTGGGTAATGACGTTCTTCAGGATGATGCAGCGAACTCATAAACAATAAAAGTCTCTTCTCTTTGCGGCCACAAATTATGAAAGTAAGAATGCAGGGAAAATGATGTCACATTTATTCTTATCAAATTTAAACACTGTTTGATGAAGTGCCACCAGTACGTAGGCATGCCAAAAGGCTGTACAACATATTCAGATTCACCACATTTGTATTTGGTAGCGCAACATAAATGATTCTCTGAGACTATAAGGACGTTCTGTCCTCACACACAACTGCATCACTTCATGTTTCCAGGTTCCGTGGTCGTCTGTTCAGTAGATTTTACAAACACACACACTCAGTGGTGAAATGTGACCCTCGCCTGAGGAAACAAGAGTAGCACTGAACAGACACAGTAGCTCTACCAAAGCCCAACAGGCCTCTTATTTGAATTCAATCAAGCTGCACCACATTGCACTTCGATATCAGTTCCCTTCAAATGTCCGACTTTTGTCTTCAAGATAAACTCATTTGATGAAAAATATCCCACCTCGAGCTCCATGTCTATAGAACCTGTCTATAGAATCTGTCCAGTATCTTTACGTCAGCAGTGAAACCAAGTCCTTGTCAGACGTGTCATCACTTTGCTGTTCTTGAGCATGAGAGCGGTGGTACCATTCAGTACAAAACATGGACGACTCAAGCAGCTGCCAAGTCACTCGATAGTCTCTTTACTTGCCACCTATAGGTGTGCGCTCATGACCAGGCTGAAGCGCTGACACTTGGTCCTTTTCCTTTTCATATTGTATTTTTGTGGCAGGAACCTTTCCACATTATCCCTCTGAGAGCAACTCAGGAACCCCCCTGGTCGTGTTCTCCCAGCAGTTCCATGAGCACCTCCTGGTTGGAGAACTCCTGCAGTGACCAGTTCATCTCCTCCAGCAGCTCCTCTCCCAGCAGGAAGCTCTTGACATCGTGCACGGTCATGCCGATTCGATGGTCTGTGATTCGGTCCTGGGGGAAGTTGTACGTCCGGATCTTCTCCGATCTGCCTTTGGTGCCGATCTGGAGGAGGAAGAGAAACCAGTCAGTAGCAGTTTGGTCCATTCTTTGTGCTGAAAGCTGTTTAAAGTATCGCAGCCTCCACCTGTACTTTCCGCTGGTTGTAGCGTTTGCTGTTGGCCTCCTCCAGCTTGATGCTGTACAGTTTGGCTCTCAGGGTCTTCATGGCCTTCTCTTTGTTCTTCAGCTGCGATCGCTCCTGCTGGCACTCTGCGGTCACGCCTGATGAAACACACACGAAAGAACTCATGTGGACGACTAATTTGCTTTTCTCATTCGCTTATTTTCTTCTTATTTTAAATGAAATCTTCAACATATTTTCTGGACTGAAGTGGACGTCTAAAGACAGTGACCTGTCGGCAGATGAACTATTCTGACGGCACTGTCTGTGGTGTTCACGTGCTGGCCTCCAGCTCCACTTGCCCTCATGGTGTCGATCCTCAGGTCCTTTGAGTTTATCGTGAATGAGATCTGACAAGAACACGGAAACACGTTTAAATTACTTCATCGGGGTTCAAACACGAATGAGAAATGAGAGAAATGTTAAAACAGGCACTGAATTAGACTCAATCACCAGTACCTCTGTGGGCTGGGGAAGTACGGCCACAGTCATGGTGCTGGTGTGCATCCGACCCTGTTTCTCAGTCTTGGGAACCCTCTGCACTCGATGGACTCCACCTTCAAACTTCATCCTCTTGTAGCTGTCGGGGCCGCTGATGCTGGCGGAGGCGTGACGGAGGCCACCTGGAGGAGGAGAGTAAGAAGCCATCATGACACAGGGGATTCCACAGAGCTCACACCAAACCGGGGGAAATGAGATTTAGTCTCATCATCTTCTGTAATCTGACCTATCTCGCTGGTCATGTGCTCCAGGACTTCAAAGGTCCAGCCGTGATGCTGAGCGAAGCTGTGGTACATGTCAAACACCTTCAGAGGAGCAGAGACACGTCAGCAAGATGACTCTTATTCTCATTTTCTACCGATGACTGACTTTGAGACCTCAGCCGTGAACAGCATGGCCTCCTGACCACCGACACCAGCTGTGACCTCCAGGATGAGGTCGCTCAGATCATCCTCCTCTTCAGGGATCAACAGATCCAGGATCTGATGGGAGAGGCAGCAAACGGAAGCATCTTCAGTTACTTGATGTCACAACATTAGTTGACGTGTTTATTTATGTTTCAGCTGTTTTGCCATCGTCACCTTTTGTCTAAGATCTTGAATATCTTGCAAACAGCTGTCTCGTTCCAGCTGTGCCAGCTCCTGGAGCGCAGGGTCTTCGTCTTTCAAGAAAAACAGGAAACAATGTTGTGAAGTACAATTACCCACCCAGTAAAAATGGACTTTTAAAAGTCAGTTCAGACAGGAACCAGCAGTCTCACCCTCCAGCAGCGCCTCGGTCTCTGCCATCTCTCTGTGTTTGGAGTCCAGCTCCCTGATGCTCTGGGCCAGAGGAGCCAGCAGCGACACCCTGCTCCTCTTGGCCCGCAGCTCCTCCTTCTCGTCGTGGCCCACTGCTCTCAGACACTCGGCGTACTCCGCCTCCCTCCTCCTCAGGTACTCCTGCAGAGACCTCTGGGCAAACAGCTCCTCCACCGACAGCACCCGGGACACCAGCAGGGGGGCCCCGGTGTGAACGGGTCGGGCTCCCCCGCAGCGGTGGTGGTGCCGGAATCCAACAGCGCGGCGGATCAGGGTTGGTGGTGTTTTAAAGGGATGGTTTCCTGTGAGGAGCAGCGTCACGGCTCTCCTCAGAGCCATCCTATGACGACCCTCTTTTAAAATTCGGCAGCGTGTGAGGATGATATTTGCTTTATGCTATCAAATAACGGACACGTCCTGGCAGCTCTTCTCATGCAGTGACAGACCTTAGAGTCAAATACCAAACTGTTACAAGCCTCTCTTACGTGTTTCCTGTCGTCGGAAACATCGATGGGACTGTAAGGAACCGGTTTCCTGTCACAGATGTCTGAAGAACTTTGTAACGCGTCACTTTCCAGGGTTGCTGTACAGGTATTGCTCCCTCGCCGCCTCTCGCGAGGGCGCAGCCATATTGGAACTTCTTCTTCGTTGGTCTTAGACGGCAGCTTGAATCCTCGGGGTTTCATTACCGCCATCTACTGGAGATAGACTGAAAGCAATATAGTGGAAATTATACAAGCTAGAGAGAAGAATCATAATGACTTTAACTGACTCAACACACCCACAACACCCTGTTCTATATGTGTATGAATGTGTATGTATAAATCTGACATGAACATATATTCATTTTGCAGCCAGTGTGTTTCTGGATGTGTAAATTGGACACTGAATTTAAACGAGGGTTGATCCTGGGAGCATTTCATTAGCATAACGCAGTATGCAAAGGTGTAAAACTTCAGAACCCCCCCCAAGCTTCACACAGTCTCTGTCTCACAGTTTCACATACATGTCTTCATATTATCCTAATTTAAAACTGAAGATTAAACACTTTGGTTGGGACCTGAGAAGATTTCTTCCCTGGCCGGCGTCTCTGCCTTTTTTCAAAAACACAGTTTATACAACAGTGAGAAGTTTGAAATGAGACACATGCTAATGTGAACTAAACAAAACTACCACATCCCCCAACTGCCCCCTTTCAGGTTTCAAGGAAAGAGGAACACATTCCAGGCAGGGGTGTGAACTAAACCGTCCTGCGTCTCACAGGCCTGTTAGCATTTGCTTCCCACAGTGAGATTACTGACAGAAGAGAGTTCTGCTCTCTCTCTCTCTCTCTCTCTCTCTCTCTCTGAATCCCAGTAAATGACACAACAATCACACTAAATTATTTTGCTGATAGTGTAATTTTAATAGCCGTATCTGTCACGTAACAACAAATATGAGTCTCAGGGAAACATCAGGATCAGAAATAAATAAATTACATGCAATACTAAAGTGTAAGAAATATAAAGTATGAAATGAATTCAACTGTCACGATATTGTTATGCTAAAAATGTATTTCGTTGTCAAAAGCCTCCATAAAACTAAAAATATCAATGTATATATGTATGCACATGAAACCAGTCCGTTTCCGGTTCATTACTTCCGAGTATGAAGGTTTTAAATCGGGTGGGAAAAACCAGCGGGAGGGCGCTGTGACGTCAGTGCCTCCTGTTCCTCAAACCCAATTGGTCGACGCTTTAAAGGGTCGGGCCAGCTGCTCTGTGATTGGCTAGCGCCTTTTAGGCACGGGTTTCAAATCCAGCGCAGCTTGCTGGTGGATCTCAGTTTAGCAGCGGAGCGTCGGGCCGGGTCTCCGGTTCGTTTCGCGAGGAGAAGCTGGAGTTTACACCGGACCGCTAGAGGAACACGGTGAGAACACTTGACACCGACCGCGCGTCCTCCTGGGCGGCCTTAGCGAAGGTTCTTTATGCGGCGTCAGCGAGCGGGAGCGACGCAGCCTGCTAGCTTAGCGCTGCTCAGTCCAGGGTTAAGCTCCGGGAATTGAAGGTCAACTAACAAATAAACAGATTCCGTGTGTAGCCTTACGACGTATTTATCACTGAATGTTGGGGTTGTGTGGACATCATGAGCTGGTGAAGTCAACTCGCTTCCTGCTGCAAACTAATGTACGCGCGAAAATGGAGGCAACTCTGCGCCCTCCTCCAGAACCGAACCTCCTCCAGCCTCAAGCTGCGCGTTCATTTATGAGAAGAAGAAGAGGAGGCTCGTGTTGGACACACTAACGTTTTTAGTGATTCCAGATTCCTGTCTCTGCGCATTCACGTCACCACCGACTCTTTTCCGCCAAATCCGAGTCGCCGCGCCAAAACCCGGAGTTAGTTTATTGACAGATGTGATGTTTAGAACTGTTGTTGTGTTGACCTGCAGTGTTCGGCTGCAGCCTGGCTGTGTCCGTGTTCCTCACTGTGGGTTTCTATGTGTTTTTAGATCACTTTGATGCTAGTGGGAGCTAAGCTAGCTTTGCATGAGAGGAGCCATGTTGTCAGAGGTCTAACCCCCCCCCCCCCTTATCTGCCTCCTCCACCCAGGAATCTACTCCCTGCTGCTCCTGGAGGCTCCCCCTCAATCAGCCACGATGAAGTGCCCTCGCTACGACACCTCCAGAGTCTGCAACATGGAGAAAAGTGCTGATACCGCTGCCTCCTCCACCCAGGAATCTACTCCCTGCTGCTCCTGGAGGCTCCCCCTCAATCAGCCACGATGAAGTGCCCTCGCTACGACACCTCCAGAGTCTGCAACATGGAGAAAAGTGCTGATACCGGAGCTGCTGGTGGGGCCAGAGTGGTCAAAGCCTCCCCAGTGAAGGAGCCCTTCCCCATCAAGCCCCAGTGTCCACCCGCAGGAGTGACCAGCGTGCTGTTCTCGCTGAACGACGACACCAGAGTGGTCACCAACAAGGAGAACAGCACCAGCAGAGAGCACGACATGACTCTGGACGAAGGCCTTGAAGACAGCGGCTATCTGTCTCTGCACACCAGCCAGGTGGACGATCACCACGGGGACGAGGAGGACGACCACCACCACCAGAGGAGAACCGGAGCTGCACTGCTGCTGTCTGCGACTCATCAGCAGAGGACGTCTCCACACACCTCCCCCTCCAAATGTAACGCCGGGCGCAGAGCGTCCTCGGTGGCAGCGTCCACTCCCGTGGATCGTCCCAGGAGGAGAATACTGTCATCGACGCCCTCCGCCAGCCACGGCGACCCCAACCTGCCGATACTGAAGTTCCAGCGGGCGGTGTGCGAAGAGCTCGCCAGGAGCTATCGGAAGAACAAGAAGTAGGTTAACGTCAGATGGAGCGTCTTGGTTCTGAAGGTTCTGAAGCACTGGTCAGGGAGGTTCCAACACTTTCCTGTATTTCAGGTACGACTGGAGCATCGTCACAAAGGTGGCCGAGGACCACCTGTTGGATCGTGTGATTGGAGGTCAGATGGGGCGGGACTACGTCGACGTGTTCGTGTCTCTGCTGTCCAGGAACATGAGGAGTATCCTGAGCAACATCCTGTCGCTGCTGGGAGACATGGACCTCATTAGGTAACACAGAGAAGACAGAAACGTCATTGAAATATGCTATTGCTCCATTTTGTTGTGTATATTCATCACATCTGTGCCTTCCCTGACTCTGCAGTTGTAAGAAAGTGAGTAAGACGTGGAGGAGGATCGTCTGTGAGGACAATGCAGCTCTGAGCAGGTGTCTGCAGGCGGAGGAGGCTCTCAGGGTGAGGAGGACACACGCACGCACAGCTCCTCAAATCAAATGCAACGCTGCTCAAGTTGCACAGTAATAGGTTATTTTGTTCTCATCTCGTCCGTGTTCTTCCTGTTCCCTCTTCCTAGGAGTCAATGAGCTCTTTGAGACAGCAGGACTGTGGTCTGACCAGGGACGTGGCGGTGTCCAGGCTGGTGCTGTCCTGCGTGCAGACCCGGGCTTCAAGCTCCGTGTCGGCTTCCTCCTCATCCTCCAGCAGCTGTGGGGTCAACAGACGGACTCCTGCCCCTCAGAAGGGAAACACCCCCCCCTCGCAGTGTACACGCTTCGATGAGTTCATGCAGGTGTGTCTCAGTATCATCAACTACATCTGAATAGACTTTGATTTGTTCTATAAAACAACATTCATTTTATTTTATTGTTTATGTTTCTTTGGGTCTGTTGATTAATGTTAGCGGCAGTTCGTTAGCTTTGCTGTGGCGTCAACAATGTGAGAACATTGACTCCAGCTTTAACACGCGCCCCCGTCTGTGCTCCTGTGTCCAGGCCGCCAGCAGCCTGAAGCAGCACGAGTCCCTGCGGTCCTGCAAGCGCTGCGGGTCGCCAGCGACGCATTCGGCGGAGGCCCAGCGCGCGAGGTGCACGCGCAATAACTGCCTGTTTGACTTCTGCACATGCTGTCAAGAGACTTTCCACGGCTCCGCCCCCTGCCGGACGGTGCAGTCCAGACCCCGCCCACCCGCCTCCAGGGCAGCGCAGATCCTCCCAGGCAGCGCTCGCAGCAAGAGGAACGTCAGACGCCTGTGACGGAGCTTTTATCCCCTGGGGGCGGGCCCTGGGAGGGGCTTCTGTACGAGCGCCATACAGTATTCCTCAAAGCTCTGGCTCTGCACAGCTGACTCAGCCGAGTGAAGCACTTGTTCGCATCTGGGACAATCAGCCAGAGATGTGTCATCTGGCTAAAACTGTTGTCGTCTGTGAGCGACGAACAAAACTGATGCCAAAAGAAGAAATGGAGTTGGACATGATTAATATTGTAACATTTTATCATGTTTTTAAACCAGCTGGATGTACATCGATCGTATTGTCACTTTTAGATGGTTTTCTATGTTTATATGTTCTTTTAAATAAATGTTTATTGCAACTCTTTAAATGTTCAGATTTACTGTATTAACTGTAAATAGATGTTTTCAAAAAATGTAACCTGGTCTCCCATGTTTCTTTATTAATCCCGGAGCTGAAGATGAGTTTTCTACACAAAACAAAAGCCAAAGCTGATTTCAGTTCAATGCTCAGTGGCATCCGGTTTAAGATCTTTACTTTTCTAACCCGTTTGCTCTGGTCTTTTAAATAGCGGCTCCCTGCATCATCCTCATTGTGACACTAGAGGGCAGCATCGATCTGGTTTTGAGCAGCAACTGAACCAATCACAGATTCTTAAAATCCAACTGACCTAGCTCTGACTCATAAAGGTCAAGGGAAGTAGCTGGAACAGGCCGATTAAAGGAGACAAACGTTTCTCACAGGTTGTGGTGGACTGAAGCCCTGTGATGACACAGGCCCCCGAACAGTGGAGCGATGAAGCGGCGAGGAGCCTCCCCGACGGTTTCCTCTGACATTTGCAGCGTGACCCGTTTGCCCCGCCCCTCCTCTGCGTGACGACACGCCAACATCTGTCCTCGTTCCTTCGCGTGTCAGCTCCTGCTCAGATTCCTGCGGCTCTGTCAGGAGAACGAGCTTCTTCCCCTCTGCTGCTCAGGTTTGTTCCAAAGATGATTTCACCGATCCCAGAACAGAACCATTAATGAACAGACACACACACACGTGCTGAAGGAGCAGAGGCTTCTCACCTACAACAGGTGACAAAATGTCACGATGATGGAACTAAAGGACTGTTTTGAAAAACACCTCGGAGCAGCTGACGTCACCGCGGCAGCGGCTGATTAATTTGCGCTGTGGCCTTTCGCTCCCTCTGTGACTCGGGAGCATTTATCTGGCAGATTCATCGATCGGCTGCTGTGTGTGTGTGTGTGTGATGATCCTGATCCACAGTGACGGCCCCATGTGAAAGAAGCCGGACTGTAAAAGGCCTGAAATGAAGCTGTCACTGGATCAGCTCGGGGGAAACGAGGGGGGGGGCATAGAACAGTTTATCATCAGCTGTTTGGGAGGAAGATGGAAGATCATGATCACGACAGGCTGGACTGTCCTCAGAGGGAAGACTGAGGGACCAGGAGGACGTTTGTTATCGTCCGTCCGTCTGTGGAGTCCAGGAGCCACAGGGGGAGAGGTCGTGAGGTCGTGAGGTCGTGGTCAGTGGAGTTTGTCTGCATCTCTTAATTCCCTGAAACGAACAAAGTGCAGCCGGAACAGAAACATCAACATGTAGGTTTACGTGGGTGATCAGGGAACGTTATCATAGGCAGCATAAAGGGTGCAGGACTACACACACACACACACACACACTCACACACGGTGTTAAAAGGCTGCAGCACTTTCTCTATTTTCACTCTGTTTGGTCCATTAAGATCAGAGCGATGATGAGAGTTAATGAATGAAGCCTCTCCACAAAACAGGCTGCAATCACACACACACACACACACACACACACACACACACACTGACCTGTCCTCTCCCTCTGGAACAGCCAATTAAACGTGCACATACCAAAGACTCACACACATAAAAGCCTCAGCTGTGTGACGAGCAGACTTCATGTATTTACTTTTCAACTCATCACCAGTTCCTCAAACTGGTTTCAGATTCACCTCCCAGCACAAACCTGCTGAATAAGCACACTCCCCTCAACCCCTGACACGCTGGCTTCGAATTATAGGACGGGCGGCGGAACATTGCTTATGACATTTATGAGTCAAAAACACAGAGTAAACAGAGTGAGTCAGCTGTGTCTTTCTTCACATCACATCTACAAACCATGTTCACAAAGAAAAGTGGACTGAAATGATTCGGAGACTGGACTTGAGGGGTTTCCGCTCGTCAGAAGCCGTGAGAGGTGTTAATGTGTTAAACAGAAAAGAAGAAGCAAACCTGTGAACACAAACAATCCATTTACACCTGAGTGGTGGGACAGATCAGCTGATGGTGTGAGTCATGGTGTGAGAGCTTCGCTGCATCCAGATCATCCAGAGCGACGCCTGGCTCATTCCAACCCTGAGGAAGCCCTAAGGTCTGACGTTTTTATCTTATTTCACGTTCTCAGTGATGTCAATAAATAAACAGATGCCAGTCAGAAAATATGAAATATTTCATCCTCTGGAGCAGAGCTTTATTGAACCTTTGAGTCGCTATTAAAGAAAGAGGAAAATTTAAATAAACTAAAAATCTGTTCACGCGCAGCTGAGAGTCGCTGTCCGTGGTGCTGAAGTGCGTCAGCCAGGTCAAGCTTTATTTTCAGTTTCCTGTTTCCTCGTTTTACTGAATGTTTAACCAAAGGAATCACCAGTGATATCTGTACTAGTACTCTGCAGATCTCAGACCAGCTGGTGAGAGGTCAGCGCGGCTGGAATCATCACAGTCAGCTCTGGAAAATAAAACCACGGTTCTAACAGCTCTACATGGCGGAAGGTACAAAGTGATTCAATGCGTCCTCTACGCATGGATGGAACTGTTCATTGAACGCGATGCTCCATGTGTGAAAGCACATTCAATCTGTTACACGTCTTATCATCCTAATGAGCCAGGGGCTCATAGTAATGATTGTGTGTGTGTGTGTGTGTGTGTACACGGAGAACAGGTATTTTTACAAATAGAATGAAATAAACGCTGTTCCCCTGACGTTCAACAGGTCAGTGTCTGTGAGCTTCACACTCTTCTTGAAGGTGATGAAAGACAAGAAGATTTTTAGCTCTGTTGAAAGTTGATGATGAACAAACCCAAGCTGAGTCTAAGGTCAGCTGGGCCGTGCGTTTCCTGGCGGCTAGCAGAGATAAGCTATCCTGTCGTTCATCAAATTCACTGCTGAGAGTCAAACAAATTTCACTCAAATTGATTTGAACTTTTATTCCATTAAAAGTCGTCTCAGGAACCTCAGGTGTCCTTTAAAAGTTTATAGTGCATCGCTAACCTGGAAACAAAGAGTGACATAGAACACTGGTGTTAGCACTGGGCTCCGAGGTGGTGGCCTCTGAGCAGATACTGGACACGCTCTCCACCCAAAGCTAATGGAACTTTTATTTTTCCTTTGAAAGTAATTGGACAGAAACCGAAGCTCGACCAGTGGTGAAGGTGCAAAGTTGGAACCAGACGCTGCTGCTGACATTCACAGGCTGGACTGAACGTTAACGGGACAGATGAGTTTCCTCTGAAGGCTGAAGGAACAACACTGATCTCGGACGCCGTCGCCACGGTCCAGTCATGTTCAGTGATTAGTATGGTGTGTATAGATTCTGTGTATATACAGTGTGGATGGATAGATAGATAAACACATCATGGTGGGTTCTTTTCACTCCCACTGTCCTTTGGATTCACACTGAGTGGTTTTTTTTTGTTTTTTTTGGAATGGGCGGGTTCATGAGGATGAGGATGAGGAGCTCAGCGAGGGCCGCTCCTCAAAGAGGCTGCAGAGGAGAGAGAGAGAGAGAGAGAGAGAGAGAGAGACAGGACTTGAAACGACAACAACATGCACAATGTTTGTTATCTTCTTCTAATGTGTGTGGACTCGTCAACTAGAGGACACGGGATGACGGTATAAAAAACACGGTGTCAGGTTTTCAGGTTACAGCTCTACACTGTGTGTGTGTGTGTGTGTGTGTGTGTGCGTGTGTGTGTGTGAGTACCCACCAGCTGAAAGTTGTTTAGCAGGTGATCTACGTTGATGTCGTCGTAGCTCTCCTGGAAGGTGTTGGCCTCGTCCCTGGACTCGTCTGCGTCACTGGTTCCAGCGTCTTCCAGGCTGCGAGCGGATCGCACAGTTCGTTGCACATCATTTCAGGATAGGCCAGAGGTCAAAGGTCAAAGGAGGCTCGTACCTTCTCTTCCCTGTGAGGACGGAGTTCAGGTATTTCTTGACGGCCATCTGTTTGCGGAAGCGGCTGTAGTTGTCTGTGAACACGGCGTCTGAGTGGCGCTTGACTGGCTCCTCCAGCAGCTCGTCGCTGCGCAGCGGAGAGAGAGCGGCAGCAACAGAGACATGAAGGACAGAGACATCGGGCTCTGAGCTGATGTGTGTGTCGCTCCTGGTCGTGTGAAATAACAAGTGGTGACGCAGTAATGGCATAAATTAACCTTTCAAAACGTTGAGGCGATTACAAAATGCTCGGCTGCTTTCATGGAAAATGTCAGAGTTGTTCCTCATGGTGTCGCCGGGGGCAAAGGACGGAGGACGTCCCTGCACCGGAACGCTACCAAAGCCTGAGAGGGACAAACCCGAATGTTTGACGAGAAAGGGACCGAACGATGGAGTTGACGTGGTTGAATCTTCCACCTGAACGTCCTCACGGCAGAGGAGGGGGCTGAGGTTGGCGTCTTTATTGCCTGTGTTTGTGCACGTGTGTGTAGCCCTGGGCTCTGGTCACCTACCTGACCCGCTTCCCTATCAGAGACTCGAGGTACCGCCGCGCCGACAGCTGCCCCAGGAGTTTGCTGTACCCGCTGGTGAACAGACCGTCCGCGTGCCTGCTTGGTCTGCACATGCACGAGGACACAGTCACATCATGCACGGCTCCCACTGGCAGTGTGTGTGTGTGTGTGTGTGCTCGGGCTTCCTCTCACCTCATGGATGTGTAGGGCAGACCCAGGGTCCGGGAGTACAACACGCTGCACAGGGCGACCAAGAGAAGCAGCTGGGGGCCGGTCCGCTGTAACATGGCTTTACACCTGAGAGGGGAGACGGCACTGGTTAGTCTGGCTCAGTCCCGGTCCCAGTCCAGGTCCCAGTCCAGGTCCCAGTCCAGGTCCCGGTCGACCCAGTGCGGTACTTCCATGATCTAACGGTCAGCTTTTAAACAACTGCTGATTCTCTTTCTCTGTGCAGGAAGAAAATCGGTTAGTCAGGACTCGAGGAGCCGCTGGAGGAAAGGAACCCAGTGCGTAATTACGCACGGCGCGCACACGGGCCGGACCAAAGGTTCTGATCCACGGCTTCCACACCGCAGCTCAGGGGGCTGTTTCCGAACCGGTCGAACTTTAAAGGCGTTCCACTGGAACCCGGAATGAATGAGGTGGTGTATGGATGTTACCTCTATCCTGAAGGAATCACAACCGATCAGTCATTACGGACGTTTACAACTTTGACTGATGATCCGGCAATTCTCCATGAATTCTGACACGGAAAAGAAAAGTGCCGAGCGCGGAGAGAGTGGCTGCAGTTTTACAAAAGAAAAAGAATCCAAATTAAATACGAGGAAATGACTGTTTAAATAACATCAACCGTTTATTCGCTAAACAAACTCCACGAGGTCCGTTTGGACATTCACACCCAGCACCGGGCTGCGGACTTACATGTGCTCGTTCGCCTCGTCCTCCAAAGTCCTGGTGTCTCTGTATGTCCACAGATGAGCCGGTGTCTCTGTCTCCTTCTGCTCGCTCTTTCGCTCCGCTCCTGTTTTATACACCTGGAGGTTTCCCTCGGAGCAGGAGGGGACATCATTCAATCAGGGGCTCGAGACGTCAGCGGGTCGCTGCCTTCGTCATCCCTCTCGCTCCCCGTCGGAACCAAACAGACCTGTGGCGAAATTAGTGGGCAGCGTTTTTTCCTTTTCTTGCAGTTAATGGCAGGGACCAGGCTTGACTCATCTGACCGCTGGATGCAGGGGTCAGGAGAGAGGGCAGCGAACACATGATCTGAGGTGCAACTCATGTAACACACATGCAATAAAACACACCATATATTTAAATACATCGTTATTTCTCACACCAAATGATTCCATCTCTTTTGTTGACCTCATCACACACACTGGAAACACGTGGTTTTGTTCTAAAGTTTCTGAAATGATGAAACCCCACAGTGGGTTGGAGGGGACTTCAGGCCACAGTGTGAATGGCCCTGCTGGGTTAGTGCAGTAAAAATACCTCTGAGTTGGCCTGAAATGCATGTATTTCTATCTGAAAGCTTGATTTCATGCTTTAACACTTCCCTTCACATCCCGTGCGTTGTCCTGCGATGACACAAATTCCTAATTCCCAGAACAATGTTATCAAACCCCGCTGCTGCCTTTTCCGCCCTTTTGTTCACCCCCACATGTGAGATTTAAACCTATTGATCCTGCGGGTGAAACTCAATGGCGTTATATTTAGCAGGTGTTGGCACCGTCTGACATGTCAGCTTTCATACGAGAGCCCCACGCAGGACTGAAGAGTCTCCCAGTCCACCCACAGTGTCCCCGACCAGGTCCCTGCCAGCACAGGAATTAGCCTCAGCCGCCCATCCCTCCATCCATTCATCCATTCATCCCTTCATCCAGCCATACATCCATCCATCCCTCCATCATCCATTCATCCTCCATCCATCCCTTCATCCATCCATCCCTCCATCCATTCATCTATCCCTTCATCCCTTCATCCATTCATCCCTTCATCCATCCATCCCTCCATCCATTCATCCATTCATCTATCCCTTCATCCCTTCATCCATTCATCCCTTCATCCATCCATCCCTCCATCCATTCATCTATCCATCCATCCATCCATCCCTTCATCCCTTCATCATCCATTCATCCATCCATCCCTCCATCCATTCATCTATCCATCCATCCATCCCTCCATCCCTTCATCCATTCATCTATCCATCCATCCATCCATCCCTTCATCCCTTCATCATCCATTCATCCATCCATCATCCATCCCTCCATCCATTCATCCATTCATCTATCCATTCATCCCTTCATCCATCCATCCCTCCATCCATTCATCTATCCATCCATCCATCCATCCCTCCATCCATTCATTCATTCATCTATCCATCCATCCCTTCATCCCTTCATCATCCATTCATCCATCCATCCATCCCTCCATTCATCCATCCATAAATGTTGGCTGCTGACATCTGAGCGTCTCTGCACCGGCACCCGCTCACTGTTGGACATGTTGGACATGTTGGACATGTTGGCCATGTTGGACACATGGGTCTCTGAGCAGAGGATCTGACCTGGTCACATATCGTGTTAGTGGAATATAAAACTCCTGTGAGATCCAATCAGCAGCGAGCGTCTCATCGATAAATAACACAAACGTCCCTGTTGTGTTGGTAGGAAACACTAAATGGTGGCAAAATGTGCAAATGGTTAAAAAGTAGATTCAAATGTTTGCCGGACGTGGCGTCGTGGTGCTGCGGATTTTTTGCACTGCCCCCTAGTGGCATCAAAGATTCAATGCACTAAATGCAACTGGTAAATGGTTCAGTCCAAATACACTGAGGTGATGTCATTTTACATTTTCAGTACAAAGTCTGATTCATTTCTGTTTGCATGTGTGACAGCCGATGATGATGAGCACAAATTTCATTTGACCTCTGAATCATAACAAGAACGTCTCTGGTCTTCATGGGTCATAGAAATCTCCTCCCAGTCAGCAGATCACCCCCCTCCTCCTCCTCCTCCTCCTCCTCCGACCTCTACTCAACCATGATGGCACCGTTGGAACCTTAATGCGATCAGTCCAGAGAGAAAGTGGATTAGGCAGAAGTCCACGGGAGAAGGAGCCGGTCTAATTGACAGCAGTGATTGGAGGCAGATCCCCGCAGGAAGAGGAAGCTGATGGAGGAAGCATCAGCGTTATTATGTTGATGTTGATGGAATGTACCAAAGAGGGGAAAAAAAGGTTCCTATGGACAAATGACAGACTGTGAAGACCCAAGTCTGCAGCCTGGTCACCTCTGACCACCGGCATCACGCCTAACGCCACATCCCTGCAGCACACGTGACCTCACGTAAATATTAAAGCTTCATTCAGTTTATTTCCAGATTGTAAACTTCAGCTCCTGTGACTCAGTGAAACACACACCTGGACGTTTTTTGGGCATTTCACTAATAACATGAAATGGATGTTGTTTTTGTGGCCTCCATGACGGGAGCGTTTCTTCCTGTGCTCGCTGCTGGGAGCCTGCACGTTCTAAACCATGTGGTGGAATGTGGCTCCGGGTCCAAACGCTGGATGTCTCGGTAATGTGACTCTCCCACCAGACTGTGTGACGAGGGGAATCCCCCGGCTCACTGAGTGCCTCCTCTGCGCCACATTATCCAATTAGCAGAGCGCAGAGCGACGGCTCTGATGGCAGATTGCTGCTGGCAGCCGGGCCGCACTGTCTCTGCCTCTTATGAGAGCACAGGTGGAGTGATGGACGAGCAGGCCGGGACAAGATCGGAATAAACGATGATAGAAAGCGTGTGAAGAGGAGATTGTATCTGAGACGAAGATGGAGAGCCTCTGTGTCGGCTGTGGAGAACACATGTGGTATTAACTCTCATTAAGTTTCTAATTTTGATCTGGATATAAAGCCATCACTGAGTTCTTTCTATTGTGTGGGAATAGATTTTATATTCAGTGTAAAAGCTAACGAACTGGATCCAGTGGGAAAAGGTTTGTGAGGTTTGTGAGTGAGCTCTAATAACATAATACTACTAATAATACACAATCAGCATCACCAGACATGGGCGTGGTGTTCTCGTAACTCTGCGCCATCATGCTAACAGCGTTTGTGCGGACACGCTCGTCACCGGTGCCGGTGTCAAACAGGTTACCGTCTCCCATGTGGGGAGGCTCCTCTCCTCCCGGCCCGACGCAGGCCCATCTGGGCTTGGTGACGGATTGCCTCCCTCAGCCGGAGGAGATTAGGCTGATAAATGACCGCTGCACCGCCGTGATGGCAGAACCTGGTTCACCGCGGCAGGAGCCAGCAGGTCAGCGCAGCCGGAGGAGATCTGGGAAATGAGCAGCATTAATGCTGTAAAACAAATGACTTGTTTTCTGATGCGTTCCTGGACCCAGCTGTCATCCCATGCTTGGTTTCTAACTTTAAAAACATCAGCGTCTGACACTGAATCAAACCGAGTGAGTTGGATGAATCTGGTTCCACGGGGAAATTTGCCCTGGTCTATAAATAAAATGCACATAATCGTCCAATACAAACCGAAAACAGGCCTTACACACACTCACACACACACTCCTGAGTAGCGCGGCATTAAGGGCTTTACACGGGGACAAAGATGTGTAAGAATTAATCTTGCGCTTTGTGTCAGAATAATTGAAAGACACCAGATTTCTCAGCCAGTACACACGTTTTAATGATGTCAGTCACACACCGTCCTCTTCACTCGCTCGTCATTGTGATGCTAATATTGGACAGAGATGTCAAACGTATAAATACATCCTGGTTTTGTTGGTTCTATACATACATGTTGCTTCCACATTCATCTGAACACGACCAACTTCCCCTGATCTGTCCACGCTTCAATTTGTGTGTGTGTGTGTGTTTTCATTTCTCTGGCTCCTCGTGCTCATCACAGCCCGCATGTGTCCCTGGAGGCTCCTGTAATGGAGGCCTTGTTTTTGGTGTGTGGCCTCCTGTAAAGATCAATTAGGCCTCCAATTAGGCTTCATCACATCCTAAATTAACTAAATGCATAAATACATTTGGCCTGGATTCAGCATCATGGCAGACATTACGTACAGTGATGCCGACTGGGGACTTTAATTAGTTCAACACACACACACTTGGGGATGTGTGTGTGTGTGTGTGTGTGAGCATCTGTGTTGTGTTGTTCTTCAGCTGCGAGTCCATTTCAAGCACCTCCACCTTTCTGCTCCTACCTGCACATTCTGACCTGGACGTCGGCTGAGTTTCCTGAGCGCAGCAGTGAATCACCACTGTAAGATGCCGTAAGGTTAACGACACCGTGGCAGGGCAGCTTAACCGTGAGCTCCTGACATGAGCGTTTCTGGATGTTGACATTAACATGTGCTCAAGCTCATCTAGAATGATTCACGTTTATCATCTTATCAGATCCCTGGCATTGCATCATAATCTAAGATAATTACAACCCAGGTGGGACTCGAACCCACAATCCCCAGCTCCGGAGGCTGATACCTTGTCCATTAGGCCACTGGGTCATGTGATGTCACAAGGTTAAACACAAACATCTGACATAAAAACATCCTGATGCGTAGCAACTGTTTTTATTTTTGCACATCCATCAGCGGCCGGGACACAGAGGCGCCATTTTTCATTCATTCATTTTCACTTTGTCCTGAATTAGATTTCTCAGAGGGACATGAGACGATATCAACCCTGCCTGTCTCTGATGGAGCAGCGCAGATGCTGAAGGAGGAGATGCCGAGCAACATCTGGATGAAACTGGGACCTCGGCGGATGCAGCCAATCAGCTCCAGCCTCCCCTCTTCCTCGGCGCTGATTGGCTGGCCGGCAGAGGAAGAGGATGACGGGATAGCAAACATGTCCGCGCTCTTTTGAAAACCTGCCGTAGCCAAATCCGCAGTTTGGCCGCTGCCCCGCCTGGATTTTATGTCGCTGCCGGCGGAGACTCACGCACAGGAAGGGCGAGGACTCCGCGACAAGAGCCAGACGATTCCTTATTATCAGGTCGGCCGCCGAACGGGCTCGAACTGCGAGCTAGCCGGAGCTAGCGTTAGCTCGCTCGCTAGTCACTCTTTCTCTATGGGCTTTTAGCGTTAGCCTGCTAGCCCAGCTGTGACATGTGTCATTGTTTATTGTCTGTTTAATTCGTGTGTAAGGTTGTTTTGAAGTTGACCTCCTCAGGTACAGCCTGAAAACTTGACACCGCCTTTGCGCAGCCGCCGTCCGGCTCATCGGTGCCTGCGGAGCTGTTTGTTATGACTGGAACATCCACTGTGTTTGTGCTCCGTCCGTACGATTCAACTGCAGTTCCACTGGCTTCACAACAAGTCTTACTGATAATTATCCACCACAGTTTCAGAGTGTCGTGTCCTTGAGATATGTAGGCGATCAGAAATGGAATCTAATGGCATCTAATCCAATGTAAACATGTTTTGTCCTCTTTGCTCCAGAAATAATGCTGATATCCGTAACTCATGTCGGAAGTCGTGTATGAAGAGACAGCCACGATGATCGCCGCAGGGGAATTGCAGTCGTTTATCCCGTTTGGCCGCGAGCACTGCAGGAACCATCCAAATGCCTTCAACCTGCAGCTCAGAGAACTCCAGCCCGCCTCGGAGCTCTGGTCCTCAGATGGGGCCGCCGGCTTGGTCGGGTCCCTGCAGGAAGTCAGTCTGCAGGAGCGAGAGAAGGTCCGGAGTTTACCCAGTTTATACTAAAGCCTAACCATACTTCTGTTACCGTCAAATGACGGGGACGTGAACCTCTCAGTACGGTGTGGATTTTTTATCCCTGTCTTTGTTGTGTTGATTGACAGGAATGCTGGCAGCTCAGGAAGGGCTGCATGGGAGTCAGCCAGGAGGATCTGGAGTTTGAAGAAGAGCTCTACGTCGCAGGAAATGTGGTCGTCTGGAGTCAGGGAAGCCGGACACAAGCTTCCAGTGTATACAAGGCCTTCACCGTCGACAGCCTAGTTCAGCAGGTGGGTTACCACAACCTGTGAACTCGCTGCTCTGTCGGTGTAAATGTAGTGTTTCATTTATTTTAAAGAATAAGAATGAGTTCCTTCTGCCACTGTCATCAGTCCTTTTATTCTGTCCCTAGGCCTTATGGTGTAACTTTGCTGTTCCTAAGAACAAGAAATATGGTACAGTATCAGTGGTTTGAAGCTTGAAAACAACTACTGTTAAAATATATTTGTGCAGAAAAAACAATGTCTTTGATAATGTGCTGCAGAGGAGGAAGTGGAGCAGACGGTGTGTATCGTCCAGAGTAGCTGTGTCAACGTTCACACTGTGACTGGGAAGGATTTCATCTCACCTCTGCCGTTCCAGGTGAGAGACACAAACTGTTTAGATCCACGTGATCACAGAAGACAAGACTCAGTGAAACATATGCTGTTTTTTAAATTTATTCTATCCTGGTAACCATAAACGCATCCTGTTGGCGTCCTGTGCGTTCCTGAATGCTCAAGTATCCATTTTTGGAAAGGCAGCATTTCAAATCATCGTGCTAGCTTATATCAATCCCGCCGGGCTGAGCTGTTGACTGGAAAACTAGCAGTAATGGAGAAGTTGGATCACTGACAGGAGTGAAGAACAGTATAAACAAACCAGATGCCTGTGTCTGCTCTGTGTGCTTGGTTGGATGCTTCCTCCTCTCTTTGCCTTTTTTGGAGTTATAGCGCTATTGCTTTATTCATCACACACATTTTTAATGATTGAAGATTAATATTGCCCTTATTTGTTTAACAGTAACTTAACGTAATGTTAAATAAGTTCAACAATCTCCTCCAGGTCTCAGAAGTCTGGCCAACCAAGTTTGGACTTTTACTGGAGCGGAAAAACACTGCTACCGACACACAGCTGCCCCCGGGGTACGTGTGGCCCTCTGCAGACGCACCCACATTAAAATCATCATCCTCCTCATCAAACACACTAAACATGTGACTGAATCAATGAGCTTCTTCTCCCACAGGGAACCTCTGCCCACCTTGTTCAGCATGCTGCACCCACTGGATGAGATCGCACCAGTAGTGTGTAAGCCCACAGGTAAGAAACGCACAGAAACGTGTGCACACAGTCTGTCTGTTTCTTACCTGTGTGTGTGTGTGTGTTTTCCAGGCCAGTTCGAAGTCTCCCGTGTGCAGTATGTGTCTGACTCGTCCATGAAGATCGTGTTCAGCTGCAGTCAGCCCTCTCTAGTCGTCTCCTACGACACTTTACAGGGAATACACTTAGTATGGGCCCTGCGCAAGGTCACCAATGATGTGAGTGACACACACACACACACACACACACTTCCCCCCTCTGTGTTTCCTGGCCTTCATCACCTCTGACCTTCATTAGGAGCGCTCTGTGGTCCTGCGGTGTCCGGCAGAACCAGTCGGCACGCCGTTGGGTCTGAGGGCCTCGGGGTTCCTGACCTCTCATCTCCGTAACGTCTCCTGTCTTGACTTGCATGGCGGGGGCGGGGCGGCTGGGCTCGGCCCTGGGACTGGAACCAGGTAAAGAAATGAGACGTTACTGCGGTCGACCCTCTGCCCCCTGACTGCCCCCTGACCTCTGCCTTGGTTACTTTTGTCCAGTTGTCCTGTTGGTGCGGGCTCGCCACTTCACTGCAGCGCCCTGCACAGCCACCAGAGCAGGATCATGACGTCCTCACCGGGATTACATTCCCGGGTTCATTCCCCAACTATATCCAACATGGCTGCCCTAAGGTAAGTCTAACTCTTCAATTCAGAATTTTCTCTGGTCAATAATACGCGCTATCTTCACTGTTCTCTCCTCCGCCGTCCCATCCCAGCCGCGCCCACTCTCCAGGCATGGCGGCTCCTTCCTTTTCAGGCGTGGCTCGCTTCAACACGTCTTTCAACACCCTGTCCCCCAGGGGGCACCACGGCTTGTTAACGTCTCCCAACAGCACGGTCAATGAGACGGTGCTGGTGCCAGAGGTGGAGCCCATTATCCCCGACCTGTGCATGGAGCAGCTGTGGAGCGAGACGGCCACCGCTGGATGTTACAGGTAAACTCCACTGAGTCCTGGGTAGTTCCAGATTGTTTGTACTCTTATATATATTAACTCAATCCTCACGTTCACTCATTCGCAGGGAGATGAGCAGCCAGGCGTCTAAAGTTTTCCTGACCTCTGATGTCTGTGAGAACCGATACCTCTGTTTCCTGGTGGAGTCTCACCAACAGCTCAGGTCTGAAAACACAGATTATATATACAATTATATAAAAGGTCAAATAGTTAAAGTGTCACATAATATCTGCTGAACATTCATTTTGCAGATGTGTGAAGTTTATTGAGAGCAACGACACGTCTCAGCTCATCTTTGCCTCGGTCACGTCCATCCCTGCCAAAGATGCAGAACCTCTGCAGGTCTGTTCTTCTTATTGATTTGCTATGTCTGTATTGTTATTAAGTAAATGGTTTTGATAATGGATGTTAAACAGGAGTTAGAACAACTAACTGATCAAAAGTGTTGCCACCATCAACATGCCACTGACCGTGAAACCTTGGTCCACAGAACATCGACGCCATGCTGGTTCTGGAGGCCTGTGGAAGTCTGGTTCTCTACACAGGGGTCACCCGGGTGAGGGCCAGCGGTCTCTGGATTACAACCCACATGTTTAAGCTGACAAGAGCCAGTGCACATTCCTGGATAAGTAAGTTGAATCTTTGCTTCTGTCCAGGTCAGTAAGGTGTTCGTCCCCGGCCTCCTGTCGCCCACCTTCAGCCTCACCAACCACCTCCCCCACGTGTGCAGGCCACTGGAGAACGTGAGCACGCCGGCAAACACCGGCCGCAGGCACATCCAGAGACTGGAGGAGGTATCGCCATGTCGATTCGTCCAGGGTTGATCTGTTTCTAGTAGATACGGCAGCTTGACTTCCTTTAGTTTTCCCTTTTTCTCTCGTCTTACTTCACCTGTTTCCTTTTCCCTCCGTCAGGCCGTGATGCCTTCACCAGTGTCGGAGCCGAGGGGTCCCAACGTTAAACACTACGAGGCTTCGTTTTTGGACGATTACTCGTTCCAACAGCCCATGCCCTACATCCATGCACTCCGGGACCCCGTCTGCAACCGGGTCACTCTGGTAGGCTTGGTTTTCAAGAACCAACTCTGTCGCCTGTAGATCAGTAGACGTGCTTTAGGCTCCACTGTGGCGTCTCTACCCTGGACCGTGTCGCCTTCAATGGGAATTTCACTCAGTGTTGTAATCAAACACCTTTTATGTCATTAACAATGTGAAATAGCTGTTACACCCCTAAATTACTTTTTCTCACTGTGGAAAAATGTGTCCTTCCAAACAAACTGGTTTAAAAACATGCGATGCTTCATCGCCTCAGAGATCTAGAGAATAACAGCAGCGGCTGGTTTCTGTCTTCGTACCTGGAGACGGTGAATCACCGCACACACTAATCAACTTTTCTAGAATTGTGGATTCTGTGATTCCCTGCAGAGGTATGTCTTCGCCCAACAGACCTTTCTGCAGCAGACATGGGATGAAATAATTGAATTAATGAAGTCTGGATCCTGTCGAGCTGCATCATTTATGTGAACGCTGTCGTACTTTATCTCCATCTGTGCAGGAACTGAACAATGGCACAATGCTGAGGATCTCGATTCCAGAGATCGCTACCTCCGAGCTGGGTGAGACACACACACACACACACACACACACACACACACACACACACACACACACACACACACGCACACACCTATGGCTGAGTCAGAGCTGTTTAGCTCTGGGGATTAGGTTTGAGAGCTGCACTACGTTGTTTGCAGTGACGTATAATCTTGATGAATCGAGGATGCTACATGACTAGGTACACACACACACACACACACACACACACAGAGCATCCCACTGATAATTGTGAAGCCATAATATCAGTGAAGTTTCAGTGTGTAGCTGAGGGAGAGCGATCAGACCACACGTGTTTCCATGCCTGTGAAAACACATTAGTGGACTTCATATGAATGGGTCATGCCCCACTGGAGCCGCATGTTTGGATTCATGTCAAATATTCAAATCCAGGTCATGGTTGGAACCTCAGGTAATTAGTGAATAAATATTCTACATGCTATTTTCTGACTGCGTTGGTAGCCCAATAAACATCTTCTGTTCTCTCACTGTCTCATTGGTGCTTCGATGCAGAACCATACAGATCATCTCTGTTCACAAATCTTTTCCTGCATTTTCACGCAAAATTAAAAAAATAAAATTTCCTGCCAAGCTATTAACATCCTTGTGAGGGCAAGTGAAATCCAATTTTTCCAGCGGTTAAAGCTCGAGAGATTGAGACGCAAATGTGACTCACCTCTTTGTTGTTCCTGAGGAAACTGCCGATGCCAAAAGAGAAGGGAAAAAAATGACAGATTCCAATTAACAGTTTCCACTTTTTAAGACAAAGTCCCACCATGTCAAGATTTAATCTAAAGCAATTACCTGAACGTTCCCATTTAAAATCTTTTCACTTACCATGTCCTGTTGGATTATTTTTCTATTATAGCAAAACACCGTCACACCATCGTTGTTGAATTTTATTTTTCATTTTGATGTCAAACAGATAATTGCTAGAAAAGTCAATTGATGACGTGTTGTTGCTTGGGAAACATTTCCACCCTGAATCTCGCCAATATAAAAAAACGTTAATGACAAAGCTCTTGATTATCAGTAATTATCTGACATCATATTTAATGTCCTTTTTACAACCCACCAGCTGCTCGACAGTGAACTTTAAATAAATTACGTCATCTTCGAACTCGTACACGAAATGGAACTTCTGAAGTGTCGTTACGGTGGTGTGTGTCCCCTCCTTTGTGTCTTGTCCCCCATTATGGACTAATCAGTCGTACTGAAGAAGCCTGTCCTGCTAATGAAACGCCATTTATCCCCTTCGTCCCTGACCTTTCCTGCACTGGATGTTCAATTAAGTGACGTGACTTTGATTAGGACTCTGATTGGTCGGAGTTGGTCGCAGACACTCGTACACTCATCACTGTCATTGCGGCGTTTCCGTTTTTAATTTCCTCCTCTCTGGGCTGATCTTAAGGTGGAGACACTGTTTAAATGAGTGTGGAGGAAACTCTCCCAAAGCTCTGGTACAAGACGTGTACTGGAAGTTCACTACTGCACACCACGCGTCTTACTTCTTAAATCTGGAGTTATGGTCACACCCCTTAATAAATGTTGTCTTTCTGCCTTTTCCCTTTTTCTCTCAGTGAGGAAATGCCTTCAGGCCATTCGGATCATCCTGCCCAAGGAAGCTGCCATGAAGGTTTGTCGGCCCGAGGGTTAATTCAGATATCCTGTCTTATTTCATTTTCAGATGACCCAAATCGAAGTGGGTGCACTTTACTGGAATAAATACATTTATGATTTGAAGTGGGCTAATTTACATTGTTTTGGCAGGTTATGGTGAAGTGGTACAACATCTACAACGCCCCCGGCGGTCCCAGTGCTCACGCCGAGTGGAACCTGTTCGTCACCTGCTTCATGACACTGATGGGCTACAACACCGAGCGCCTCAGCTGGACGAGAAACGTAGGTCACCTGCACAAGCGTCTTGTCCTCTCGGCTTTGACAACCTGGTTTTGGCTTTGGATCACTCGGGGTTGTTGACCTTGCTCTCTGCCCTCCATGTCTCCCCAGCTGCATTTTGAAGTGCCTCTCTCTCCCGTGATTGCAGCCAAGAAGGCGCGTCCCTCAGACGGCGGCTCTGATGAGGTGTGTGGCTCAAGTATGATCTGTTGTGATGTCATGTTGGGGCACAGTTGGCATCCAACACAATCCACTCAGAGATAACATGCCCACGTGTTTCGTCTGTAGCTGCTGCTGTTCAGAACACCGTTGGTTCTCCTTGTCTCTGCAGGACTGGGACTATCTGTTGGGGTCTCATTACCACCGTCAGATGAACCTCCAGCCTGCCTGTGGTCCTTTGGACTCCAGCAGTGTCGCCTCAGACGTCGAGGGGCCGTGCTCCGTATGTAACTCCTGAACTTTGTCTACATGTTCTTTAAAAAGACCTGATGAGAACGACCCATCCATAAAATCTAAA
This sequence comes from Pseudorhombus dupliciocellatus, assembly GCA_016785235.1. Taxonomy (NCBI): domain Eukaryota; kingdom Metazoa; phylum Chordata; class Actinopteri; order Pleuronectiformes; family Paralichthyidae; genus Pseudorhombus; species Pseudorhombus dupliciocellatus. The sequence continues at coordinate 454,190 of JAFBJW010000102.1, forward strand.
ACAAACCCTCCCCACTTTATGTCAGCAGGTGTCATGGAGTTAAAATCAATAAAGAACATGACACCGATGCTTTGAATGTCATGAAAACAAACCTGACCAAACCATGCTGCATATGAACACGTCAAGGAAAATCATTTAAAATCTGGAACGCGATGGTTGAACGCTTCTGAAGCTGTGGAGCCGTTCTAAATGATATTAGAGACGCTTTAACCCAGACACGAGCACAGTGTTGTAGAAACAGTTGCTGGTACAAATTAAACAACACGTTATCCCTCGGTCCCTCCAGGTCTCTTCTCCCTCCAGTCCGTCCCTCAGGCTGGACTCTTCAGCTCCTCTCTTCCCCCACATCCCCGCTCTTTTCTACGTGCTCCACCTGCTCTACCAGGAGCTACAGCTGGACGAGCTGCAGAGAGCGAGGGCCTCCTCGCTGGTCTGCTTGCTGCAGCAGATGGCCCGGTAAGGAAGCCACGCTGGCTTTAAAGCACAAATGCTCTGAAACGGAGAAAAGACTTGTGGCATTTATTCCAACAAAGAACCTGCTCTCCTCTCCTGCCGCCCTGTTCACTGTGTGTAATCAAGGCTCTTTAGTGGCGTGTACGGAGAAATGAACTTGAACAGGCTGTGATTGGTGCCGATGACATTCACAGAAGAGGTGGAGTGGGAGGGTGAAGCGCTCTACACAGTAATTGGCCTGTGTTGGTTTATATGTGGGATGTTGTGAAGTACGGTGTAGTCTGCTTTTATCAGGTGCTTTCATCTCAATGGGGCTGTTTAATATTTGATGTGGAGCGCTATCACATGTTGTTAAAACCTTTTAATTGATGGGTTTCATACTTAAACTCTCCAGTAGCCTTGGAATGATTTATTTCTTCTATATAACTCCTGTTCACTTTTATACAGTAACCGAGGGACAGTTAAATTATTTAGGTTTTTAGTGGACTGGAAATTACATTCAGATCAACTGCAGTACAGCTTTATGTAAACCTGAATACCAACACACCGACCAAACCAGGGACCAGGGTTAGAAAGCTATGTCTGATTGATTATGCTGCTTGTGTTTAATTACTGGTCCAAAGCAGGGTAAATGCCACAGAGCAGCGCCGTGTTCAGATGTTCGTTTCTTTCTCCTGCAGCAATTAAGTGAAAGACCTGGCACGAGGTCGATGTAATGACTGTTCCGTCACTGTGGTAAAAATAAAACCTCCGACCATTAAATGCTGCAGATATCTTCACTGTGTGTGTTGTGTTCAGGTGCACTGACTCATCATGCTGCACAGGAACATGAATTCCTATTCTAACTGCCTTGTTTTCAGAGACCTCCAGCTGGATGCATATGTGGATCTGTACTGGAGAGACTACCCGTCATTAATCAGTGGCTTCACTGAGAGCTGCCTCATAGACCAGGGTACGACGCCACTTCCTGTCCACTAATACTGTTGTTAATGCTAACTACTATTTCTAAACTCATCCTCCTTTGTTTCCATGTCTCATTTCGTCCTCCGCTCTCAGCCATGATTGGCCAGATGCAGCATCCCTCCTTCCTGAGGGCGGAGCCTCCCTGTGTGTTGAGCTGGCTCAGCAGCTGTCTGAGGGGGGAAGAGATCCCGCCCTTCCCCTACCTGCACGGCCTCTGTCAGAGGACCAGGCTGCTGGTTCTGGTACGACCGCGGCTCCTCTTTCATCAGATGAGCTGCTCGCACTGTAACAGTGACGCCTTGAATCTCAAACATCATAAATAATCAAGTCCCTTGTAACCGACTTTTCCAGATGGTCACGGTTAAATTGAGCCATTTCACAGACAATCCTAGTAATCAGTACCTTACGTCCACTGCAGCCAGACAATAGGAGCGTCCTCACACTGTGATCTGCAGCTTTTCAGTTAATTACTCACAAAGAGCGAGGAGCTGCAGCTGAGGGTGAAAGATTATAAAAACAATTTCACAGCCACACAACTTCATGCTATAGATGGACAGATACAATTAGTCAGATGATATAGACTCCGCAACAGGCCTTACAGACTGTGTGTGTGTGTGTGTGCAGGCAGACAGGCCTGGGGGGGGATGCAGTCTGATAATCTGTTTGTGCTCCACGTCTGATTGCATTTCCAAACATAAAGAGCAATTACTTTATGGTGGTGTGTGTGTGTGTGTGTGTGTGTAGGACTTATATATATCTAACCATCGACTATCAGAGGAGACAGAACACTTGGAAACAATTTTTATTCCAAGTCTTTTCAGCTGCTGTTGTTTGTCTAGACGACGGCGGAGCCAGGTTATTTGATGATTTAGTTTCTTTAAATGGATGGGAGGAAGACACTTTTGCAGGTTAGCTAATAATAGGCAGACTGGAGGAAACATGAGAGACATACAGGTATACTTGATAACATGTACAGTCTGTGTACTGCAGAAACTTGCTTTGGAAAGTACTTGGCTTGACATTATTGACATTTGCTGTTTTATTCTGCTCCTGCTGTTCTTTTACTCCTGCTCCTGCTTGTACCTGTGGGTTCATGTCAAGGCTAGAAATAGAAAGGCCCTCATACGCTCTTTGTCCTGTGGACGTGGTCTGTATGTGCATGTGCAGTGTGTCCATGCTGGTGGACGTTGTGTGGTCCAGGATCTGCAGTAGCAAGAGTAATGCAATTATGGTACAAATGGCTCATGAGCTAACTGGCCCTGTGGTCCGCCTCCCTCTCTTTCTAAATGCAGCCAGACATTTCAGCTTTTGCTTCTCACATGAGCTGTTCCACAGAAGATGCACGTTCAGATTCATTTCATGGGAATGTTAAATATCTGTTTCTGTCATCCTGCTGACAAACAGCTGTGGTGTAAACATGCCGTCTTCTGCAGGGCTCGGAATCACACTTGTATGACTTCAAGGTGTCCACTTGGCACGGCTGATACCTGCTCTACATTCTGTCTCTGTCCCCTCTGTCTCACTGTCCCTCAGAGTTACGCTCTCTACATCGCCGGGGATGAGAACGCCACTTCAGCCGATGTGTCCACGTACCTGGTCAAGCTGTCCGCAGGTCTGCTCAAAGATCATTTCACTCCTCTGTGTTTGGGACTGAGCCCTTTCACGGGTTATTGACAAGCAGCCTTTATTCCCTGCTTTATCCTGGACAAACAAAGACAGAGAGCTGTGATGCACATGTGTGTGTCACCTGGTTATTTTGCATGGAGAGAGCCGTGGTGGCAGGCCTTTTTTTCCCCACAGACACAGAATTGAATTTTGACTTTGTGAGTGGATTTGTGCTGAGTGGCTTTTTCCAGCACAATGTTATTTTCACTGACACAATAAAACCAAACAATAGCACATGTCATCCCACATAAATGTCGTCCTCCACTCAGCAGGAACGGGATGTTATCTTGATTGAACCCCTTCACTTTGACTTCACTCGAGCTTTTTTTTTTTTTTTTTTTTTTTTTTACACACGATGGATCCAATTTTAGAACCAGTTGACCTCTCATCTCTTTTGTTCTCAGGCCTGAAGACTGCTGCCACTGAAGTGCATTACAGAAGGTACTTGTCACTGTTATATTTTGTTTTATAGCAGCTAAATAATTATGTTCAATGTGGAAGTCTATGAAGATCACAGGGAGTCATTTTATTTCTCCTTATCCTTAAAATATATTTTTCATTTTCAGAGATCATACCTGAATATCAATATTTATATTTTTATTTTAAATCATTACATTTCATGATATGTTTTTATCACATTAGCTCAATGATCATTTGCCTCACTTGCATTTATTCTAGAGAGAGCAGTGTGAAATTCAAGGGTTCCAGTGAGAGTCTGGCTGAGCAGCTGGTGGTGTGGCTCGCCTCTGAAGGTAAGACGAGCACGAGCGATTTTCTACCTGCGGAGGAAGTGACCAAGACTCTGCAGACGCCTGAGAAATAAACACTCCTCCCTCTCATTTCTCGGCTTCAGGTTTCACCCTGAAGGACCTGGAGTCCGTCCCGTTTGGCGTGGCCTTGCCCATCAGAGAGGCCATCTACCGCTGCCGGGAGCAGCCGTCTTCTGATTGGTCTGAGGAGGTCTGCATGCTGATTGGACGGCAGGATCTGACCAAACAGGCTCACAAGATGACGCTGGCCAAGAGCAAAGCTGTGAGTGCGAAGTTAAAACGGCTGGATTGAGAACATCTTATTCTTACATCTTATTTGTGTCCGTCTCCAGTCTGTGGGTTCAGGCCTGTCCCTGGAGCCCCCCGTCACCACAGAGCCAGATGAGGAGGAGGACGGGATGTCGGACATCATCCAAGAGGTGAATGGACAGGTTAATGTTGCTATTTTAACGTCTCTGCCCGATTTGAACACCGGCTCGCTCTCCTTTGCAGGTGACCGGGCTGATCTGGAGTCAGGATCTGAGGGTCCAGGAGGTCAGGAGGCTCCTGCAGAGTTCCAGACCAGTCCGAGTCAGTGTGGTGCAGCTCCCAGAGGTTTCGGACCACGAGTACATAGAGGAGAAAGAGAACAAGTGAGCACAACGAACGTGTGCCTCTTTCAGTGGCCTGCTCATTCATTTATAAACGTTTTGTTTTCTTTCTGTCTTCGTCCACGTCTCTGTCCCTTCACCAGACTCCTGCAGCTGTGTCAGAGGACCATGGCTCTGCCGGTGGGCCGAGGCCTTTTCACCCTCTTTTCTTACCACCCAGTCCCGACCGAACCTTTACCTGTCCCCAAACTCAACCTGACAGGTAACATCTGTCAGAGTGCATGGGCTAATACCATAAAATATACAGTTTACTGAGGAACACCCCCCCACACACCACATTGCATATAATTGTAAATAATATAATATCAGTCATCTGATGGATGTCAGAAAGGGGACAATGCTTTGAAATTGTAGTTGCCTTGTCTCCGTGCAGGCCGAGCCCCTCCCAGGAACACGATGGTGGATCTGAACAGTGGGAACATCGACGTCCCTCCCAACATGACTGGCTGGCCGAGCTTCCATAACGGAGTCGCTGCCGGACTCAAAATAGCTCCAGCTTCTCAGGTCTGTCCGAAACCAGAGGTGCACCCCGCTAAAACATAACATGTGCTTGACTGGAGTTGTGTTGAAGGTTGACTCAGCGTGGATCGCCTACAACAAGCCAAAGAGCCCTGAGCTGGCCAATGAGTACGCAGGCTTCCTCATGGCCCTGGGCCTCAATGGGCACCTCACCAAGCTGGCTACGCTCAACATACATGACTACCTGACCAAGGTACACACACACACACACACACACACACACACACAGTCCCACGTCGAGTCTCACAGCCAGAGCAAAGCAAACACACACTATTTAATCCTTACACACTCACAGGTGAAATGAAGCTGCTCGGTTTCCTGTTCTTCTCTTAACTACTGTTTCTTTGTGGTGAAACTTAACTTAACTTAAATCCAGTTCACACAAAGGCAGCTGAATCCACTTTCATCTCACACCCGTCACAAACATTTCTCTGTAAATCTAAACTTGTACCAGAGCCGAGCAGCCAGTCAAACCGGAACTGGGCCTTGAAACTAGGCTTCCCACTTTCAGGTGAGAGAAACAACAGGATGCAACATGAAAAGCTTTTTTTTAATTTGCATAATGTGTCCACACTTGAATCGAGACAGATTCACTTCTGGCTCCACACTGACGGAGGGTGTGAAATGACTTCTCTGTCTCGATCGTCGCTCTGTGAATTGTAAATGTTGAAATTGCTCCACAGAATTACTGACTGTAATTTAATGAACTGTAAAATATTTAGTGTTTCCTTCCCAATGAAATGTTTAATTATACTCAGAGTATATGAGTTTTGGCGTGCAGGCGTTCACAGGGGGCTAATGAAGCCCTCGGTCACATGGAGCTCTTGTGGCAGCTGATTGGATGCTTCAGAGTCGTGTTGTTGTGCAGCAGCAGCGAGTGTCTGGTTCACTGTAAACGCATCATCTGAGCTAAAACCCAAATCCACTGTTGTTCTGTCAGGGCCATGAAATGACCAGTATCGGCCTCATACTGGGCGTGTCCTCCGCCAGACTGGGCACCATGGACATGTCCATTACCCGCCTGCTTAGCATACACATCCCTGCCTTGCTCCCACCCACCTCCACCGAGCTGGACGTGCCGCACAACGTGCAGGTAAAGACTGAGTGCTGCTGTATCACCCCGTGCAAATCCAGACTGCGTTGAAACATTGCGTCCTCTCTCTCCGTCTCACCTGCAGGTGGCTGCTGTCATTGGCATCGGGCTGGTGTACCAGGGAACTGGACACCGGCACAACGCTGAGGTCTTGCTGTCTGAGATCGGTGTGTGTTTCGGCCTGGATTTCTGTCTGTCCATATCGAGACAAATGAATGGACTGACCATTAAAACACGGTTCAGATGAATCTGTATGATGATGAAAACATTATATATATAACACAAATGAACACAAACCCTTTGGTAGGTCGCCCCCCTGGCCCAGAGATGGAGTACTGCACCGACAGAGAGTCCTATTCACTGGCAGCGGGTCTGGCCCTAGGCATGGTCTGTCTGGGGGTGAGTCACATGAACCCCACTGTTGACAGTGTCCTCAGAGCAGAAAAGGCCGTCTTTAAATGGTGCTGTCCTCCTCCAGCACGGCAGTAACCTGATTGGGATGACGGACCTGAACGTTCCTGAGCAGCTATATCAGTACATGGTGGGGGGCCACCGTAGAGCCCAGGCTGGGGCCAACAGGGAGAGACACAAGTCCCCAAGCTACCAGATCAAGGTAGGCGGACGCACCCTGAGACAAAGTGACACCACAACAGAAATCAGAGCAGCTCCCTAGCAGCTAAGCTTTCTGTCCACCGCTGTCAATCATCAGGAAGGCGACACTATCAACGTGGACGTGACGTGTCCGGGGGCCACACTGGCCCTCGCCATGATTTACCTCAAGACCAACAACAGGTGAGTGAAGGCTTGGTCCTTTTTTTTAAGGAATGACCTGAAAGTGTTGTTACGCACATACCTGTATGCCATGACTTGTAGTTGTATTATTTCAAAGTCTCAGCCCTCCCTGAGTCCCGCTGTCACATTACGCCACAGAACAACATGTCTCGTAGCTTCCTGCAATTGGTCAAGACGTTCCTGTCTTCTCGGCGCTCTATTGGTTCAGTGGGTGTTCAAGGACTTTATTAACACCCCCTTACCTCTGTGGTTTTCTCCACTAGGTCGATAGCTGATTGGCTGAAACCTCCAGACACTTGGTTCCTGCTGGATTTCATCAAGCCAGAGTTTCTGCTGCTGAGGGTCAGTGAAGCACCTGCTCCGTGTGTGTGTGTGTGTGTGTGTGTGTGTGGCTGGTCATTCTTCTCACCTTTCTCTAATCCTGGTTTGCTTCTCCCTCTACCGTCACAGACTCTCGCTCGGTGCATCATCATGTGGGATGAGATCCTCCCCAATACCGAGTGGGTCAAGAGTAACATACCCCAGGTGAGAAACACACACACAGAGCAGGCAGCAAGTCACTATAACTCGTAAAGAATTCCCAGCTCAGGTTGAACTTTCAACAGGAAACTCTTCAATGAATCTGTATTCACAACATGTGTGTCCTGAATAAGTAAATGACATTTATTCTGTCGATTCATTTTTGGGGTTTTCAGATCATGAGAGGGACGTTCGACCCGTCAGAGGACATCAACATGGAGACAATGGCGTGAGTATTAGGAGAGAACCATGGACTCTTCCTCCTGATTCTTCTGCCACCATCGTCACCGAGCACTTGATGTTTCCCTCAGCCAAGCCCAAGACTACATCACCGCCGGGGCCTGCATGGCGCTGGGCTTACGCTTTGCCGGCTCCGCCAACTCGGACGCTTTCGACTGCCTCTACGAGTTCGCCAGGACCTTCATGAAGATCATGTCCTTCGCCGGTACAGCTGCTGTCGTAAGTGACTTCATGTGAGTTTGACCCTAAGATGCTTTTACTTTGAAACGAGTTGAACTTTGAGTGTTTGCTCCCCAGCAAACTGGTTACTACAACCTGCAGACGGGTCTGTCCATGATCCTGCTGGCCATGTCCATGGTGATGTCTGGCACCGGCAACCTGAAGGTCCTGCAGCTCTGCCGCTTCTTCCACAAGCGGACCGGTGGTGAGATGAACTATGGCTTCCACATGGCTCACCACATGGCGCTGGGCCTGCTGTTCCTGGGCGGCGGCAGGTGAGGTCATACACAGAGCTGCTATTTACACACACTGAGAACACACTGCCGCTTTAAAGGTCATGCTGGAGAGGCTGTGTCATTATTATTATTTCAGTCCGTCATGTCATTCACTCTCTCATCTGTCTTCCCTTCCTTCCTCTCTCGTTTTCTTTGCTCAGTCAGTTTCTCTTCCCGTTCATTCAGTTTTAACAGCAGGAAACTGAAGTGAAAGTTGAAGTGTTTTAGCCCAAACACTCCTCTGCCATTCCTGCTAATTGCTGCTGCTGCTTCGACCACAGGCCAGCACCGCTCTGTGCGGCTTATCGTGTTTCCTGGGTGTGGCCTCAGCTTCACAAGTGAGGCGACAGGTTTCGTGAAGCACACGTCTTCAACTGTTTTTCGTTTCTGCTGATATCTGTCACTGTGGTCAAAGGTCCTAATCAGACAATCAGCAGCCGCAGCAGCAGCAGCTTCGCGCTCTCTCCCTGAGAGAGCTTTACGCCACCATCTCCAGTCTCCTCAAACTCTCTGGTTCTCTGGCCCGTTCTGGTGAATCTGTGTTTCATCGTCTCTCACTGTGGCTCTCTGCTGCACATGTTTTCAAACAGTAAACTTGTGGGGGAAGAATGAAATGTTCAGGGAAGTTGAGGTTTTTAAAACACGACTAAAGCGTCCATTAAGGTGAAGAGCAGGTAACAAGTGCTCTCACGTGTCCCCTGTGTCCATGAAGACTTTAACTGACCCACTCGATGATAATGACTCCATTAGTCCAAGCCCACACTCAGCTGCTGCTATTATCTTTAAGAGGCTCCGTGACGTTGACTGTGACCAGTACGCACATCTGGACTCACCAGCCTCACTTGTGTATTTCTGATTTTGTACTCAGGTACACACTGTGCACGTCCAACTCGGCCATCGCCGCTCTGCTGTGCGCCCTGTACCCGCACTTCCCCGCCAACAGCACCGACAACCGGTGAGAGTCCTCACAAATACACGTATTTCTAAATGTTTTCAGAAGTAGTAACCTACTGTATCCTAAACTCACAGGTACCACCTGCAGGCCCTGCGGCACCTGGCCGTGCTGGCTGCTGAGCCGCGTTTGCTGGTCCCTGTGGACGTGGACTCCCTGAAGCCCTGCTACGCCCTGTTAGAGGTCACCTACAAGGTCGGTTCAACAAGCGAGGTCTGACCCGTGCGGCAGCGTGAATCCAGAACGCCTCGTTGTCACATTTAGTCGCAGCAACCCAGCCCGCGCTTCAGATGAGCCATGCAAACCACGAAGACGCTCGACGGGGAGAGAATGAAACCCAGCATTGGGTTGTTCTGTTACATAATCGCCGTGCAGTTCCTCCCTCGCTCCCTCTGTCACATTTGTTAAATGGACTCATTTCCTCCTAACACACGCTAACACCAGCTACCATGAACTGTAACACACAATGTGAGCCAATGTCGGCCCTTTCAAAATAACGCTTCTGCTCCCCCAACCGCCAGGTTCTGCTTTTCGTCAGCGCCGCCGCTTCCTCTGCTTCACAGCTTCAGTGTCCCACGCGTTGGAGATGTCCACTGCACTTTATTCAAAGTTAATCTGCTCACGCTGGAGAGGTGAAGAGCAACGCGGCCGATGTTCTTGCATCGGTGACACGGTCGGCGTCAAGCTGATCCGTGTCAGTGTTTTTGATGATTGAAGGTCAAAGATGGACGCTGCCTCACCGCGTTCCTCACTTCAATTAAATTCACAGCAGAAAGCACGGAGGGACCCCGGCCCTGCCGTGACTGCTGCTAACGTGCACACACATTTTTTAATCATTTCGTTTTGTTCTATAAAGAATTCAGATAACATCCTTTCACAAACGTAAATATGAATAAACATTGAAGCTTTTAGCCTGAAGACAGAGCAGAAACAGCTGTTATCCTTGTTTCAACTTTCTGCTGGTTCTGAGCTCAGAAACCTGTTCTACTGTCACACTCATTTATTACTCTCTTCGTCAGAATATGAACGCGCCCTAGTAGTACTATGTACCTTTACAGCTCATATCTGTACTCCAATAACCCTCTGCGCTCACGTTATGACTCTCGCCGTGGCGTGCAGCACGTGCCTTGCCGTCCGACTTCTCTTCATTGCCAGGAAGGGAGATTATTTCAGCCACTCAAGCTCTTTGCGTTGCATTCAGGGTACAGATCTTATCCGTCCATTTCTCTGTGTGAAAGTGTGGCCCGTTTATCTTGGGCGTGCTGTCACGACACATTTCCCTCTGGTTCCAGGAGACCAAGTGGTACGATGAGACGACAGTGGAGCTGATGGCTCCCACCATGCTCCCTGAGCTGCACCACCTCAAGCGGGTAAAGTCCCGGAGCAGCAGCTTCCTCCTCATCCTCCTCATCCTCCTCATCCTCTGTATTCTCGTTTGTGCCGTTTACAGGTGAAGGTGAAGGGGCCACGCTACTGGGAGCTGTCCATTGATCTCAGCAAAGAAACACAGCACCTGCAGTAAGTGGGGACAGACAGTCAGAGAATATCACAGCAGAACTTTCATAAATACTGATGAAAATGAAAACGCGTATGTTGACATACTTTGCCTTCCAGACATTCATAGATGGACAAGTGGAGTCCAGGATTTCCCCCTGGTCTCGTGTATCGATCGGGCTCATTGATCTAAGGGACACTGTGTCTCTCTGTGTCCCTCAGGTCCATCCTGTCCAGACACGGGGTGCTGTATGTCAAACTCCGGGCCGGACAGCTGCCGTACAAAGACGACCCTCAGGGCTGGAAGAGCCTGCTGGCTTCAACCGTGAACCACCGCAGCTCCGGAGTCCAAGCCTTCAAGGTCTGTCCCCCACACAGTCCCAGTAAGGCCTGCAGCCACAGCCAGTGGAGGCCCAGTCACATTCCTGAAAGTGTACAGGACATAAATGTCACGTTGCTGTACTGGACACACAAGAAACGTTTCCTAAGACACTGCGTAAAGAAGAAGTGATGTAATTCCTCCTCGTCCCAGCGGCTGGTCGTGTCCAGTCGTGGCAGGTTGTCACTTCAGGTCCGGCAGGCAGCTGTGTGGCTGACAGACTATTACTGGTTTCCAAATGGCCTGAGTGGACGCTGTCAATACACCAGCGTCCTTCCTCCCCCTCCCTGTTTTTATCCTTGTGCATTCATCCTCCCTTCATTTCTTCCTTCCCTTGATTGCTTCTCCTGTTGTCTAAAAAATCTTTTTCTTTTCTCCTGCTTCGGCTCTTTTGTTTCTCTGTTGATTGTGAATCTGAGTCATTTTACTCTTTTCTTCTTCAGCCTGAAGCCATCTCAACGTTCACCTCGGAGCCGGCCCTGGTCTCCTTCGCTGAGCTCTTCTGTAAAACCTCTGATGGAATGAAACACGTGGGTTTGAACACACACAATCCAAACCTGTCACTTACACAAATATAAAGCATGAAATGTCCTAAATGAAGCGCGGCTCCAAACACGTTTTCCTGAATGTGTTTAAAAACACAAATGTTCTTCATCCTAGTTGCCTACCTGACCCCGCCTACAACTGATCAATTAATTTACACTTCAAGTGTTGCACAACCATCACGGGCAATTCAGGATTCAGTACCTGGCTCAAGTGCACTTCAGCAGGCTGACGACCCGCCTCCTGAGCTCAGGTCACTTTCAGTGTCAGGACAGGAGGAGATCTGCCACAGCCTGTGCTTCCTCTGGTTCCTGACTGGCTCACCATCACACCTGCAGCTCCATCGGCTGCGGCGCTCGTTCCAACATGCACAGTGAAATGAAATGAAATGAGTAATTTTGTAGCGTAACCTGCAGTAATTGGACTAGTGTTATTATCGACAGCGGCTCAGCCTTTCCTGCTTCTCCTGGTTTATTAAAATGTCAACACCTTCTTTCTGTTTACGTTCAGGACGTTGGGTTTCCTGGCAAATAATTGCACGATTCCTTGGTGTCTGGGTTTATTAATGTAGCGTTAAATAGCTCCGTGTCTAGACCTGACCTCCCTGCGTCTGCTCGCTGTCCAAATGAAGCGATGGCATCGAAAGCGGGGCAGAGTTTCCAGATGGGTTCATGTCATCACCTTTATCTCTGAAGGAAAACCCTGTGGTTTCCTCCTAGCGATTTAAAGTGAAGTCATGCGCCAGGCTGTTCACCAGGTTTGACGGCTCCAGCTTCATTTAGAAGAAGAGTTATTGGGTCTGTGTGTGCATGTGTAATACCTGAACCACACCGACTAACACTGCGTGTGTGTGCAGAGGGAAGATACTCTCGCGCTGTTCTCGGCCATGTTGTACGAATGCGTGACACAGGAGTGTCCAGAGATGTTGCCCACGTACATCGCCATTGAGCAGGTAACACGCAGTCGGTTGATTTGAATTCACTGACGCAGATACAGATCTGCTCTGCACATACAAACGTTTTTGTCTCTGTCAGGCGGTCGGGGCTCTGCGGCGAGGCGACCTGCTGCAGACGTTCCCTCTGTGGCAGCTGCGCCTGGTGGTGGAGCTGTGGGACGGCCGGGTGCTGCGGGTGGACGCCAAGCGCCACGACGCCCTGCTCACCTCAGAGTTCCTGCCTGTCATGAAGAACATGGTGGATGCAGCGCTGGACTGCTGGCTCAAAGGTGGGGGGGGGGTCAGGTTTAAATAACTTCACTTAATAACTGCATTGATTGAACCTCTGCTCTGCTGTGTCACTGCTCCCGTGGTTCACAGGGTGGATGTGTGTCAGCTTGTTGTCCTGGCCTGGGTGCAGCACGCTAATGTCATCGTTTAGAAGCCAGACAGGCTCTGTGTGTGTGTGTGTGTGTGTGTGTGTACACTCAAACAAACACGCATTCCATTCCTTACTGGAACATGCGCACACACACGCACAGTGATGAGGGTGCACGTGGGCGTGGGAAGCGGCTGTGATCATGTAAACAGATCAAACGTGTTTTCGCCGTCACGTTTCATGAAGACTCTTGTTGCTGGCAGACGAAGAAAAGAACAAGCTCGAGCAGCAGGAATGTTGCTGTTCTGAGTCCAGCCTTTTTCTTTTCATGACTCTGTGCTGGTTCTATTCTTATTTAAAACGTGTGTTGTGTTCAGGACCAACACTTCCTAATATATTTTCACCTGTTTCCCCCTGCAGACAACAGCTCCGTGCTCAGGTCCTACCTGAGGGGCGAGGCCCTCCCGAAGGACACCCGCTCCCTCATGCTGGCCTGCTTCCTGGTGTACCGCTCCATCCCCTGCCTCAGGAGCACACACACTCAGCTGGAGGGTGAGTCAGCCGTGACGCCCCTGTGCTGCCCAGGCTGCGCTCAACTGACGCTCTGACCTCGCTCTCCCTGCAGGCTGCAGCTCCCTGGGGGATCTGCTGTCCCGCAGCCGCCGGCTGGGCGTCCCGCTCAGAGACCTGCTGAGGCTGCTGCCCGTCCTGCTGGGCTCCGCGTTCTGATGCAGCCAGAGGCCTCGTAGGTGGGACGGACCGCTGACACCTCTGGGCGTCTGGAGCAGGTGGGACAAAACACGAGACGTCCCCATGTGTCCCTGCGCCTCCTCCAAATGAAAAAGACTCCTTCTCAGGCACCAGAACGTCAAATTCAATCTCCAGCTGTTGTCATGTGATATAATTTGTAGTTTTTTAAAAGTGTAAAGAAATTGTAGGCGTCGGTAATCATGTGGCGGCGCCGTTCTCTGGTTCAGCTCACACGTGGCGATGAACGATGGATGTCAGGTGGCAACTTTTCATTCCTGCCAAACAAGGACAGAGACAAACTCCCAGAATTCACGCTGGTGAAGACGGGAAAACTGAGGCGAGACAATAAAGCTGAGAAGTACTGTACAGGCGCTCTTCAGTACTGTGGTTCATTCTGTTCCCATGAAGATGTAATCTCTGTGCTGTGATCGTCTCATATCGCCTCCATCCGCCCCGTTTGGGGAAAACTGCGTGAAGGATTTCGATCCCAGGCTGAGCAGAGACCCAGATGGAGTCTGCGTGAGCTTCTAATCAAACCAACATTCCAGTGAAAATGGAAAACATGCAAACAAACAAACGGCCCACACCCACTTCACAGAGCTGCAGCTCAGGGATCCGATGCTCCGGCACCCAGAGCGGCAGAAAACCTCTCATCCACCTCGCCATTCAGTTCATTTCACCTCCTCCAGTCGCCCCAACGCTCTGAGGGACGACCGGCTCTCAGACAGGACTCATGGTTTTTATGGATAAAAACAAACGTCAGATAGTTGTGGTCATGTCAAATGTCCTGAGAGTGAGTTGTCAAGGGACAAAATGAACCCGTGATGAAACCTCCAGTCCAACTGTGATCTTCTCTGAACTTTCACCACTCTGCTCACATCAGTTCAGTCCCTGCTCCTCACCGCTGCGTTTGATCCTGATCGGACCGTTCACTTGTTTTCCTTGGATGTTTTTTTATTGTTTTACTCTGAGCCCCTTTACTGGGTTTAATATGGTAATGCTGTTTTTATCTAGTCTTCCTTGCCTTTGGATAGAAACTGACGATGCAAATTAAGAGCAAACTATCTGCACATATAGAAAGATCTGTGTGTGTCTCCGGCTCATTGTGTGTGTGTGGTTCAGTCGACGTGTCTCCACAAACATCCCGAGGAAATGCCACATGAAACGGACCAGTACAGGGAGTCTGGCTCACTGGGGATCTGGCGTCTCCACTCACGGCCTCAGCGCGGGTTCGAAGCCCGGATCTGTCTTGCTAAGTGGATCCTGGTGCGGACGTGAAGTTCTTGTGTCATCTGCCTGTTTCAAATTCCTGCTTCACAGCTCAGACAATTAGCAACGAGTGAAACCGGTGGTTGCTTTCTAATCGGAAATAACCGCAGGACAAAGATGTGAAGGAGCCCGTGCTTCTGTCCTCTGTCCTCTCTGTCTCCATCTGGTCTATAGTTCATGTTCATCTGGGATATTGGATGAAATTGGCTCGTCCACGTTACACTTCCTGTGTCGAAGCCTAATAACCAACACTGCAGCTGCATTTGTCCCGAGCCGCTCTGGGTCAGGTCTAAACGCCCTGACATGGCGTGAGATTGTGCAACCGTGTGGGAGGCATGTGTTTTGCGAAACTGTCCAGTGTTTGGGACGTCTCCGTCTGTCTCCATCTGTCTCTGTGTGTGTTTGGATTCTGTGGGAAAATGAGAGGCTGCTGTCTCCTGGAAAAAAACCTCCTCTGCTGTTTGTTTCCACAATAAGACGAAGGCGGCGCGTCCCAGTGTCCCCGCCCTGCGGCCCCTGGCTGTCCTCATGTGATCACAGACACGTTTAGGACATGCTGAAGGACTTGGCTCTCACAGACCGTCTGTAGCTCGTCGGACTGAGAGAGACCTACTACTGCAGCAGATCAAGCCTGTTTATGATGTCCTCGTGTCTCTTTGTGGACCTTTTCCGTCTCCTCTTCAAACTCTTTGTGGCGGTTTTGGTCTTGTTGTGTTTTCCTGCGGTTCCTCTTTACGGGCTCTTTGAGTAACTGGACCTCGCTCGCTCTCCGTTGCCTTCCTGCCTTTGTTGTTGTTGTGCAGTTGATTTTGTGTCTCTGTCTTAATTCTGTGTCTCTTTGATCATTGTCTCTGTGTCCCTGCAGCTCCTCTTTGTCATCTAGTTTTGTTGGATCCCCCCCCCCCCCCCCCCCCTGATCGATCGTCCACAGAAAAGGAAATTGGTGGAGCTCTTTTTTTGAAACATCTGTCTCAGGCGGAGTCTCTGACACCACATCTGTACTTCCCCCTCTAGCGTCCACTTCTCCTCACGGGGTCAAACCCACGCCAAGAGGTTAGCTCACATCTTTCCACACAGTTGCACTCATGCAAAACTCGGCCAGGCATTTCCTCATGAGGCTGCTAATCCTGTCCCGATCAGGGTTCACCTCAGGTCGTGACTCGTCCCAGCGTCCACCTGCCGACAGAGGACGGCACGTTAGCCTCCATGCAAAGCCCAGCGGCTGTTGAGCAAGGCACCGAGAGCCGAACGAAACAAGCTGCAGGGAAGTGAACCCAACTTTCACCACTTCTGCTTTTACTTCCTCATGGGACGTTTGACACGTCTGCCTAATGTCCCCCATTAACGCCTCATGCTGCAGGAGGAAGAGCTCTGACATCGTCTGTCATGACCAGCAGCGTTCATGCTCCTATGATAGCAACATTAAAATAAGCTTGGCGGGAATTGTTGTTGTTGTTGTTGTTGTGTGGTTCCAGATGTTCTCTGCAGGAGAGAGAGGCCCAAACCAAAGGCTCCAGAGTCGAGGTCTGTAATCAGCCCTGAACTGTCTTTAGACTGGAGGAAAGAGAAGTGAACTCAGAGCAGAAAGACCTGCGGCAGGTGCGGACCCAGGGCTGGACCCAGGGCTGGACCCAGGGCTGGACCCAGGGCTGACTGCTCTGGTGCGAGGTCCACAGGGACAGGACATGATCCCAGTGGTGGTGAGTTCTTCTTTGGATATTTTAACCTTTTAAAAATTGATTTTCAGAAACGTATTTCCTCTTGGTTCAGACCAGTGTGAGCCATTGTTCCTAAAGGTCAGCGCAGGGTGACCTTTACTTTCGGCCACTGTGAGCGCGCTCCTCCGGTGCGCGTCCTTGTGCGCGCGCGTGATCTCGCTCTACAGTGGAGTCCATTCATGGTGCCGCGCGGAGGGAAGGGCTGTGGGTGTGACCGACAAGAACCAAAGTCAGGGTGCGAGTCGCAGCCTCGTCAGTTTGAATGGAGGAGCAGCGGAGGAGCGCACGCGCCTGGCGCTGGGGAGAACAGGCGCACATGGACGACTTTTCATCAACTTTGAAAGTGAAAGAGAAAAAGAGTGACAGGTGAAATGCGTGCACATGCGCGCCCCCGCCAATTGACAGAGATGAAAAAGTGCAGTGAGAGCGGCGCCGATGAGGAGGTGAGTTCTTCTCTTTCTGACTCTCTCTCTGGGTCCAGGTTCGACCCGAGACTCAACCTAAACTTGACAGCAGGAAAGTCTGATTGATAAAAACTTTCAAACAGTGTGAAGCTCTTGGCGCAAAGGCTTAATGGACGTTGCGCAAAGTGAGACGGAAGTGTGCGTCAGCCAGAGATAGTAACACGGCCTTCCTCTTCCTTTTGTATCTGAAAAAAAACTCACTGAATGACTCGACCTGAAACTTTCCTGTGACATGAAGGCACCGCTGCTGCACCTCCTCCTTCTCCTCCTCCTTTGCGCCCTGGAGGAGCGAGCCGCCAGTTTTTATTATCGCAGTTTCATCACGGAGCAGAAAACATTCCTGCGAAGCTCCCTCATCTTTTTATAGTCGGAGGAATGTGACGTGGGCGTCACCTCCGGAAGGAATGCAGTGGGCGGGTTTAGAGTTAGAGAAGAGCTGCATCATCATCATCATCATCATCATCAGAGGAGGAGGAGGAGGAGGAGGTACCACTGAGGCTGGGCGTGACGGTTCTGGTTCTGCTGGTTGCAGCTGGGCTGCAGGTGTTTTGTTTTTTTTTTAAATCTCAGACCTTTTTAATTATGCAGCCCCGCCCCCTTTGATTAGTCCCTGAGCAGAACCTTGACCCAGAGAATCCCTGCAGGCCTGAACTGGACCTGCTGGTTTGGCTCGTGCACGGCTGTTCGTGCACGGCTGCCTCCTCTGGACGAAGTTGTTTCGTTGGGAACTAGAACAACTTCTGGTTTAATATGAACGTTCTACCTCGTTAGTGGCCGTGCACCCAATCCTAAATGTTGCACACTGGACCTCTCAAGAGTTAAATAAAGGTGTGTGTGTGTGTGAGAGTTTCAGAATGACTTGCTTGGGGTTTCCCTGTCCCTGTTTTCTCCATTCATGTGGCTGGAGCCTCAGAGGCAGAGAGCTGAGCACCCAGATGTGTGTGTGTGTGTGTGTGTGTGTGTGAGGGAGGGAGGGTGAGAGAACAAGTGTGGGTGGACGAGAGAGGTAGAGAGAGACGGAGGGAGGGAGGGAGTGTGTTTGCATGTTATATTTAAACAACCTTTAATTTAACAGCCTGGTTCTTTGAGATCATGCATGTGCGTGCACGTGGGCTTGCATGTGTGTCATTTCCTCACTCTCTGCTTCCTGGTGACCTCAGCAGCAGCTTCCTCTTGTCACTTTCATCACTTCACGTCCCCACCTAGTGTGTGTGTGTGTGTGAGATGCTCATCAGGAAGAGAACGAGCACGGTGACATTTCTGGCTGATCTCACTGCAGTTTTAAAGCCGGGGCCCTCAGGGGCCCTGAGGGGCCTGGCAGTCGCTCGGGTTGATCTCTGATCAGCTGATCTCTCTCTGAACCTTCCTGAACGTTGACAAAAGAAACAAACACACAATGTTCTCCCCTGATTCACAGCACACGTGTTTGCGTGCAGTCGTCATGGCTGCAGGTGGGACCGCCCCCTCCTGTGTGTGTGTGTGCGTGCAGGGTGATGGACGGGGCTGCTTTGTTTTCTGTGTTTCCTCTGATTAGAGGCTGAGACCTGAGGGTCACACCAAGGTCACGGCTGACCTCGGGTCAGTGGCAGGTTCAGGGGAGACCAGTGTTGATGTTCTCGCTGCTCAGAGCAGGAAGAGGAAGCTGGAGCTGTCAGCTGATAGATTCTACTGACAGTATCACTGAGTGAAGTCATAAAACACGCCTGCTTGAAGTACACTGACTGGACTCTGGAGCCAGTTACTGTCATACTCACAGAGTACACAGTGCATTGTGTACAGTTACTGGTTTGCAGTAAGCGGAGGAGGGCTGACCCGTCCCTCTCTCTGCAGCGTCCTGGTGGCGGCTGCCACCCGTGCACCGCGCTCGGCCCTGTGGTGTTTTCAGTCAGAGCGACTGGTTTCCAGTAAAGACGTGCACCCAGTGGCTTCACAGCAGAGGAAGTGGTGATGGTGGCGTCTGAAACTCGCTTCAGAGAACAAGTGAACATGCATGTATTTCTTATCTGTGCACGCACCAAAAAAAAACCAGCCTCTGGCAACGTGCATTTACATATTTGCTTTTTATACGAAGGAGCTCGAGCTGCTGCAGCTTCCTGTGATCAGAGAGAGAGAGAGAGAGAGAGAGAGAGAGAGAGAGAGAGAGAGAGAGAGAGAGAGAGAGAGAGAGGGCCGAGCCACTGCGCAGACTGTGTGTGTGTGTGTGTGTTTGCCTGTATTCTTCATCTTTTCTTCCACTTGATTTGTTCTCAGAAGCAGAAGTGAGATACTATATCACCTCTCTCTCTCTCTCCATATATATATGTATATATATATAGATATATTCTTTCAAGTGAGTTCTAGACTGACATGACTTTCTGATCAGTCAGTGTGAGTTGGACTCCCCCTCCTCTCAGTACACGGGCTTATGTCGCCCCCCAGTGGACACACACAGACACAGATGTTAAATTTCAGTTCATCAGGAAGAAGAAGAAGAAGGTGCATTTAAGTGTTCTTCTTCTTCTTCACACAAGCAGCTGCTGCAGGGAGGAGTGAGTGTAGACGATGGACAGATCAGATTTAACAATCAATATTTCATTTAATTTTTCAAAACTATTTGTTCTTTCCACTTTATATTTAAATACTGTTATATACCTTCACCACTAGAGGTCATTGAATCCTTCGCTCTGGACCTTTAAACGCCCGCCCCCTGCGTCATGTGGTGTGTGGTCATGTGGTGGCCATCAGGGGGCAGCGTCCTCCTGCTCCTCCTGCTCCTCCTCAGCTCAGTGTGTTTGAACCTGCAGCTCCAGCAGCACCCGTGGATCCTGTCAGCCTCCACAGAGAGGGGAAATACCACGTCTGAGACTCCGCCCCCCTGGGGGTCAGCTGGAGGTATTGATCGACTTAGTTTCAGGCAACAATGGAGGAGAGCAGTGAGACGCAGCCGGGGTTGGGTTCACACGGTGGAGACAGCTGGGGCCGTCCTCTGGGGCCGTCCTCTGGGGCCGTCCTCTGTGTCTCTTGTCTTAGATTTAGATTTTACATCTACCTCAGGTCAGGAGGGCTTGCACCAGAGTACCAGGACACTGTGGACGGGGGGGCATGCTCAGTTCTGTGGATCTGGGTCAGGGGACAGACCCAGAGACATTTCTTTATTCTCACTTTCAGATATTTATAAGTATATAAGTGGACAGTCTCAACAAACACTCGTCACAGTCTGGAGTTTATCGTCCTCCGTCCAAACCTGAGGAATGAATTACCCCCCGTCTGGCGTCTCTCACCCCCCCTCCCCCCCGGTCTCCCATAAGAAGGCTGTTTCCGCCTCCCCTACTCCCCCCGCCTCCTCCCCCCCTCCTCTGCCCAGTGTGGGAGCGTCCAGCCTGAGTCAGTGGAGGATCTGAGTCACCTCCTCTTGAGTCCAAAAACTGTTTCCAGTTTCCAGGGAGACGCCGTGGTGCTTCTGATTAGCCAGTCGCTGTGTGTGTGTGTGTGTGTGCGGGTGGTCCAATGAGTGTGAGACCAGCGGGCTCAGAGCCTTGGGTTGGATGTGTGTCTCCCCTGAGGGTCCAGCTCTCTCTGTTCAGGATCCTTTAATTATTCAGAATGGTCCCTATCCTCCTCCTCCTCCTCCTGTTCTTCTTCCCTCCATGGCGCTCGTCTTCCTCACGTCTGTGACCTGCTCCTGGCGAAGTGTGTGTTCACGATGAGGCACAGCAGCCTGGAGACGAAGCCTCGCAGGGAACAATCGGAGGTTCTGTTCTGGAGTAAATCATGGCGCTGTGCTCACACAGGCGGGCGATAATGACACGGCCGTTAAAGAAGGAAAACTCTGCTCTGCTCAGAGCCTGGGGCGCTCTGATTGGTTAGAGATGAGCTGATTTATTGACTGAAGCCTTTCAAAGAGAAATTTTAGGAGACTGAACACGTCTTATTTTCTGACAGTTCACTGGGGTTAGGGCTAGGGCTAGGGCTAGGTCAGCAGCAGAGTTGACCTCTGAGCTCGAGCATCCAGGCCCGATCTCTGGTTCTGTTAAATGAAGGTCGAGAGCGGGGTGCATTTCCACTGAGGCCTCATGTTCGATTGCCACACGCCCACGCTAACGCTAGTCGGTTTGATTCATTCTGATATCGCCCCCAGTGCTGCTCCTTGACTCATCTGTCAACTCAGGCTCCCACTTTGAGCGCTCTCAGTGTGTGTGTGTGTGAAGATGGGCCCTGTCCAAATATGGTAACTTCTGGTCTCAAGAAGCCCCCCCCCCCCCCGGGCTTAAATATGACATATAATTACAGATGAATGTTAAAGAACATACGAGACAGATGAGGTTTATTGTAATTTCACATCATGTCCTCAGTAATGTTCCAGCAGAACACCGTTTGTGTGTGTGTGTGTGTGTGTGTGTGTGTGTGTGTGTGTGTGTGTGTGTGTGTGTGTGTGTGTGTGTGTGTGGGGGGGGGGGGGGGGGGGGGGGGGGGGGGGGGGGTATTTCAGTCAGCTCCCATGACTTCCTGCGGATGATCAGCACAGAGCAGGAATTCATTTGAATCTTTAGGAAATGTTGGACCCCCCCCCCCTCAGTGTGAGTGCGGGGTGGAGGAGTCCACCTCCTCCCATGTTGGACGGGGGTTTGGTTGCCATGCCCTGGGGAATTGTGGGAAAAAGGAAGCAGTTTATTTCTGAATGTGGTCGTTTCTCATGACACAGGTCTGATCTGGGGTCATCTTCTCAGGCTGACACACACACACACACACACACACAGGAAGTGGTAACCGATGACTCAGCCATCCTCGTGCATTTCATTTTTCTCCCTCCTCCTCTGTCATCTGCTCTTCTCTCGACATTCTGTTCATTCCTCTCTGCTGTTCTGTCTCTTCATTCGCTCTTCTTCACCCCCTCTTCCTCTTCTTCACTTCTCTGCTCCTGAACTGTGTTGTGTGTGTGTGTGTGTGTGTGTGTGTGTGAGAAGACTTCAGACTGATTAAAACATTCCCTCTGTCCTCTCTCTCTCTCTCTCTCTGTCTCTGTCTCTGTGTCCCTCTCAGTTTCCAGAGGAGACCTTCTGATGAAGAGGAGGATGAGGACACACACACGCTGGTGAGTGAAGCTGTTTTAACCTCCGTGTGGCGTCTGTCTGTCTGAGAGCGTCGGGCTGGTCAAGGATTGTGGCGCCGTCAGAAAGACGTTTATTAACACGGACCTGAAAGAGACGCTGGAGACGGCAGGTCCCGGGAGGACATGGACATGGACATGTGAGGACTAAAATCTTGATGAAAAGTGGCGCGTCTTATTTCCTTTACGTTTTAAAGCGCAGTCTCCTGCCGTCTGCAGTTGGACACAGGAGATTAAGTCAGTGAGGACAGATGTCCTCAGTCTGTGGGACGTGGCTCCGGTTGTGGTGGACGTTCTATATTGGGCTCTTGCAGTCGCATGACCACGTCGTGACGTGCTGACCGAGGGGCGGCAGCGAGCGCGGAGGGAGGCGATTCAGGAGTGGGGTTCTCACAGGTTCTCGTTCTGAATCAGTTTTATTTAAGGACCTTTTTCTAAATCATTCCATGGAACGTTATTTGTTCCAGGGCAGAGACTCGTCAGAGCCACAGCCCCTAAAGGGGCGGGGCCAGTCATGCTGTTTAGTTAGTTTGGTTTTAACCTATTTCTTGTTCATTCTACACTGCATGTGTGATTTGCTCGTTGCCCTGTCAGTGGTTTGGGCCCCCAAAATCCTAGGGCCGGCCCTGCTGTTGGCTCATCTCATCAGGGGCACCGTCAGCTGTGGTGGTCAGAGGTCGCTGCGTGTGGGCCTTTACCGTGTGTGTGACCTCACTGGAGGTCAGCGGACCAATCACACAGCCGATCAGGTTCTTGTGCGTTCCAGACAGCCGTGTTTTTGGCGTGTCGGGCTGCAGCAGAGCGTGTGGCGCTCCTCTACCTGGCAACAGAACGCTGAGTCATTTCAGTCGCAGCCCTCCCACGCCTACCCACGCTGCACTGCTCTCTGTCTCGGTGGTGGAGGTGCAAGGCCCCGGACCCGAAACCAAAACTAACTGCATCACTTCATCCAGGCCCACTCACGGCAAAAACACACACTTACCGTAAACAGGGGCGGAGCCGTGGCGCTGGCGTGGTGTGTGTGTGTGTGTGTGTGTGGCGACCATGTTCAGATCGCTATCGCTGCCGGCCTCTGGTGGCGCCTGAGCTGCTGCGGCTGTGACGCAGGCTGAACAGCAGCTGGGTCATGGCGTTGTGCGCGCCATCGGCTTTAAAGATCAAAGGCAAAGATGAAAGAGAAACATATTTAATATCAGCATCTGGCGATTTGACATAGAGCGGCGAGAAGTCCACTCTCGACCTTCTATAGAACATCTTCATCATCTCAAACATTAATGTTGGAAATTTATAGAATGTGTGTGTGTGTGTGTGTGTGTGTGGAGTGTTTACCTGGGAGGATGGGAGGAGTCCTCTTTGTTCAGAAACTGAAACCAGGCCACTGAGTCATGATGATACTTTGCACACACACACACACACACACACACACACACACACACACACACACACACACTGTGCAGTATCATGTCCCATAATATGATATTACCCTGTAGTAAGTGCTCCACACATTGATCCTATAAGTACAATCTTTTTTTGATTGCTTCTGTGTCGATCGTGATGCCCGGGCTCAGTGTGTGAGGCTCTGCTCCTCTGAGGAGGAGGAGGAGGAGGAGGAGGAGGAACAGTGAAGGGAAGTTGTTGTTTCAAAGAGCAGAAGCACGTCATACAAACATCATACAGTCAGTCGTGTGTGTGTGTGTGTGTCTTACAGTACCCCCCTCCATCCACCAGAGGGCGACTCCTCCCCACAGGAGGAGGCCTGGGCCTCCATCTTTGTTTGTCCTTTGATCAGATCTCTTCGCTGTCTGTGCGTCGGCAGCACTTTGGTTTTTAAACTTTTCATTTTTTCCTAAACGTTATTTAGATCATAAATATTCTAATTATTTCGATGGACTCATGGTGAATAAGAAGCGGCCTGATTTACTGACACCGCGAGCATCAGCTGGTTCTGACCGGACCAAATCACTTTCCTTTAAATAATGTCCCTCTAATAATAATAATAATAATAATAATAATAATAATAATAATAATAATAATAATAATAATAATGATAATAATAATAACGATAAAACTTCGTACATGTTGAGTTCGTTTTCCTGTTTTAATCCCTCACCTCAGCTGAGGGGAATAACTTAATTTAAAAGCAGTTCATAATAAACTTCTTCTTTTTTCTATTGCCTTTAATTATTCATTTCATGATTAAAAACCTCATCCGTATTTTCATTATTTGAGTCTGTACAAGTCTGCGCACGTGCACAGAATGTGTGTCTCTTTTGTCGCGTTGTTATTTTTATTCCCAGAAACGCGTCGAATGGGATTTTTACCGCAACGAAAAAAGACATTTGAGCGTTAATGCCTCAGACTTGATGATTTAAAGCGGAGGCGGTGGTTCTGATGTGGCACTGGCACGCGCAGAGAACGACGCGCGTCATTCGTTTATTCATCGGCGACAGAAACGCAAACTGCGCTGTTCGTTCTTTTTTAAAAGGTAAAACGTTTCCACTAAAAATGAGGAGAAGAGAATGAAACACAAAGTTTATCATTTCAGTTTTGACTCATCTATTTCGAGTATTAAAAAGTATTCGTATTCTGAATCCATTCAGTGTGACTCCTGGTTGTTCATTGTCACGATGCTTTTTGATAATATACAAAAATAAACTCGAGCTCCGTGACTTTCTGAATAAGACCAAATATTAGATGCTGTTCAGGAGGAAAACGCGCACGCGATGAACGCGACTGTAAAAATAAAAGGAGTGGGCTGTTTGTTTTGTTTGTTGTTTTATTAAAACTCAAAAATCCTTTTTGACTCTCTTATTTAAATATGAATTCACGTTGTTATTTGTTCGAATTGAATTCTCGACTCTTCGATTTTCTGTGCGACGGTTTGAATTCGACTCGTGATCCTCTGTTTTGTTTTTGACACTGAAATCATTTCTTATCGAACCTTTATTATATCGAGGCTCCGAGCAGAGAACAGCTTTGAAGGAGATTGTCTTTGAACTTTATAAAGTTTCAGCTCTTTGTTCTGCTCTCACACGGTGTGTGTGTGTGTGTGTGTGTGTGTGTCAGCTGCGGTCTGTCTCACTTCAGCTCATCAGTCAACACTTCAATCGGAGGAATCGTTTCACTCCCAGAGAATAAACCGTGATAAAAACCGAACCTGCTGTTCAGGGAGAAGAATCATTTGTTTTCACCTGAATCTCAATCCCAGCGTGGCTTCGTTCATTCAGCTCAGCTCAGCTTCATCTCAGCTTCAGTCCCAGGAACAGGAAGCGAGCGGCTTGTATTAAACTGAATTTCAACGGATAAATAGCAGCAGGGGTGCGATCACTGTTGGACCAGCTGAGCTGTGCGCGCGTGCGTGCCTGCGCGTGTTGGTGCGGGTTATGTAAGGCCTCCATGCGCGACGATGTTGAATAAATAAGTTTAACATTAAAAGCTGAGCTCCCAGTGAAGGAGGCCGAGACGGGCCTCGACCTCATCCCGGTGATCAGAGGACGCGCGTGTCTGTGTCTTTACAACTAGAACTAGAACTATGACCTAGAGCCAGGGTCTGTGGGTCACCGTAACTGTGCGGGCTGTGACGCAGCAGGTGTGTTGATGACGAAGAGGCCACGCCCACACTGAGTCTGCTCAGGGATTCCTGTTTTATTTGTTTATTGACAAAATCACAATGTAACAGGTGAAGGAAAGAAAAAAGATTTGTTCTATTTGTTCTCTTGTTGTGTGTTGCTCCTCCTTGGGCGAACCTTTCTATCAGTGTGTGTGTGTGTGTGTGTGTGCGCGCTGTGGGGGCGTGTGTGCTGTGGGGGCGTGGCCTGCTATGGGGTGAGGAACCTTCGTCAGGCTGCTCTGATGGAATGATGAGTGTGATATCTACAGATGTTCTTATTAGTGAGTCCACAGCCTGGTCAGGGTCAGGGGTCAGGGGTCAGGGCCAGGGTCAGTGCGTCACCAGGGATTTCAACATCTGGCTGTTTAACATTAGAAGGAATTTGAATTTGAATATTACAAAGTAGAAGTGATATGAGTTTTTCTGTTTCTGTTACAACCACAGCTACTACTAATACTATTACTAATACTAATACCACGACTGAAACACGTGCTGCTAATCACTGTGTTACTATTACCAGAATTACAACTACTACTACTACTACTACAGATATCACTCTCACTACCACATCAATATCAGAAGTACTGCGTCTGAAGTTACTAACGAAACGTGTTATTATTTATGAGAACGTTTTTATTCCTCCCCCATGGGGGAAACACACGTTTACAGCAGCTCAGTGAAAGAAGAATCAGTTTAAGTAAGATAAGAAAAACAACAAGGATAAAAAAAATACTCTAGAAATCCTTTTCCTCCGTTTGTTCAGGACAAATATGGGACTACACGTATGTATGTGTTTTATATGAGTACATGTGTATCTTTGTGTAGGAGGTGAATTTCTGCCAGTCACAGTTCGGCGCCGTGCACACGCCTGCGTCTTCATGTGCTGCTAACATGGCATTTAGGGCCCACGTGCACGACCTTTGACATGAACTGACAGTCTCATTTGAGTCGTAAATATCAGGCCGAGTGTGTGTGTGTGTGTGTGTGTGTGTGTGTGTGTGCGTGCTGGGGGGGGGGGGGGGGGGGGGGGGCAGGGGTTGTGTGGGGGGGGGGGGGGGGGGGGGGGGGGGGGGGGGGGGGTGTCAGTTAATTTAAATCCACATTGGTCCCTGGGAGTTATCCTCTGGTGACACTGATTCGTCGTCAGCTGCTGTTGTCGAGCCTCGGGGAGAGATGTAGGAGAGTGAGAGCAGTGTGTGTGGGCTTTGTTTGCTGTCACACACACGCTGAAATGTCAGCGTCTCCTGGTGAGGCATCGGCTCAAAGCCACAGAGCTGCTCTCGCTTCACTTTTTCACAATGTGAGTAAATATGTTTTGAGGTGTTTTCACATTCCTGGAACACGTGCACTACCTGGCCTCGTGTCACCTGTTTGTTTATCACTGGTGATGGAGCCCCCCCCCTCTGGTCTGGACCTTCACGTTCATCAGCTCTGAGGCAACACTTTAACCTCAGTCAGATGGCGGCGGCGGCGGCGGCGTCCTGCAGCCCCACCCTGAGCTGTTGTTCTCCAGGAGCTCGTGCACGCTCTTCTCTGAGCTCATGTCAGTTTGTTCTCGGGTGCACTGTGGTTTACCACCATAGGAAAGTTCAGTACATTCAAATGTTTTGGCTGAGAACTGAGCTGCACCTCTTACCCCCATCCCCACTGTATTTATCAGAACACACACACACACACACACACACACACACACACGTCACTGCAGCATCTCATGAAATATTCAGTCCGATCCTCCAGCTTCCTCGACCTCGTCGCCAGTCGATCTTAAGAGCTCGTTTTAAACATAAAAAAGATGATATCTCACGTTTTCTGCTGTAGTGTGTGTGTGTGTGTGTGTGTGTGTGTGTGTGTCTGCGTCCTGTGCGTGTTTGTGAGACCTCTCCTACTTGTGGTTGTCTCGTCCCAGACCGTGGGAGGTGTGCAGTCTTTCACATCAGGACAACACGGTGTCTGCGTGCCACCGACACACACACACACACACACACACACACACACACTCTCACACTCTCACACTCTCTCTGCGATGTACAAACAGATAAACAGACACGTCATGAGAACAGAAAGGTGCTATTCTTTAAAGGACACACCGTCACCTCGCCAGATACGATCAGTGTGCATGTACGTGCACTAATCTGCAGAGAACTCCCTAGTGTTCTGGTTCTGTTCTGGTTCTGTCTGCTGCTGATGGACCTGCAGGTGACTCCTCCCACCCCGCCGGGCGGTCACATGACCAGGTGTTCTGCATATTAATGAGCTCAGGCCTCACACGGTCTAAAGCTGTGATCTGTAACCGTGGCAACATCATGGTTTGTTCCATCAGCTTCCAAACAAACAAACAAACAAAGGGGGGGGGGGGGGGGGGGTGGGGGTTGCTGGCGGGGGGGGGGGGGGGGTGGACTGTCTCTGTCTCTGGCTGCAGCCGCCGTCGTGTTATTAGTCACACTGAGCTCCCTTTTCCAGTCTACTGACGATGTCAGAACGGACGCCGCCGCTCAATCCATTTCACGCGCTGCAGGGAAGAGTGTGTGTGTGTGTGTGTGTGTGTGAGACAGACTAATTTGCAACACACACCACAGTTTAACCAACACGTCTTTCCCTCTTTCTTTTCTCTTTCAGATCTTTGTTTGTTCTGTTTCTCTCTTGTTTCAGCTTCAGAGGATTGAGGCCTCGCTGTGATCGACGAGGCGTGACTCCTCCTCCTCCTCCTCCTCCTCCTCCTCCTCCACTACATCAACAACACTTTTCTTTTTAATTTCATCGTCTGCTTCGGGTTGTTGTTTAATTTCTTCACCTTCAAATGTCAGCAGAAAAAAGTGGAGGAGGCAGATTTCAGCTCTGAATTTGAAGCTCGTTTCAGACGCGGGAGCCAGTCGGCTGACACTTGCTCTTATTTGTGGACATTCTCTCCTCTGGCCTCCTGCTCGCTCCTCTCCTGGGCCCCTTCTGTTTTCTCCCCTTTTGAGTCGTCGAGCCTTCAGCGGCAGAGAAAGAGGAAAAGCAGATTTCGGCTCCTGCCCTCGCTCTCTCTTCCTCTCAGCTTCCTTTTCACTCTTTGAAACGCTCAGCGAACGCATCAAAGCCTCCACGTCTCCCCTCTGCTCTCTGACTAACTGCGATAGTTCAAACCATGTCGGCTGAAGCGGCCGACTCGTCCCCTCTCTTCAGGCTTCGGGCGTCGCGGCCGTGCGACGTCTCAGTGGAACAGGAGGGGAAGCAGCCTGTGGGGGGGCCGTCGTCCCCAGCGTCGGCCGTCTGCGTCCCACGGGGACAAACTGGGTCTCCGCCGGGTGGGGAAAAATTGTCCACCTCGGTGCTGGTTTGACTTTGTGTTTGCTGGTTTCGGGGCAGGCTGGGAAATTGTGGCCGGGGGCAGCGAGCGGCTGCAGGCCCCGGGCACAGAGTGCAGCGTAATCGTCTCTTCTCTGTGTGTGTTTTAATAAATAAAATGAGCAGTAATAGTGAAACTGCCTCGGAATCACAATGACTTTGATCGACGATCCTTTAAAGGTGACTCGTGGGCGGAGGGGAGCTAAACCGTTATTTTCTGTCTGAGCTACAAACGAAATATCTGAGAGGGTGAAGCCTTAAAACTTTAATTCCACAACCTGAGCAGTGCCTCAGTTTTTATATTTAATCTGTTATTTCATGTCTCACTCTGAGACAGAATCTAACATGATTTAATATTGAAATATATATATCTAAGTATTCATTTTATTTTGACATGAGCAGGCTTCGATCCAGGACGTGTGTGAGTGTGTGAGTGTGTGTGTGTGTGTGTGTGTGTGTGTGCGCGCCGTGTTATTTGGTGTCAGGCTTGTTTTCTTCTTATAAATAAATCCATAAGTCAAAGTGAAACCATGATGCTTTGGAGTGATAATATTACCAGAGCATCGGGGGAAATTTGCCTTGTTGAAATGTTCGGTTCTCAACCCACTCAGTTTCGACTGGAAAAAAATGTTTTAACCTTTTCTGCAAATGCAAAAAAAAAAAAAAAAAAAACACACAACAGCAAAAGAGAGTGAAATGAGGTTGAGTGAATATCGGCGGGTGTGAATATCCTGCTGCTGAATACGAACTAAATACTCACTTTGACTCACCTCTCAGTGTCTTCACGTTTTTATTTGAACGTTTTGGGGACTTTGAATTGATCGTCTGCGTCTCTGGTTGAGTCGAGCGGTTTCTGAATGAGTGGCTGGATGAGTGAAATCGTCCTGGACCCACGTGAGGTCACGGAGCTGCACCTCCTCTCTGCTCCTCTGCTCCTCTCACGTGGGAGTCCAGCTGTGAAATGTCAGCAGGACAACAAGTCAATAAAAACATGCTGCGGGTTTCAGGGTGTGTGGGTGGTGTCGCTTTGACTGATCCATCCCGTGTTCCATGTGTATTTATACAGACACTCCGTGTGTGTGTGTGTGTGTGTGTGTGAGAGAAGTATTTGTTTGCATTTGTCTAAACAGTACGTCCAGTTCTCATCATGTGACATGCAAACTGTGTGTGTGCAGTGTAAGTACATGTAATATCTGCTAATGTTGTTTTTGCAACTACTAATACCCCCACACTGTGTGTGTGTGTGTGTGTGTGTGTGTGTGGTACTGAGGTCATTCTGTGTTTTTTATCACTGTTAGCGTGTTTTCTTTAGCGTGTTCCTGTTGTTCTGTGTTTCAGAGTTCCCGTGTTTTTCAGAGGGTCCATGTAAATATCTGGTGTCTGAGGCAGGTGTGTGTGTGTGTGTGTGTTTATTTGCACGCCCCTGTGAAAGAGCTTGTTCCCTCTTCTCGCTGCTCATCTTCTGTCCCCGGTGACATTTACACATTCAAATCAGAGATTGTTTATCGATGTTTGAAGCACATGACGAGATTTCATGCTTTTTTTTTTTTTTTTTTTTTTTTTTTTTTTTTTTCAAGATAACCACGGAGGTGACGGCACCACAGACGCTGTTTCATTTACAGTCACTCTCCTCGGCCTCTGCCTGGAGCTGCACTAATAATAATTCAATTCAATCAACAGATTTTTATTCGTTAGCAGAGCCAAATGAACGTTTAACTTCAGTTAAATAAGGATGTTTTGATTCCTTTTTCTGACTACGTCCTACTGACGTCACCACTGGTTTTCTGTTCACCTGGAGGCTCAATGAGCAAACAGAGCAGAACCAAGTATTATTAGTACTATGAGTGTAGTTTTATGAAGTCTATGCATTTGAAAACACAGCAGCGCATCAGAGATAGTTGGATCATGAATTGTTGCTGCAGTGTTTAATTTTAAAAAATGCATCCACAAAGTATTATTGTTATCTGTGATAGTACTAGTATTATTATTGTTATCTGTGATAGTACTAGTATTATTATTATCTGTGATAGTACTAGTATTATTATCTGTGATAGTACTAGTATTATTATTATCTGTGATAGTACTAGTATTATTATTATCTGTGATAGTACTAGTATTATTATTATTATCTGTGATAGTACTAGTATTATTATTGTTATCTGTGATAGTACTAGTATTATTATTGTTATCTGTGATAGTACTAGTATTATTATTATCTGTGATAGTACTAGTATTATTATTATTATCTGTGATAGTACTAGTATTATTATCTGTGATAGTACTAGTATTATTATTATTATCTGTGATAGTACTAGTATTATTATTATCTGTGATAGTACTAGTATTATTATTATTATCTGTGATAGTACTAGTATTATTATTATTATCTGTGATAGTATTATTATTATTGAGATTTTGTGTTTTCAGGGACGTCGTCATGTAAATTATTTATTCTATAAAAATCTTTACGCTGTTACTGAGAAATTAGCAAACAACAACAAAAAACCCTTCTCATAATTTTAAAGTGAAAAAAAAAAATAAAATAAAATAAAAAAAAAAATCGTGTATCTTCCCACGCATCTGCTCCAAAGGTCGAGAAGGTCGAGCAGGTCTTTCTCGGTGGTTTCACTCTCACGTTTTTAATGTCGCCTCAAATCAGCCGAGACTCTGAAGAAATGAGTTTCCCTGAAACCGCTTTGTGTTGTAATCAGCATCAGAGCTGATCCCAGCTCAGGTGGAAACTCACACATCACGTGCTCTGCAGCAACGCCGCCGACAGACGTGCACAGATTTGCATGTGGAGCAGGGAAGTGAGATCCCATCACGAGTGGAGACACACACACACGCTCAGCGGCACCTGAACACCACACGGGGCGTTCGGGTGCCCGTCCTCTGCGTGTCACTCGGCTCCACCCTCCCTGGACTTGTTTATTCCTTGATCCTCGAACCCCTTCAAAATCAAACAGATATTTCCCATCATTCCCCTGAGTGTCCTCACCTCGCACAGGTCAGTCTGTTGATGTTGATGTTGACACCGTCTCTCTGATGAGTGTCTCACCTGTAACTTTGACACTAGGGGTCGTGAACTTAACTCGTCGCTGTCTTTTCAAATCAAATGTCAAATTTGAATTTGTCAGTTGCCTCAAGACAAAAACAGTTTTTCAATAACGTGTCAAATGATTTAGTTTGAAACGTGAAGACAGACGGGACACGACTCTAGGGCTGCGACAGGTCACGCGTCACAAAATGCTCCCATGTCTTCTGAAGACCTTAATATGTGGACGTTGTCTCTGTCCCTGTCTCTCTGTCTCTGTCTGTCTGTCCCTGTCTGTGTCTGTCTGACTCTGTGTCTCTGTCCCTGTCTCTCTGTCTCTGTCGGTCTGACTCTGTGTCTCTGTCCCTGTGTCCCTGTCCCTGTCTCTGTCTCAGCTGCAGCCTCACTTTGACGAGGACGTCTCCCTGACGATTAAAAAGCTGCGTCCCTGTCCCCCGCTGCCTCTTCCCCTCACACATCTAAAACGTCTCACTTCCTGTTTAGCGGCCACGTGCTATTTTTAGCGGAGGCCCCTGCTCGCCGCAGGTCGCTGTCCATGACGGCGTCTTCTTCACAGTGAGGGAGACGCCGACGGTCCGAGGCCGTTTCCTTTTCCAAACTGTAGAAATCCAGTTTCCTTCATTTCATCATTTCCACTTTCTGTCTCTGCTCCAGCCCCGCCCCTTTACCTCCTTTATTTCTGTTGTCGTTGTCGTCGCTGCTTCTCTTTATTGGTCGTGTTTCATTAAAGCTTTGCATTTGATTTCATCACCTGAATCAACTATAAAGGTCAGTCATGTATGTGAATGGGCCAAGGTCAAAGGTCAGCACTCCTGCTTCTGTTGGTTTCCAGACTCTTCCTCCCTGTCTCTGTCTCTGTCTCTGTCCCTGTCCCTGTCTCTGTCTCTGTCCCTGTCCCTGTCTCTGTCCCTGTCCCTGTCCCTGTCTCTGTCTCTGTCTCTGTCCCTGTCTCTGTCTCTGTCTCTGTCCCTGTCCCTGTCTCTGTCTCTGTCTCTGTCTCTGTCTCTGTCCCTGTCTCTGTCTCTGTCTCTGTCCCTGTCCCTGTCTCTGTCTCTGTCTCTGTCCCTGTCTCTGTCTCTGTCCCTGTCCCTGTCTCTGTCCCTGTCCCTGTCCCTGTCCCTGTCTCTGTCCCCTGTCTCTGTCTCTGTCTCTGTCCCTGTCCCTGTCTCTGTCCCTGTCCCTGTCTCTGTCCCCGTCCCTGTCCCTGTCTCTGTCCCTGTCTCTGTCCCCTGTCTCTGTCTCTGTCTCTGTCCCTGTCTCTGTCCCTGTCTCTGTCTCTGTCCCTGTCCCTGTCCCTGTCTCTGTCTCTGTCTCTGTCCCTGTCCCTGTCCCTGTCTCAGTGTTACCTAACTGTCCCCAGGCGTCCACTCAGGTTCACACGTCCCACGGTCTTTTCTCAGTCACAGAGGTTTGTGTGTTTGTTTGTTTGTGAACAAGATTACACAAAAGCAACCTGGATGAGTGTGTGTGTGTGTGTGTGTGTGTGTGTGTGTGAGAGTCAGGACAAAAAGCAGAACATGGTATAAAACATAAAAAAGAACTTAAAACACAGTACACAGTGCACAAATACTTCATGGGAAGTGATGCAATGTACAGGCTGTAGTAAATATCAGTTAAATATTGCAGTAGGTATTTTTTTACGCTGTGTTTAAAAGTTATTGATTACACACACATACACACACACACACACACACAGACTTCAGTGGAAACCCCGCCCACACGCAGGTGTCTCTGTGTGGGACGTTTTTTCAGACGTTGTCTCGCGTGTTGAACATAAACTGAGAGGACGGGCAGAGGGTCAAAGGTCGGGGGTTGCAGTGTTCCCGCCCTCTCAGGTTAGACGCGGGAGCTGAATCGGATATTGAGCCGAGGATCTGGAATATTTTCATCTGAATGTGAAAGGACGAGCAGTCATCTGCCTCTTTCTGTGGTTAACACGCCCACACGGCGGGACGGCTCCGGGGGAGGAGCTTTCTCAGCGACGCTTATTCTGTGTGTTTCACAAACACGTTTCTCAACAGCAGCTGAGCGAGCGAGCGAGCGGCCCGCAGGTGCAGTCGTAGGTTTCCCAGAGTACTTCAGAAATACTTGGACCTGTGAGTCCACATGTTTTTTCACTGGCTCCTAAATCTGAGCTCTGGTGTCCGGTGAAAACTGATTCACCGCCGCGACGCCGACGCTGAGACCCCAGATGTATCTGAGTCACACGACACACACATGTCCGCGGGAGCGCCGTTTGTTTGATGCGATGTGGCGATCCGGAGGCTGCAGGCGTCGTGAGTCGGTCGGCGTGGCGCCGGCAGAGCGTCCTCCTTGCGGAGCTTTCCCACGTAAACATCTGGGCCAAAGAGGACTCGTAATCCCCGGGTTGTTTGGACAGATGTGTGCCCGAGGCCACGCCCACATTAACGGAGGTGTCTCGCCTCTCAGGCTCAGCAACGGGCGGGGCAGGTTATAGACGCGTCCCTGACCTTCACCTCTGACCTGCAGCCGCTCTAACGGCCCGAGAGGCAGTTTGACCCCTGACCTGTAGCCGCAGAGACGTACGGGCTGAATTGATAGTATTTATTTACATGTATATATATATACATGTATATTAGTACATAATTGGATTTCAACACAGTTATTATCATTATTATTATTATTATTATACCGAGATGTTCCTGTTGATGTACTAATAATGTTGAATTATTTATAGATAATATATTTAAAGAAATACAAGATAAGCACTTTATCTCAACCTTATATATATATATACACACATATATATCTATGAAAAACTTCATTCACTTGTCATTTTTGATGAAGTTTTTATTGTATATATGTATAAATATATTAGTCCATAAATATGAAGGCAGGTGTGGACAGAGAGCACGTTTCTGTCTCCTGTCCCTCTGAGGTTGGACCGGAGGACGGACATGGTCCCTGCTGTCAGTCACTAATCACGTCCACTTCGTCCCGTCAGTGTGCTGGTCTCTCTCTTTCTCTCTCTCTCTCTCTCTCTCTCTCACGTCGACGTCTCAAAACAAGTTGGCGCTCCACTTAAAAAGGACACGCGCTGAATTTGTCTCAGCGGAAAGCCTCTCGCCTGCGGTGAGGACACGGGGACTTAAATGGAAGATTGTCATTTATCTTTTCACGCTCTTTAATTCCAGCGAAGAAGACGCTCGTCCTGTGGGAGGAGGCAAATTTGAAAATGTTGAAATGTCATGTTTTGGCTTCTTAATCTGATCCCACTGGATCATCTGAGGAAGCTCAACAATCTCAATGAGATGGGGTTTTTTTGTTCTTTGCTTTTTTCCAGATGACGTGCCGCCGAGTCCCTGCGGGGTCATGACATCATCACCAGGGGACGGCGCGGCCACTGACTGAGAAACCGAGTCGGAACCCGTTCAGAGGGAACGAGCTGCGCTCCACATGGAACCAGCACCAGCCGAGAACGGCCGAGGCTTTGTTCACTATTTATTTATTATATGTTATTGATGAACCACGGGGGCTAATGTAGAAACATGTCCACTGAAGATTCCCCTTCTGATGCTGTCAGACGGGTTAGTGTGTGTGTGTGAGCCGACGGAAGGAAAGAGGAGTGGAGATATTTAAAACTTCTCCTTTTACGGTCTGGGACTAAAGTTTAGTGAAGTGAATCCTGACTGTGTGAATCAATAAAAGGTCACGCCCTGAGGTCGCTGTCTCCGGTGTCTGAGTCACCTTCATCACGTCTGGTTTCACCGATCACACTCGGCCCGTGCTCGGACATTTGGGACTTCGATAACTCAGTGGAATGATTTCACGTGACATTAGTTGTGTCTGTGAACCAGGGTTTCCTCCGGTCGTGGGGAGGAGACGCGCTAGAACGCGCTGAGAACACGCCTGGACATGTCTGAGGCTAACCCATAATGCTCTGCGGCTGAAGCCAGCTGTGCTGCCCAGATAAGGCGCCACCGACTGCGCTGGGGCTGCTGGGAAATCCACGGCACGAGCTGCTTCCTACAGCGATGAGCCTCCAGCACAGAACAGAATCTAAACCGCAGCTCTCCGACGCACGGCGAAATATAAAACCCAAGTACCTCCTACCCATATCCTCCCTACCTCACCCAAGTGAGGCTTTGTGCATTTGAGGCTGTCAAAGAAAACAAACTAATAATCCTTTCAGTTTTGCAGGATGAGTTGACTCACACACACACACACACACACACACGCTCCTGTTCCTTTGTGTTTTTCTTTTGTTGATAAGATCATGTTGCTCTGCATGGACACTGCTGATGTCTGCTGCCCGCCCAGCAGCGTATACATATACATATACGTATATGTATATATGTATACTTGTGGTATCTTGTGTGTGACTGTACGTGACTATTAAAGGATCGTCTCATCTGATCTCATGTTAGTGTTTTTACCAACAGTACTTGCAGTTTCAACGTTTTCTGTGCTGGAAGTTCTGTCCAAGATGGCGTCTGTCCTGATGTTGGTTCATGTCTATATAAGGTGTGTGTGTGTGTGTGAGGGGGGGGGGGCTCCATAGTGTGAGTCAGCACAGAAGATGGCGGCGCCTGTTCCCAGCACTTCAATGTGTGTGTGTGGTGGAGGAAGTGGGGATGAGGTCAGTGTGTGTGTGTGTGTGTGTGTGTGTGAAGACTCTCCCCGTGTGTAAGAGGAAGAGGAGGAACCAGCAAGTCGCCGGCCTCTTTGCATCTTGTTTTTTCCATCGCTTCTCAAGCAGTGTCCCCACAGTATTACTGTACCTCGAAGCACCGGCCTCCAGGGACGGACAGAGTACTTTGAAAATAAA
The DNA here is from genome assembly GCA_016785235.1 of Pseudorhombus dupliciocellatus. Taxonomy (NCBI): domain Eukaryota; kingdom Metazoa; phylum Chordata; class Actinopteri; order Pleuronectiformes; family Paralichthyidae; genus Pseudorhombus; species Pseudorhombus dupliciocellatus. The sequence continues at coordinate 491,097 of JAFBJW010000102.1, forward strand.
CAACCACTTGTTGTAAAATGTGAAAAAGTCGTGTTGAGAAGAATCTGCTTCCACACACACACACACACACACACACACACTGTAAACAATGTTGTTACGTGCACTCTCAGTGACGGTAAATGCCGGATCTATTTTTGCTGTTGAGCAACTCCAGGTTTTTGTGACACACACACACACACACACCAAGCTGTTTTTAAGAATGTGGAACCAAATCGTGGGACGTTTGCAACACGACAACGACAACCCGTGATTCTGTCATGTTACAGCGTGATGAGTCCAAACATGCAGGGCCCTGGAAGACGTGCGCTGCGCGTGCACGTGTGAAGGCTCAGAAAGGAGAAGCACGTTGCTGTGGAGAGGCGCTCGTGTTTGGACACACCTCGGGGACAATAGGCGGACATGTTGAAAACTGCAGAGTCATGCTCCGCGTGTGATGTCACCGCTTGTTAATCGGGCTTTAATTTCTTCCCCTGATTACTCCACATAAAACATCTGGCTCCCTGTGGGGGGGGGGGTGACCTTTGACCCACTAGATCACACAGGCTGTAAACACACTGTGCTGGTGTTCATTAAGAGGAACATACATGAAGTGAGTGGAGGGCGTGTGTGTGTGTGTGTGTGTGTGCGTGTGGAAGACGTGCGCTGCGCGTGCACGTGTGAAGGCTCAGAAAGGAGAAGCACGTTGCTGTGGAGAGGCGCTCGTGTTTGGACACACCTCGGGGACAATAGGCGGACATGTTGAAAACTGCAGAGTCATGCTCCGCGTGTGATGTCACCGCTTGTTAATCGGGCTTTAATTTCTTCCCCTGATTACTCCACATAAAACATCTGGCTCCCTGTGGGGGGGGGGGGTGACCTTTGACCCACTAGATCACACAGGCTGTAAACACACTGTGCTGGTGTTCATTAAGAGGAACATACATGAAGTGAGTGGAGGGTGTGTGTGTGTGTGTGTGTGTGTGCGTGTGTGTGCGTGTGTGTGTGTGTGCGTGTGCATGGAGTGGACTTAAACAGCTCAGCCAATCAGCTTCCGGTGATCCACGGTCGAGCCACAGTTTTCCTGTCCCACGTATGCTGGATCTGAGGCAGGAAGTGACATCATAACTCCACACAGTCATCGGCTCCGCCCACCCCTAACTCCGCCCACGTGTGTTTCAGCACTGGAATATTTTCACGCAGTTGTTCTTTGAGCGCGTGTCCTCGTCCTCGTCCTCGTCTCCCTCCCCCGGACGCTTCGCAGCGCGAGTTGGGTGCACGTCTGCCGGCAGCCATGGTTAAACGGCGAGTCACGGAGGAGGGCTCTGAGTCACCTAGCAACCGCTCAGACGGGGTCGCTGCAGTTCGTCTGAGCTGTTCATGAATTGACATCAAAAACTAGAAGACACATCTGTTGTATTTGGAATTCACTTCTCATTGTCTCCGAGCTGATATTTCTAATCGTATTGTTTCAGTACATTACGTTTAATAGGTCCAATATGTCATCCACAGGGACAAGGAGCAAAAGTGAAACTTAAAAACCGAGGAAGGGCGTGCCACACACACACACACACACACTGCTTGGTTCCAAGGACACAGTTTTGTTGGGAAGCGCTCAGAGGCAGGTCATCTCTCACGTGGACAGAACCAGAATCCCAACCTAGTTAAATACGTTTAATTAACTAATTCTCCCATATGTAATGGTGAGGAATTTAAAACCTGTTTTACAGATCATTCATATTGCGATAACGAGCCTCATTAAAGACATCAGACATTTGAAACAGCAGCGTCTCAGTCGTTCAGCGACGACCAGCTGCCCAAAGTGAAACCAAGGAAACTTCCAGCGAAGATGACTCGATGGGAAAACGCGCCCGTGAGCGTTCGACCACGAGTCTGCGTCCTGCTGGGAGCCAGACGAGTGTCCGGCCCCGCCCAGCAGCAGAGGACGCCTTCAGCCTCTGGGGGGACTCAGGGCTGGTTGTCCTGTAGGGACGAGTGGATTTCAATATTTTAAAACCTGAAAACAGAAAAACAGAAAAATTTAATTAAAAAACATGGAAATTTAATGGATTTAAAAATGAGAGCTCACACCAGCAAGAATCCATGGTTTTAGTTGTGAAACAGGTTAACCACAGACCCAGGAAAAAACAAGCTCACTGATTGGTCCAAGCAGAAATAAGGGCGGGGCATGCAGCGTGGTGTGATCCCTGTGGAAAGTACCTGAAGATTGGAGACCTGGGTCAAGTGTGTGTGTGTGTGTGTGTGTGTGCAGCTGGTTTTCCAGCAGGAGCTTCTTCTGGGGTGAGAAGAACAGACGATGGTGACGGGCCGTCGTTTGGCGAGATGAGATGATGGCCGATCCGTCCTGACCTACGCTCACTGCTTCTCTGACGTCGTGGTCGAGCTGAATTCTGATGCAGTCGCTCACGTCATGAACGCCACTTCCTCGTGTGGCGTTTCTGGGAAGTCAGGGTTTCTCAGGGCGACTCGCTGACCCTCGCTTTCTGTTCACTTCCACTTTCTCTTTTGAACTTGGTTTTTAAAATGTTTTAACTTTAAAAAAACTTTTCACTTAAAAAAAACCCCACTGGGAGCCACTCCCACACTAAATATAAAGTATTTAAATATAAAACAACAACAACAATAATAATAATAATAATAACAATAATAATATCAGATTCATTTTCTTACTCACTGAATCGTCTTATATTTACAAATCTTCATCAAACAGTCACATCCTGTTTATTAACCTAACGACTTTCTAATGACCAGTTAACAGATATTCACTTCACTTGGACTCAAATCACCTGGAAATCCAAACTTCTCAAACGTCTGGAAATATCTGAGGAATGAAAAGGTTCAAACGTGTGGGAGGTACCTGGAGACCTGTTCATCACTTCTAGTCAAATGAGACAAATGAGAAGAATCTGCATCATCGCTTCACGTCACAAACACGTCGTACGTCCCCCACAATGCATCACAACCCATCTCTCCCTCAGTTTTATCTGAGCACAGCACAACTGGAACAAGCGCTCGTCTCAGGTGCAGCTCACATCGCTCTCCCCTCGTCGCCCGCGGTGCCGGAGCAGCTTTGATTCGGCTGTTTTTGAAGATGTGAAAGCTTTTGATTCTGAAACCTGTGGCCGGGTTTTTGCAACAGCGCCTGATTTTTGGCCTAAGGGGAGATTAAAAGCTCTTTTGAGATTAGACGTGTTTGTCTGTCGCAGGCAAACAGCCGAGATTAGACGCTGCAGGGGCGGGAAAGCTTCACGCGCTCGCTCGTTTATTCAAACACTTCCAGCTTCGCTCGCCACTTTCCACAACGTGTTCCAGCATTCCCCTGAAAACTGATCTCTTCCCTTGTGTGTGTGTGTGTGTGTGTGTGTGGTGAAACTAAGGTTATTTTATTGTACAATCTGGTTTGGATCATCCAGTCAACGCACCGCAGCTGGACCTGATCTGGTTCGGTTCCCTTCCTCCAGTGAATCACTGGAAATGCTCCAAAGCAAACAGCTTCTCCACCAGAGAGCCCTTCACAATTAAAGCCCATTTAAAGATCCTTCAACTCTAACTGTCGATAAGAACCAACCTGCACCTTAGTCACTGCAACTCACACGTTTCCGTTTCCAAAGGTCACCGTCTCCAGTGGCGCAAGCAGCGTTTGGCAAAACAGTTTCCTGTTAAAAAAAAAAACAGAAGCATGACTTTATTTACATGAGAAAAAAATACATTCATTCATTTGTAAAACAAAACAAAACAAAACACATGAAGTAAAAAAGTAGAGAAGGATTGATTTGGAATGAAAGTCTTGAAACTATTTTTAGTCTTTGATCAGCAGACGGCATCAGTGTGAGTCACAGTGACGTGTTGGCTCCATCAAACGCTGCGTGAGTCAAACCTGTCATTACCCCTCAGGGCACGGCGGCGGCGGCGGCGGCGGCGGCAAACTCCGCGGCTCATTCAGCTTCACTGAGATTCACACTCACACGCTGCAGTTGTTTGAAATGTGACCAACTTCCCCCCAAACGCAAGCGTGCACGCTCACGAGGACTTTGTTGCATGTGAGACACAGAGAAGAAGAAGAAGAAGAAGTGGGCGTCGTCCATGGTCGTGGGGGGGGGGGGGGGGCCTTTAAAAGGGGGGGGGGGGGGGGGGGGGGGGGGGGGGGGGGGGGGGGGGGACCTTGGTCAAACGTCTGTGTGTTTGTGCACGACAAAGAAGACACAGAAAAAACAAGAACGGGATTCAAACCGGGAACCTTCGGCACATTCAAACGCTCTGCGTGGAGGACAGTTTCTACGAGCGTCCGATGGACGGACAGACGTCTCGCTGTCGCGCTGCATTCCCTGCTCACAGGAGCAGGGGCTTGTGGGATGTTGCTGTAAACAGGAAGTGGAGTGGAGCACGAGAGCGGCTGCAGGAAGTCAAACAGGATTCATCATTTCCAATAAGTGCAGCTCCTCCACGGGGCAACACGTTTCAAATAAACGGCTGCTTGGTTTACTCATGTTGCTAAGATGCCGATGATTGTACATCACACTATTTAACTTTTATTTTATTTTTCAAGTGCTAAGCTAAGCAGCTACAGCTAGCAAACGTGAATGAGGTACCAATTAACTTTAATATAAAAACAAAACGAATTAGCGTAACAGGGTAAGTAAATAAACCTGGTCAGTACTACGAACTCAAAGTATTCCTGCAATGAGAGAAGCTGTGAGTGATTCTCTTTCTGTCTTTTCCTCACTAGGATGATTCAGTTCAGTATTTGTTCAGTTCCAGTTTGAAAGAAGGACGCGAGCGGCTTCTGTGTGCGACCTTTTCCTCACTGAGTCGCAGTCATCGCTCTCGTGCACGTATCTGATTCATTTCGCTTCCCTGACGTGCTCCTCAGGGTCGTGCTCCAGCGGCTGATGCAACACTGAGCCAAGGAGCTGCAACGGCACAGATGCTTTGATAAGGGGGGGGGGCTACTATACGTGCACATGTTTTTTGAGGAAAAAGCCGCTGTAATGAAAGGAGGCGCTGCGCGTGTTAACGAGGGGTCACATGACGAGCGTACAAACGGGGTGTGGCAGGAAGTGAGTTTCCCATTTAGAGCGTCGGTGGCTTCAGCCAGACACAGGACGTCCAGCTTTTTAACCACAGTCCTGATTGGGCGGCTAACTGTTATTAACCCTGGGGACATGCAGGTCAACGTCCCAGCTGATGTCCACCTAGAATAGAATGGAACAGAATGGAATGGGTTTATTACAGACGACAAATAAGGAACAAGAACAAAAACACCCTTGAACAGATGAGGACTTTAAAATGAACATTTAAAACCTTTTCTTTTAGTTTTGTCTCATGGATCCGATGGTCACATGACCTGAGGACACATGTCCTGGTGTGTGTGTGTGAGATGTGCTGTACATTGGTGTGTTTATACTCATGTGCTATTGTAGATGCAGGTTTAATCAATTCATTCTGTCATATGAGTACTGGTAACACACACACACACACACACACAGACCACAGTTAATAGAGGAAGAGAACAGGCTGGAGGTCTCTGACCTGAATGGCCCCAACAAAGCAGCGAGCACTGCACACAGTACTGCATAAAGTACTCCAACTCAAGGATATATAACTGCTCATTCCTGTACTCGTCCAAAAACAGAAAACTTATTCCATGTTCTAGTTGAACTTTGCACCTTAAACCACGAAGGGTTAAACTGACTCATGCACACGTGTGTCAGGGTGTGTGTGAGTGTCTGTCAGACCTTTATGCAAATGATCAAATGTGTGTGTGTGTGGGAATGTAGGAGGCCTTTATAGGCGTGTGTGTGCGTGTGTGTGTGTGTGTGTCAAGGAGTCGCATGAATGTGTGTTTGTGGAAGACATAATTATCTGAGCATGTGTTTGTACCAGGCTGTGGAAGACACCGTACTTTCCGTGTAGAGCACACACACACACACACACACACACACACACACACACCATAGAGTGAGCAAGTGAAAGACAGTAAGTTCAGACAGAATAAAGCACGTGTCCTCATTTCACCTAAATGAGCTTTAATGTGAGTGAGTCCAGCGCCCTGAGCTGAACTGCTGATGGATCATCTCTGATGAGATGAGTCTGTTTCTTTATGTCTTGGTCAAGAGACGATTCTGAGGAGGACGTGTTTGTTATGTCCTGTCTGTAAACAGGCTCCGATTCACAGGATTACCACACACTATTATTTCCACAGCGAGGGAGTCGTTCCTCCTCGTCTTTCCAGTGAAACTGGGATTGGCACAGTTTGCTTCTGTTGCAGCTCAGAGTGGAAACACACACACACACACACACAGAGAGAGAGAGAGAGAGACAGAGCTCATGAATATTTAACATTATGCAGAAAATGAAAGATTGAAACGTCGGTTCTCTGGGGTTTGATGAGGCCACCGTCACTGTGTGAGGAAGCTCAGCTTCAGTCTCTGAACTAAACAATCACTCGTGCACTGTGTGTAAAATGAGCATTTATTGACCGTAATAAAAGCATTTTAAGAAATGATCATATTACAAATATGTTCAGTGTACAATAACAGTACAGAGAAAAAGATTGCTACAGATGTACTGGGTCGTTTGGAGTCATGTCTTACACACACACACACACACACACACACACACACACACACACACACACACACACACACACACACACACACTCAGGCAGACGCATTTCTGTACAGCCAAGCATCACAGACACGTCACAGAACAGCCAGCGGGCAGCAACAGCGCTCCCCCCGGCTCCGTCAGAACATTTTAACAAGAAGAAGAACCGGGGCCGGTCGGGCAAGACCTTTGACACTTTGATTTGTGCGAGCTTTCTGAAGGTTTCAGAGGTTGTGGACGCAGCCAGCTTATGAAGGCTCCAGGACGACCTTGTGTTTAATGAAAGACAAACGCTCTCCTCCGTCAGCATCATCATCCAGCCGCCTCCCTGCCACGCCCACTCTAATACAGTACTTCAAGAATGAGGTCTTAGGTTTCGCATGGCACAGTATCACGAACACGTAGCGTCACAGTGGGGGGGGGGTTAAAAAGTTCTAACCTCTTGTGTACGTGCCAAAAGCCCTTTTGAAAAAAGACATTTTCTAGTTTTAAACTCTTTGAGCTTTAAACGTTTCTTTTCTATTCCAGATCGAAATTCAGAAGCTTCTCCAGAAGCAGCGTCCAGATTCTGAGACGACAGGTCCAAGGACACAGAGGGGACGAACGCCTCATTAACAAGATCAAAACACAAAGGAGCGTTGCTCATCATGAGTCACAAACGCATCATGGTGGTTTGAGTCATCACGGCTTTCCCAAGAAACAGCTCAGGGCTAATGATTAACGTCGTGATTTCCCTCCTGAACAATCAGCTGGGAGTAGGTGGGTGGAGCTATGGGGAGGGGGGGGGGGCGTCACTGTGTGGCCATGATGCTTTGCAGGAAGGTTGAAGACGAAGCTTTAAGGCTGATCAGCTAGAGGAACCGTTGGAAGATCTCAGGTGATCTGTCCTGGAGGTTTGAGATGAATCAAGGGGTTTGGAACTGGTGTTGACAGCAGCGAGCCTGGATGAGCTCACACACACACACACACACACACACCGCCCGAGGAGGACAGTCCTTTAACGCGAGCGCGGCCAAGTTGCTTTAAAGACGTTTCACGCTGGTTGATCTGGTCAGAAATCAAACAAATGACATTTCCATTTTTATTTCATTACACTGAGGCTGGTGTGATCACGTGACGCACACAACACACCCACACTGGTACCGTCAACTATGACACGGCAGGTCCACAGATCTCGTCTCTTTGGTCAAACTGCGACGCTTGAGGCTCATTAAAGCTCAACAGACACAACTTCCTGTCTGGCTCATTTCGTTTGTGAGCGTCGTTTTAAGAATTCCAACAAGGAAACGGAGCAGTACCACTGGAAATCATGGCGGAACTTAACGAGTCATGTGACCATCGACAGACTGGCCCTTTAATGGCTGTAACCACGGCGATGTGAAAATAAATCGTGTGAAATTGTCGCATCTCGTTTTTGTACGTGAAGGCAGCAGAAGTGAGTCTTTGAATCACGACGACAGATTTCAGATTAACACTTGAAGTGTTTGAAAACACTAACTCGACACACACCCACGCACGATCGCTCGCCAACGTAAGGTGCTTGGGTCAAATCTCTCTTGCATAATTCTTGTTCGGGACAAAAACACACCAAGGGATGTTTGTGGGCACAGAGGTGTCATAGTTTGGATTGATGCATTTAAGGGTTTATTTCATGAGCTGAATGTGCCTTAGTCATCACAAACCGAGACCCTATGACTGCTATCTGTTGATAAATACAAAAAGACAAGTAAAATAAATGTAGTCAAGTTCATTTGAAGCCGCTATGATCAGTGTTTGCTGTTACTGTTCCGCATCCAGTAACAAAACCGTCCTGAACACGGAGTGACAAATCCAGAGGCAGCGACTGGTTTGATCTCTGATGACGGGCTGTTGGAGAAATGTCAGATGAAGATGTAAACGCCGAGGGCAGGAGACGAGGAACCGCTTTACCGGCTCCTGCTCCTCGGGGCTAAGGTGCAAAATTTGGCAAAGAAAACCACGACCAGAGCAGCGTGAAGCCTCCGACGGCTTCACGGCAACTTTCATTGTCTTTTAGACTTCAGTGGGGGCGGGGTCATGTGCCAAATGGCTCTAGTGGTTTCAGGAAGCACGGGCCGTTCTGTGCAAAGGAAGACTGGTACCACATACTCTACGGTTGGTATTTACAAAGGAACTGCTCGTGACGATTCAACATGGATCAGTTTTCCTTCTCAGCTTGTTTTGTGCATCAGCTCATGTACCCTCAAAGGAATAAGATCAAAGGCAGACAAATGTACAGCGTCATTAGCTCAAACTGTGTACTAAAATATGACAAGAATCAAAATGGAAGGACTGATGTTAATGCAGATTAATAAGAGCATCAAGTATTTCATTCGGTAAATATTGCATGAGCTGGTCAGTCCAGGGTTCTTCACCTCGGCTGTTCGGGAATATTCCCGAAGCATAACGTTGGGGAAAAAAGAAAAAAAAAAGGCTGAATACCATTAGGAACACTTTGCTGAGGAGCCCAGGAAACGCTGCTTTCAGTGAGCAGGAGCTGGTTTTGATATGAGATGTTGCTTTCCTGGGGCAGGAATGGCTGACCAACAGCTGACAGTGCAACAACAAGACGTCAAATGGCACAGTTAAAAATGCTGTTGCATCATGGGTGTTGATGTGAGCTCGGTCAGTCAGTAAAAACATCATCTCCATAGGAAAAGAAGATAACGTAAAACTGTACAAGGCACAGCTGAACTTCCACAGGCGTCGTCAGGGAACGAGTGCAAAATCCAGGCTCTTTGGTCGCGTCAGAGACGCAGCATCGACGGTGAAAGGTTCCTTACAGGTGCTCATCGGCGATCTGCGTCCACCAACAAGTCCCCCGCAACAAAAGGAAGATGAAAGATGTGACAGATGCAAAAAACACCAACATATTAAGAGAATGCTACGTCTGCTGGGTTCCCCAGAGGCTAAACCTGAGAGTGGTCCTGGGGGCGAGTGCTGCCTTGCAGGTAGATCAGCCGTCCGATCACGAGGAGCAGCACGCTCAGGCACAGCAGCAGCACCGCGGGCTCCGGGGGGGCCGGCGCCTGTCTTCGGACCGCCCCCTGGAAGACAAGAGACAGAAACGTTGTGACATACATCAGACGCTCGGGTAAACACTGCGGGGCCACACTATGTCCTTTGATGATGTCAAATCAAAGGACATAGTACAGTTTTCACCATCCTGCCGTCTCCTCGTGTGAATGGCTAACGTCATGGCGTCCGACATCCGTCATGGCGGCGACGCTGACGAGAGTTCCCATTCAATGTACACATGAACATATTAAGGACCAGACTGGGACGGTGGTTGAGTGCACATGCTGCTGTTTGCTGAGCCCATAAATCAAACTTTATGACCCTCAGACTGAGGTGTTTACAAGAATAACTTTGTTTTTTACAACTGTGGGTCTCAGCTTTTTCCGATGGCCGATGATGTCCTGTTTTGGCATCAGGCCCCGGACGTGCACGCCATCCAGACGCGGGCACGGTCCCCGGGGCGGGAGTTCTCTGAATAACAGGATCTTTACGGACTGGGGGGGGGTATCAAAGTGGTGTGGTTTGGTGGTTTTGGTTGTGAAGTGAGCCAGAAGCCACAGAAGCCTCTAATGCCAGAGGAGGAAACAGGTGAGGAGCAGCAGCGGCCGATGAGTCAGAACACCGAGGCAGACCCAGGAGAAATCCAGCTGAGGACAAGGTGACATTACACGTCCTCAGGGGGACATAAAACCAAAAAACAACCTTGTGTACTTTCCTCCAACAACAGTCCAAAGGAAAGACAGTTAACATCATATCCAGTGTTATTTATATAGCGCCAAATCACGAGTTATCTCAGAGGTCATAAACGTGCTCATCTCAGCTTCACTTTTATTGTCACAGTTGAAATGGACCGTTTGAACGTTGGACTTTGTGGCTTCGGTTTCTTTTTGCCCCGCTCACGATACCACATTTCTTCCCTGCGGCCCAAAGAGAGGCGACCCTCACGCTCTGGACACGCCCCCTCTCCGGGCGGCTCCAGAGTTGAGGTTTTGGAGCGATGACACGATGCGTGGGGAGGCCGGGGAGCACGACTGCACAGAGCATGGAACTGGAGTCAGTGACCCCCGTGACCCTCTGACCCTCCCTGCCCCAGAGCTGTGGTCGTGAGGTGAGGGAGGGTGTGAATCCCAAAGAGCCGAGCGTCAAGGCTCCGGTGCACCAGCGTCCTGGAAACGCTGATTCACAACCAGCCGCTCTGAGATTAGTTTCACAGTCGGGAGGAGACGATTAGAGCCAGATGGACGGAAGCTGAGAGCTGTCTCACCACACACGCTTGATTCTCAACCTTAATGGGTTAAAGAAACACACACACGCAGGCGGGCAGGGTGCCGCTGTGGTGCAGTGGAAGACCAGGCGGATAAACATGCGATTAGATCGTCACAACAGCTACAACACAAGAAAAAACCAAGCGGGTCATGACCCAACAACCACCCGAGCGCTGCGTCAGCGTGTCAGCGAACCGGTGACGCAACTACACACCCGTGCTCGTGCACAACATTCAAGTAGAAATGAGTAAATGACGTGCACCTTCCTGCGTGTTAGCGTGAAACTGACGATTCGAGTTCTGAGTGTCTTTCTCCTCACAGTGGAAACACTGAGTCAGCCCGCTCCAACACAGTCATGTGACTTTGTTTGGTTACCACAGCTTACTATGCTGCTGCTCAAAAATAGCTCACACACACACACACACACACACACACACACACACACACACACACACACACACACACACACACACACACACACACACACACACACACACACACACACACTTACTTCTCCACAGACGTACATTGGACCAGTGGACGGGTCCAGGGCTCCTCAGGGTTATTTCTGTCTGCAGGACAAAGGGTTGTACCTCACAGTCAGAGTGAGAGTGTGTGTGTGTGTGTGTGTGTGTGTGTGTGTGTGCGTGCACGCTCTGGCAGGATAATTAGACCTTGTGCTTTGCTCTCTGAGAGCTGTTTAACCACAGGGCTGAGCCATAATGGATCTACACTGTCACGGACACTAGGCTGTCACACCACACACACACACACACACACACACACACACACACACACACACACACACACACACACACACACACACACAGAGCAGGTTTACAGATGTTTGAAAACAAACACGCACACATTGTGCAAATGTTTAACCGAGAGTGAGGCGGCGTGAAACGAGGCCAAAGGAGACGGCTGGAAAACAAACGGCGACTCATCATTAGATCAGCGGATAAACGCGTCTGACTGGAGTTAATCCCTTTAACTCCCTTGCTCTCTCTCAGGGAGCGGACCGGGCCAGGGGAGTCGGCCCCGAATAAAGGCTTTCTGTCGACACTGGGGCCGATGACCTGTGCAGCCTCTGCTCATCGATCCACCGTCAGCCCAAAACCAGGTTCCTCTTTTATGGTTTCAAGGCAAAGTCCAGCGAGCCGACACCCGAGGATCTGCAGGAGCCATTAGCACCAGATAAAAGGTCGTAAAGGCCCCCCCCCCTCCCAGAGATATGGTTCAGGATGATACATCCTTCACACTGGTCTCAGGTCAGAGGGATCAGAGCTCAGCTGACAGGGTTTTGTGGCTCCTCGGTCGGGGAGTGTGTGTGTGTGTGTGTTGGGGAGAAGAGAAGCACGTTGCTGTCGTATTTAACTGCTCTTTTCTTTTCTTTTCTTTTTTTTTTTTTAATCCATCTCTGTGAAGAGATTTGGGGCGAACTCAGCCCAGCGCAGAGTTTCCTGCCTCTGGCTGAGGCGCTGCATGACCCAGTGAATAAACTGTGATGATGATGCAACCTGCAGAAATGTTGCCAGGGAAAAAGAAGCAACTGAGGCTGCGGCTGAACACGGCAGGATTCATGCTCCCTGAGGTCACGGGATGATTTCCTGGAGCTGCCACTTAACGCGCAGGTTCCTTCTGAAACAGAATTCTAGAAATGTTCTGTTTAGAAAAATAAAAAACCTGCTTTCGCAGCGGGTGGAGCGTTCGTATTCTTCTAGTTTTGCATTTGTCACGTTTTAGAAACGCCATCGACGCCTCCCACTCGCTCTGTGGGAATTTCCCCGGTGTGTTCTTCCTTCCTTCCTGCAGACAACACTCGGGGCATCGTCCCACACAAATGTACTCAATGCTCATCTCTGGTAAAACACTGAAGCGCTACACAGGCGATGGCGATGCAAAGACTTCAGACCTCGCCGCTGGTCAAACCCTCCGCCCTCTGGCCGGTGCCAGGCCCTGAAGTGGAAAACCGTTTGCATTTCCTGTCTAATTTATTTAACAACACACAGCTCCCCAGCCTCCGGCTCCGAGCTGAGGAGTAAATCAGCTGAGGCTCCCACCACATTCAAACAGAGCAGGACACACGACTCACGGCTGCTTCCTTTCCTCAACTGACACTTGGTGTTTCTCTCAGTGGAGATAAACATGTGATCGCAGGCTCCAGCGGAGATGAACCGAGTGTTTCCTCCCCCCCCCAGTCTGATCACTCACCCTTAAAATGAGGTGTGTGTTAAAATCGTCTCCAATCAGTCGGATCATCTGTCCCACGGCCTCGGCCTGCACGTCCACAGCCTGCACGTCCACGGCCTGCACGTCCACGGCCTGCACGTCCACGGCCTGCACGTCCACGGCCTGCACGTCCTCAGCCTGCATGGCCGCGCCTGCGCTCTGTCGTCTAAAGGGGCTGCGAGGGTGTCCTGAAACAGAGGAGAGAACGACAGACTTATTCCACGCGTGACACGAACAGAGGAGGTGTTTAGTGTGAGCTCATGTCAAAGGTCACGCCCACAGAGCAGAAGTCAAGTCGTAGCTCACATGGAGCACAGCGTCAGAAATCAGTCACAATTTTTCACCAGTCTCAGTTGCATCATAACAAAGATGTGGTTTATTTTAGTCTCAGCCTGACATATGAAAGGTTCTGACCTGTCACACATCTACACTTATGACTCATATGTGCCGCTGTGAAACTTACACTTAATATTTCAAACATCCTCCAACACTGAAGATGCTGATGCAGCAAAAAAAAAACAGGCTGAGTCCTGCTCAATGAATATTTGTGAGTATTTCTTGAAACTGAGCAAAGACAGAGTGATGGTCCTGCAGCAGCAGGAGGAGGAGGAGGAGGAGGAGGAGGAGGAGGAGGAGGACGTGTTGTGACCAGAGCTGATCACAGCGACACCAATGACACGACGATAAACTGATGCTCTGGCTCTGTGTCAACGTCTGAAACACAAAGACGGACCAGAGCAGAGGACAGTGTGTGTGTGTGTGTTTATCTTCTATCGCTCCTATCTGATGGACGGAGTGGACTGAATGAAAGGGGAAACGTTTCTGTCTGCAGAGCACAAAAGAGCAGGAGAACTATTTTGACTAACACACACACACACACACACACAGAGAGAGAGAGAGAGAGAGAGAGAGAGGCCAATCACTGCTATCACAACAGTGAAGCTTCCAGTCTGTTACACCCAGAAAACCACCACTGGCCTCGTGGAAGAGAAGAGGGACACAGTTGAGGGACAGGTGGCGACTCAGCTGTGAGCAAGCGTCGATGACGACTGCACCACCGAGAAGAAGCAGGATCCAGAGGAGCCAGAAGCTCCACGGAGCTGTGAGACAAACAGCTGAGCTCTTATCAGGGGATTCACCCTGTTAGTGTTTGTTTTGCCAAATCTCTAAACCGCACGGCTCCGTTTGGGTTGAAACCCAGCAACGGAGAGACAGCTCCAGCCCTGGGCCGCGGGCCGCGGGCGGGAGGCTATTTTCCTTGAACACGTGCTCGTGTCAACAAGGCGGCTGAACAAACGAGAGACCAGGAAAAGACGCAACGGCCTGAACTGAGCTCAGCTCTGAAAAGTGACTTCAGCTTTTTCACTGCTTCGACTCAGTAAAGGGGAAGTGAACCTATTTTAACACTTCACACACAGAGAACCTGAGCTGATCCAGATGATGATGATGATGATGATGCAGCACACAAGGAACAAAGGAGGAGGAGGAGTAATGAAGAGATGGCAGCAAATAAACAGGAAACATGGAACCAATGAGCAGTATGGACGTTGATGAGTGCAAAGAGCTAACAACCCTATACTGAGAGTGACCGGGCAGAGGAAGCCTCGGGGACTGCGCACGCGCACACGCACGGTTGTGAGTGGCACTGCGGAAGTGACTGCAGGGAGAGAGAAAGGTGCTGGTGTCGGGCTGCCGCTGCTCACCGTGCCGCCGCGGCCCCGCTCCTCCTCCGTGCGCCTCGTCCATGCGGTGCCAGGCGTGCGTCATCACCTGCCCGCTGGGGCTCGGGGTCTGGGTGGCTCTGTCCGCCGTCAGCGGCCGCGGGGAGCCCGGCAGCGAGTCGCTGTCAAAGGAGAAGTATCCGCTGGAGCAGCTGCGGTGGAAGAATATCGACCTCTTCTGAAACACGTCCAGGCCGTCCGAGGAGGAGCTGCCCCGGCACCGGGCCGGGGACAGCGGCTCCCCTGCCCCGGTGGAGCCGCCGCTGGTGTTCGAACGGGAGCTTTGCGCCGGCGCACCGGCTCGTCTCTCCTCGGTGGCCGTTACCGCGGCCGGGCCACGGGACCGGTCCGGGGGTCTGTTGGATGAACAGAGCGGAGCCGTGAGCCTGTGCGTTCATCAGCCCGTGGAGCGGCGGTGCGTGAGGCGGTGCGTGAGGCGGTGCGCTGCGCGTAAAGGACCGGAGCCGGGGATCACGGAGACACGCACGCTCTTGACGCACGCATCTCTGGACAATAGGTTCCTCTGGAGACGCTAAACCGCACTCTCTATCTCGGCTGATAACGCGCAGGCGCACGTGCCTATCCGCGCGTGCAGAGCGACGGGTCAGCGAGCAGTGGACCTGTCCAGACTGCGTGTCCTCTGTGGGACGCATGTGGTCCATGGACCGGCAGGGAGCTCCCGGGACTCACCGGTCTTCGTCTTTACGCAGGGATCAACAAGTGCACCCGAACACTGCCCCTCCCGCTCCCGCGCGCACCCGCGCGCACCCGGGAGCAGCGAGGAGGAACGTGCCGGCGATCACATCACCGGGGGGAGGAGCATCAGCACCTCCCGGCGGCAGGAAAGCCCATTCTGGTCCAAAGGACAGTGTGTGCGCGTGCTGCTATTAACAGTTGCCACTTTCCTCTTCGTGACCCAGCGGCGCACGCTCGCCACCCGCAGGACACTGTCCCCGTGTCCTGGACCAGACAGAACAGTGAGACCTCCAGAGGTGAGGAGGAGGAGGAGGGAGGAGGAGGAGGAGGAGGAGGTGAGGAGGAGGAGGGAGGAGGAGGAGGTGAGGAGGAGCTGACTCTCCGTCAGCAGGAGAAGAAACTGAACACAGAGAACGAAGTGAAAATATAAAGTGCGCTCGTCTCTGAGAGTGGAAACTTTGCGCAGCGCGTGCCATCATCTGCATCGACGCGCACGAGCCGTCACCTGCAGCTCAGTGCGCGCACGAGCGGCGGGTTGTGGACGTTTCGAGGAAATGGAGCCGCTGTCCCCCTGCGGACATTGACACTGACCGCGGGCAGCGTCCAGGGCTCAGGTGGAAACATCAGTCAGCACAAGTCGAGTCACCGGAAAGTCGCGCGCGCAGCGTTCGCACCCACTCACCTGCTCGGGGGGTCCATGTCAGCGCGGGCGCATCGCCGGGTCCCAACTAGATCCACAGGGCCGACCTGAGCCGCGCACCCGCGGGGCCCAGAGGCTGAGTCCCGGGCCTGAGGTGAGCGGTCCGCCTGGTCCGTGTCCCCGGAGCGAGAGCGAGTAAACAAACCCGGGGCTGTGCGCGCTGAGGAGGCTGCGAGGCTGCGAGGCTCCCTCCCTGACTCCCTGACTCCCTCACTCCCTCCACGGCTCTGCAGCAGCGACTGGCTCCGCTCACGCTGATATGAGAGCTGAGGCGCCTCCTCTAGGAGGAGTCTGCTCCCGGTTAGCCTGGGCTCTGGCGCCCCCTGTCGGTCAGAGGACACGGCCGTCGATGATGGATGGACAGATGTTGCAAACATAGTAAAAATGGTGGTACCGTAAAAACTGTAAAAACAGGCATGATGTGCAAAAACCGTTCAACACAAACTGGCCGAAGCAACAGTAAGAAGAGTACTGATGCAGGATTTGTCTGCAGAGAAACAGTACAAGGAGGAGAAGTGAAATAGAACAGGTGGAAACAGCAAAAACATCACGTGTCTGCTCCTCTAAAGGCTCTCTGTCAGTGCTGTGGTCAAACCGACGCGTCTCACACCTCATAGTGCTCGCTGGAGGCAGCAGGATGGGCCCACACACACACACACACACACACACACACACACACAGACACACACACACACACACACACACACACACAAAAGGAGAGACATCAATGTGATTTGCATGGATCAATACTGATCAATCCTCCGAGTGTGGGAACAGACTGGACTAACAGTAAAGAGTGTGTGTGTGTGTGTATTGACTGGCTGTAATGCGAGAGGTCAGGACACAATAGCACTGTGACTCTGAAGACCTGACACTACGCTGAGAGAGGTCACAGCTACGTGGCACACACACACACACAGCGTACGGTGGTGTCGTGTGTGTGTGTGTGTGTGTGTGTGTGTGTGAGACAGGTCCAGTTGACTGAAAGTGTAAAACTGGTGTCAACCAATTTCAAACTCTCAGGATGTGAAGTGAAAGTAAAAGGTACATTCCTTGAAAAGCTGTGGCATCATCATTGTGACTAAGGAAGCCAGTCATAGTTGGTGAATGTAAACACTGAGCTGGAGCAGAACATCTGCCAGATGTTTGACTCACCTGGAATATATCTGTGTTTCACCACAGCTTCGTTCCCAAAAAACCGTCACCGCCATCGCCGCTGATGTCACTGCCACGAACACGCGTTCCCCATCAAAGCCAAACAAGTCTGTGCTTCAATCCAGATGTTTGCCAGCAAGAGATCTGGCACAAGATAACGGGACCTAAAGATGGACGTCCTGACAGCCTCTCATCACCGCTGCGTCACAGAGGTCAAAAGGTCGTTAGCTCGATGAGGCCGACGGCAGCAAACAAGCAGATCTACACACCAACGGTTTCCTGAACAGGTCGTGGTTGGCGAGACAGCGTGAGCAGAGGAAACGGAAAACTAGACCTGGCTGCTAATAGATGGTCTCCACGGTGTGTGTGTGTGTGTGTGTGTGTGTGTGTGTGTGTGTGTGTGTACTGCCACAAGGTCGAGGTGAAGAGTGGAAAAAACACACAGAGCTGCACCCACAACTTTTTTTTCCTAAATTCAAAAGCTCATGTGAACCGTGAAATATCTGTCGCGTGTTTCATGAGCTCACGAGTTACTGAGTTCCAAAGAAATAGCCAAGATCACACATCAGGTCATTAACACGGCCCTGCTGAGGTCACAGGGTCACATGACCCCGCCCACTGCCCCCTGTCAATCACTTCCCTCTGTCCTGTTGTCAGCGTGTCAGCAGCTGATGGATCAGCTGTTCATGCCTTTCATGAAGAATCTGATTCAGCATTAAGACAGAATTCTACTGTGTGTGTGTGTGTCTGTGTGTGTGTGTGTGTGTGTGTGTGTGTTGTGTTACCGTTACCATGCCAGAGCCTGCACACTTAACTTCCTCCATCACGTCCATCAACAGAAGTGACCTGCACACTTCCTCATCGATGCTGGACGCCAGAGCGCACACACACACACACACACACACACAGAAATAGAACAGGTGGAAACAGCAAAAACATCACGTGTCTGCTCCTCTAAAGGCTCTCTGTCAGTGCTGTGGTCAAACCGACGCGTCTCACACCTCATAGTGCTCGCTGGAGGCAGCAGGATGGGCCTGCACACTTCCTCATCGATGCTGGACGCCAGAGCGCACACACACACACACACACACACACACACACACACACAGGATGGGAGAGAAAAGAAAAAATAACCTATGAAAGTGGAAAGAGAGCAAAGGTCCGCTCCGGGCGTCTTCACTCTCTGTGTTCAAATATTAAAACGTGCGCAGACAAAAGATGAAAAGTGAAGTGTGTGTGTGTGTGTGTGTGTGTGTGTGTTGTGGCCCCAAGGTTCGAGTTTGTCCCTGATGAAACGTGGGCTTCACACAGTGCTTCGTATGATAAACACAAACATGAAATACACTCTTGTTACTTTGATGTTACCCACGCACGCACGTGCACGTGAGACCAGTTTTCCACGACTCGTCTGATGCCAGCAGAGGAAACCTTAACTTTTCATTGTGACTCCGCCCACTGTTCTGCAAACTTCACGCGCACGTTTGCAAACAAGCCAAGCTGTCACATGACCACGCCCACATCTCTATTCACAGCGTTTCCAGAGACGTGCACGTGCAATCTCTGAAGTCAGGAGGAGCGCGCACACCTGTCTGTGATGAGGCGATGGACCACCAGTGAGGGGAACAAACCATCTGATCTGTGGCGGGGGGAAACAACCACAGCTTCATCTACATTCTCGACTTCTTTCATCTGACTTTCTGCATCCTGTCTCTTAAATATCACGTTTTCAGGCTGGTTTCGTTTATATGTGAGATGAGTGTGTGTGTGGGGGGGGGGGCAACGAAACAGTGAGGAGGAGAATCGTGTGTTTCAGAGAAAATGTCAAAGGTCTGTGATGTTGAAATGAAGGAAGAACAGAATTTTAAATTGAATAAAAACCCTGAGAACTCTGAGGGCTCAGAGCGTGTCAAGGTCTCACCTGATTATGAAGAACAAAGATGGACGACGCGTGGACGTCACTTCCTGGTGGCAGCAGCGGCGCAGGTCAGCGCCTCTCCGTCACCTCCTCCATGTTAGCGGAAGGAACGGGGAGCAAACTAAAGAGTCAGAGATATTTTATTAGTTGTTATCGCACCAAACGGAATCCAACTTCATGGAAACAAAGACTGTGGTTCCTTGGTCCTGCAGCAGCAGCATGGACACACACACACACACACACACACACACACACACACACACACACACACACACACAGTGAGCAGTATTATTTATTTATTTATTTATTTATCGGCTGATTCAGAGGAAGTGAAACACTGAGTTTGATAAATGTTAGTGGAAGAGTCGACACGTGTTCGTTTCATCTGTGCTTCTCTGGAGTGTGTTGTGTTTCAGTGTGTTTGTTATCCCACAAAAGACAAGACCGAGTGATGTGGTCTCACACACACACACACACACACACACACTGCACCTGGCAGCAGTGTGACAAAAGTTTATCGGCAAGGGAATCTGGTGTAAACCAACAACGCAGGTGTCTCGGTGTGTGTGTGTGTGTGTGTGTGTGTGTGTGTGTGTGCTGTTCTTCCACCTTCTGGGCTTTTATGAGCAAAACAATTTGAAATGATGAAATCAGAATGAAAGCCTATTGTTTGATTTGTATTTACAGATATAAAATGTGAGTGTGTGTGTGTGTGTGTGTACGTGCACTGTTCCAGAGTACAATGTTTTCATTCACACATGTGCAGTAGCTCAGTAGAAGGAAACGTGTGATCAAACCATCAAACCTCTCCACATACAGAAAGAAGGGATGAGACCATTCTAAAGAAAAAAGAGGGGAAGTGTGAGATAAAGAAGAAGAGAGGGGCGTGTTCTCAAGAACTATTCACCATCAAATCACCACAGTCCCTTTGGTTTATCCCTCTGTTTGTTTACAAACCGAGTGTTTAAGTTACTGAGGTAAAGCTTCCTCCTCCTCCTCTTCCTCCTACTTCCTCTCAGCAAACTGGCAAAACGGAGCTGTTGACGCTCTTCAGCTTAAATAGAGGGTGGGTGATTGGACCGTACCATCCCTACCAGACTGAGGGGGGTGATCTCAGGGGGCCACCTTCATCTGAGCCGGGGGGGGGGTTCTACAACTGCTCTCTCCCCCTGCAACAAACTATGGATCAGTCCGTGCTGAAGCTAGACACCTGCGGGGGGGGGCTGAGATGGTTTCTCCCGGACAGATCACATCAGTCTGTTTTCAGGGTCTGACATTTAGTGAATAAAAATCCCAGTTTATTAACTTGACAGAACAAACTGGATGAGGGGGATTGTGTTTTTATATTTGTGTTTTGTTTTTATTTGCAGTGACTTCTGTCCCGACATCGATTGAGTCAGCGTCACATGATGAGACACAGAGGACGAAGAGGAGAAGCTCGAACGTTTCTCAGAAACAGGGGAAGTCCTCTGTGCTCGGGGATGCCGACCTCAGAGGAAACCCCTCCTCCACCACCTCCCACGCATCCACCTACACAGTGGAAACTTCTGTCTGAACAAACAGGGCCACACGCACGCACGCACACACGCACGCACACACACGCACACACGCACACACACACACACACACACACACACACACGTCTTTACATTCCAACGTGTATTTTGAGGTATTTGTATTGTATCTTCTGACAGTGATGGAGCCCTAACACACACACACACACACCAGTGACTGATCCATCTGGAACTGAAGTCAAGAGGAAACAGAGCGACCTCACCGTGACCAGCTGTGACCTCGTCGCTCGGTGATTCAGTGATGATTAAACTCGTGTTTTATTGTCCTCCAATCACGTACTAATTGACCAAACTTGTTTTTCTGCATTTTCACTTTCCTTGTGTGTTAGTTCTAACTCTGGGAGTTTTCCACTGTTGAAAAGTTTCTGAATGTTAAAGGAGCACAAAGAGCCACTGAACACTGCTGCACTGCCCTCTAGTGGCGAAATAATGAAATCCAGTGAATCTGATAAAATACAAACAACCCCAAATAATATATTCAAATAAATATCATTTCTTTTATACATTGATTTCAATAGCTTGTTCCTATGGTCGTATTATATTTACATTTATATAAAAACCCAGAAGCATGGCACCTCCCTCCCCATTAATGAAACTGGTTTGACGTCAGCCACATGAGCTACTGAAAAATATCTGACTTATTTATAAAACATCTCCAACGTGACAGAAACTTGTTGCATGAACACGTTTTATTTACAGTCGCGTGTTGTGTTTCGATCTGTGTGGTGAACACAAGGCTCCACTATATCTATGGATGTTTTCTAATCAAATACTCACAGCATGTTTCCCAGGAATCTTTCTTCTTACTCAAAGTACACAAGACTTCTTCTTCTCCTGGCCAACCCTCCTCCTCCTCCTCCTCCTCCTCCTCCTCCTCCTCCTGCCTGAACAGTTGTCAGCACGTGTTGTCATCACCATGTCGGTATGATCTGTGTTATTGTGCGCGCCGGCTCTCATGTCCTGACATTTAAGGCACACCCCAGCGAGTAAACATTTCAATTCAAATCATTTTAACCCAGTTTATGATTTGCGTTGCGGCACTTTTTACTCAGTGCAGAAACGATGTTTCAAAGTTAAAGTTCTTTGACGGGAAATGAGTCCGTTCCCGTGCACACGCCGTGCCAGCGACGTGCGCGTCCTTTCACAAAAGAAAACTACTGATAAAAAACTACAAACCAATCAAAGGTTTAAATAAAACTCTAACGCCTGGCTCATACAAACCTTTTCACATGAAACTACAAAGATAACAAAAAAAAAACGAGCATCACATGACTCCGTGACGAGCCGCCGAGGCAGCGGCCGACCTCCGGCAGCGTCTGACCAACATAGTGGAGGTCAAGACCACCGAGCTGAACATGAAGCAGGTGCCGCTGAGGAGGAAGGTCGCCGCGTAGTCGCCCGTCAAATCGACCAGCCAACCTGAGGACGGGCCCACGGAGGGGGGGGGTTAAAATAGAGAAATACATTTTTATTTATATTTATGTGTGTTTATTAGATTTAAACATTTAAAAACAAAATAATAACTGTCCATGAACTCTTACCTCCGATGGGCGGACTGATCAAGAAGGGGATGGCGTGCAGGAAGTAGACCACGCCCAGGCTGGCGGTGAGGTAGCTGGAGCCCACGATGTCAGAGGTCACCACTGGGATGAGCGCCACGTACGCGCCGTCAAAGTATCCGTAGAGGACAGCGAAGGGGACGAGGAGCGAGAAGGAGCGGAGGAGGGGGACGAACATGCAGCAGAGGCCCTCCAGGCCGATGGCCGCCATGTAGCCGAGCAGGCGGTACCTCTGCAGACACCTGGAACCATGGAGACGCGTCAGCGGCCTTATGGGTACTCAGCACACACACACACACACACACACACACACACGTACTTCCTGTCCGTGATCCAGCCGAAGGTGATGTTCCCCACAATGCAGCTGACTCCAAATATGGACATGAGGAAGGCGGCGTGCTTGTGGTCCACGCCCACGCTGAGGGCGTACGGGACCAGGTAAACGACCGGAGCGCTGCAGCCGTACGCCAGGAACAGGAAGGACACGGACAGAATCAGGAAGTCGGGCATCAGGAGGAATCCAAACTCGTCCGTGAGCTCGGGGCAAAGACGGCAAACTCCGGACGGCGTCGGCGCTGGAGGAGCGCCGGCGGCGTCTGCTTTGGGTTCGGTGACGTCATCGGCTTTGTTGCTCAAGATCAAAGCCTCCACCAACTTTACGTCCGTGCCCGCGCTCCCGTTCGCCGACTTGGAGTCCGAGCGCTGGATCTCTGTGAGCACCGCCGCCGTCAGCCTGTTGCTGAACAAGATGCACTCGGCCACCTTCACGCCCGCCGGCCCCGAGAGCAGCGCCCGCTTGTCGTGTTCCAGGGCGGAGTCTTTGAGCGCTCCGTTGGCGATGAGCAGCCCTCCAGGTTCCTTTGAGCCGCTCGTGTACGTCCTTGGCGCCTCCTGGCCGCAGTCACCTGACTCGGTGTCTTTCGTGTCCGGGGAGGGCGCCGCCTGCTGCGGCGTCCTGAGGATGGACGAGGACAGAGGAGGAGAAGAGTTAGGTGGGAACGGTTCGGGGTTTGACAGTTTGAAATTCTCACTTGTAGCTGCGGTCGTCATCAGTGTCAGCTGAGAGCAGATTTAAATCTGGACCCTGCAGCTTTCCTCTACTGCACTGACCTTTGACCTCTGGCCTCCAGCGGCTTCATCAGGGCTCCACACACGCACAGGTTGGAGACGAACGCTCCCAGGATGAGCAGCGCTCCCCTCCAGGAGTACAGCTCGATGAGCAGCTGGACCGCGGGCGCCAGGACGAAGGTGCCGATGCCGCTGCCTGGAGGTGAGATGGGTGTGATGGGATGAGGAGGACGAGGGTGAGATGGCGAGAGAAGAAAGCAAACAGGTGAGATCGGGTCGGTACCAGACTGGGCGAGGCCGTAGGCCAGAGCCTTCCTCTCACTGAAGTACCGCCCCACCATGGCGATGGCCGGCGTGTAGCTGAGAGCGTAGCCGAGACCTGCGGACGGGGTTAAAGGGGCGGTTCAACACAAAACAGACAAACTGTGAAAAACTGGGACACACACAAACGATTCGCTAGTAGAGGACATGACGTCATGAGGGCTCAGGCTCCTCCCCCCCTGATGAAAACGGACTGACCGAGGACGTACCCGTGAGGAAGCCCAGCGAGACGTAGAGGTATTCCACGCTGGACGCGAAGGAGCTGAGGATGAACCCGGTGGCGGAGAGCAGACCCCCCAGGATCACTGTGGCCCTGCAGGACAGGCGGCTCCCCAGGAACCCCCCCACAGGAGCTGCAGACACGCTCAGTCAGTGCGTGTGTGTGTGCGTGTGTGTGTGTGTGTGCGTGGGGGGGGGCTTACCACAGAGCATGGTGGTGCAGTCAATCAGGCTGTGGATCCAGGCCGTGCTGGAGTAATCCTGCTCAAAGTGCAGCTGGAACTCCACGAAGAAGATGGAGACACATCTGGACAGAGACAGAGACAGAGAGGGAGGGAGGGAGAGGGAGAGAGAGAGGGAGGGAGCGTCGGTTATCTCTGGACCTCTGGTGTAACCACGGTGATTAGAGGTGTGGCGTCCGTCAGGTCACGGTCATCAGTCGTGTCTGGAATCTCAGTTTTTACGACTCGTTATGTAAAACCTGTCGTTATCAGGACTTTATGATTTAAACTGCGTTGTTACTGACATCATGGCGTGGCGTTAGCACTGCTGCATGATGGGAGGAGGGCTCAGGTTCTGGCCTGATGGTGGGCGTGGCTGTGAGCCCCCCCCGCAGATAACGGATGTCTCTGCTGCGGTGGGTTCAAGTGTTGTCCGTGCGCTATGTGCACACTTGTTTTTAAGTGTCGAGTGTCAGCTGAGGGGGGGGGGGGGCATGGAAACATCTCAGCTGGGTTTCTTAAAGTCCCAGTGGAAAAAAGACAACATTTGTAGCAGCTTAGCGCTCTGGGCGGCGCGGGAACATTCTGTTCTCCGTGTTTCTGCTTCCAGCGCCGTCATGGCCGCTCTGACTCGCTGCTCGTGGCGCTTTGTGCTCGAGGCCTCGCCTCGCCTCAACTTTGAGTCTCAGAGAACAACCTGCGCACGTTTTCCTCCAGATGTACAGACTCGCAAACGCCGACCTTGGACTTTCAATCCCCAGAATGTTATCAGGTGTGAGCCGCAGAGGGAAATGACCCCAACGTGCCCCCGTGACGTTGTGTAACTGGAACCGAGGCGTTCTGTTTATAAGCTCGACGGTCACCTGGTCACTGCTCGGATGCAGATGGTGGCGAGGAAACACCCAGCGACGACCATCCAGCCCCAGCCGCCCTCGGGGGCGGGGGCTGCCTCTTTGGGCTTCTTCTCCTTGTTGGCGGCCATCGCTGCGGCCAATCACGAGACAGATCGGTGTCCCCGCAGACACGGGGCGGCGGCGAATCCTCGGTGTGTCTCTACACGTACAGTGTGCTCTCCATCGTCCTTCCTCCTCCTCCTCCTCCTCTTCCTCCGTCACTGGGAAGACAAAGAGACAGTTAGCTGAATGCTAATGCTAATGTTTCAGGGTGACTGGCGCGTTTGGTTCGCTCACACTGAACCAAACGCGCCAGTGGGCGTCAACCACCCGCACGCACACGCGTGTGATCCCAGATGCTCCACACAAAAGGTGCCCCATTCCAGAAACTGAGATCAGGTGTCATCTCCCCCCGTGCCCGGGTGGGTGGACCGGTCGCTCGTTACATGCCCCGCCCCCCTCTGGCCACGCCTTGAATGAGCCGCGATCATCTGCTTTCCATTTGAAGAGGCCTTCACATCACCTGTTTTGCGACTGTTTGAGCAAACAAGCCGAGCGTGCATGTGAGCAGCGTGCACGTGTTGATAAGAAGGTTGAAAGGGCAGAGACCTCGGTTACAAGAAAACCGATGCTGAGTAACAACACGATGCAGTGAAAGAAACGAAGAACATTTGAAAATGAAATCAGAACCGGTCCAGAGGTTCTGTCCACACGGTCCTGCTCCTTCAGGAGGTGACCTCACCTGTCCACAAGCTAAACCGGAACCAGCCCAGAGACTCACTGGAGACTGCCTCCCAGTTTCTAACGTGGAGATAAAAAACAACCTCCTAACTTGAGAACATGTTGACACGGTGGAATAAAAACCAGAGGGTGAATAAATGTTTCAGAGTAATAAGCTGATCCTGGAATAATGAAACTTGACATGAACCAAGATTTCATTTGTAGTTTGAAATTGTCCTCCAATATTTCCAACAATAAACAAAGAAAAAAGTGAGTGTAAACCCTGAGTCAGATGAATTAGGAATCAATGGATCTCGTATCATCGAGATGAATGAATCACTGACTTATTCTCTCACAGTATTTACAGACGGTGACCTGCACACATTTAATCATTTTAGAGTTTATATTCTAACAGTGTGTTTCCTCAGTGAAGGGGGGGGGGGGGGGGGACACCGAGACAAAGCCCGAGTCTGCGAACGAGCAACAAGATGAAAACAGAGACTCACATCTGACCTCGTCCGGGTTCAGCGCTCCTCGCTCACCGTTCCAGGGTCAGCGCTCCGGGCTCCGGGCTCACACGACGAACGGACCCAGGGGACCGGGGAGCACCTCCAGCTGTTGCGTGTGAGCCGCTGTGCCATGAAACATCTGCAGCCGCGCGCTTAAGATACCAGGCGGCCGGTGACGTCACTCAGGAGCACCGAGGCGGCGTCCGCTTGCGTAACGCGTCAGACACGGAGCCGCAGCGCGCGCCTGAAATGCGCACAGAGAGTGGCCGAGACTGTTTGACGGCTGAACCCGCTGCCCGGGCCCCAGGGGCCCCAGGGGCCCCAGGAGGGGGCGCCGAGGAGCCAGATTATGGAGCTGGGGCCCAAACAATTAAACAAACAAACAAACAGAGCATGTTTACAAAAGGTTTCCACTGAGCCTGGGTGCCCCCCACCCCCATAGATTATTATACATAAACATTGGAATTCATAGCTGGCTGCCAGGTCTGCTGGGTTGCACCTCTGGGGACACCGATATGAATGCATATATTGGGGAGAGAGAGAGAGAGAGACCTGCTGCCATGGTGAACCCTGTTATCTGCGTTCCACTGATGAGGGCTTCTGAGATCTTGATTGACGTGACTTTCACACCTGCTGTGAAACCGAACCGGGTCTGACAGCAGAGCCTGCCTCTGAAGTGGGCCCTGCTGAGTCAGCTCTAGAGGAACACACACACACACACACACACACTGAGGCCACCTGCACAGGTGCGGAGCCTTTGGACACTGACGTTATGTCAGAGGACTAATAATGAATCATTAAGCTGCACACGTGAACGCCCTCCACCGACAGATGACGCGTCAGAACCTGAACCATGACTCAGCAGTCGCCATGGGAACTCGTCGCTGCTCAGACTCAATCTTGGATCTGATCTAGTGTCACGCCGAGGGCCACAGTCTCACTCTGACGACACACACAAGGAATTGTGGGTAAGAGAACATACTTACAGGTGCCTCTCTGAGCAGCCTGGTTCCTCTGGTGACATCACTTCCTCAACTGTCAATGGACTCATCCATTGCTGTCACAGAGGGGGAGATGGGAATGGTTCAGCTGATGATTCATGTTCCTTGAATAGACAATGTAATCAAGGCCTTCATCATCCTCTCACTGCAGAGAAAGAAACACCCAGACCACGTCCTCTCACCCATTTTTAGTTTAATTCCTTTTTAGAAAAAAAAATCTCTTCACTTCAGTACATACACATTGCACAAGGCAGGAAGCCTTTTTTTTTTTTAATTGTCGTGTTTTTTTTTTCCCCAACCAGAGTTAAAAGCAGCAGAACTGACGCTAAGACCCAGACCACAGAGAACAGGACCGACCACAGAACACAGCATGTCCAAGCTACCCAGCATTCCTCCCGACAGGTTCCATTCCAGTGACATTAAAGTGACGGTAAATGTAGTTTTCTGATCTGAGCTCAGTCTGCAGAGCTGAGGATGAGACGACCCTCTGGTGTCTAACAGCTCTGCTCCCCGTGCGCGGCCCTGAACCATCGAAACAACCTCAACAGATTGCTGGTGTAGAATATATCATATTAGTATTTACAAAAGACATCTCTGTGCAGTTTAATACATGGGGTGGCGTTCCA
This sequence comes from Pseudorhombus dupliciocellatus, assembly GCA_016785235.1. NCBI lineage: Eukaryota > Metazoa > Chordata > Actinopteri > Pleuronectiformes > Paralichthyidae > Pseudorhombus > Pseudorhombus dupliciocellatus. Next base: position 519,131 of record JAFBJW010000102.1, read on the forward strand.
GAGGAGAGATCAAAGAGCGTGTTCATGCAACAGGATGTTCCCCCGCCGCTCACGGTCTCAGCTAAGAGCGGCGAAACGCCGTTGGACAAGGAAAAGGTCACGCGGAAGATCGCGACCGGCGTGTGACACGAGGCCGGACGACAGCGGCGTGTTTGCTTTTCAGTATCTACTCTGATGTAACGCTATGAGAAAGATTAACAACCAGAACACGTGAACGCACGTAAACAAACGTGTGGCAGAGGGAATGGCGCCGGGTCGGCCATGACAGAACACCCTGCTGCTGCAAACATTAACGACGAAATCAGCAGGACAAAACCTCCCCGTCAGGAGGGAGCGGACAGGGTCAGATGAACTGTGGTGGGCTACTGGGGGACACTGGGGGACACAGACCCGATGGACGACGTGAGGCTTGTTAATGAATTCTCAGGTCACAGAGGGTCAGATCCTGAACCTCTCACCTCAGCCTGACACACAGCAAACACACTCCCTCACCGTTACCCCTGATAACAGCAGCGGTCAAGAAGCGATGACTGACCTCAGACCTGCTCTGCTGCAGCGTCAGTCCAGATGTCTTACATTCCAGCTCGACTGAGCTGAGCTGAGAATAAAGTAGTATTTTCAGAGGGGGAACACCAGCAGCTTCATCAATAATACCGTTGTTCCTCGTCCAGTATCATCACTTGATTCCAGACTATCATCTCCGTGATCTTCCGAGTATTTTAGGAAACACCACCTCCAGTAGGCTCACCACCCGCAGGAGGTCTCAGGTTACTGGTGCAATGTGATTTGGGTGTAGTCGTGCTACCCCCGCGACCCGGCAACGGACAAGCGGTTGGAAAATGACATGACATGAATACTAAGAACCTCTGGCTTGTTCTCGTAACATTACGATTCTATTCAAATCAGCCCGACTGCTCGTTGGTCTGGTGTTTGTTTGTTTGTTTTTTTGCAGATGAAAGCAGAAGCTGCAGCGCTGGGTCACAGCGACAGTACCTGAAGGTGACGACCGTTTCAGATTAGTTTAAAATGACATTAGAACTCATAAGTCCAGTCCGCTAAACACAGGCAAACTTTAAAAACACGTTAAAAACACAGCTCATCAATATTCTGCTCCAGTCTGTTTCCTGTTTGTCTTCCTTCATCTATTTCCAATAACTGATTGCACTGACCTCAGATCTGAGCTAAACAACCAACGGCACCGTGTCAGACGTTCGAAAGGTTCTGCAGGACAGAGACGCTGAGTGATTTCAAAGTGCTGCCGGGCCGGGCCGAGCCAGGCCGGACACCGACGACAACAATCACATTGGTTCTTTTTGTGCCAACCCAGAAAGTAAATAAAATCACCACAACAGGAAAATGACACAGTTCACTCACATTACTTGTTAAAAGCAGGATCAAAACAATAAAAAAGGACATTACTTGGAAAAAAATTGTTCCCAAACCAAACCCAAAGAAAAGAGGAGTTGGAAAACAAATGAAGTTCTCGTTAGGGACGATGTGCGTTAGAGGATGATGTTTTGACCTCCGCTCCTCTTCTCTGTTACAGTGTGACGGCAGAACACAAAACAAACGAGTGACAACACAAAGAGTCAATGATGAAAAAGTAAAACGCACTGAGGTAAAGTTGAGAAATGAAACACGGCAGGACAGCGAAGGGCACGAACACTGGGTGGAGGCAACACGTTGACGGAGGCAGCGGCGCCTGAGGCCACACACACGTCGCCCAAACAGGAGCTGGACGAAAGGCAAGTCTGAGGAAAGGTAGAGGAGAAAGCACCGGGACAGACGACTCGAGCGAGCAGAGGTCGACGCTGCGTGGAAAGTAAAGGCGCGTGACAGAGGTAATGAAAAACACAAACAGGGTCCAGTCGATTTCGGAGGAGAAGCTGCTGTGGAGGCTCAGGGTGACAGCAAACATCAGTCAACAAGGGGGATCGAAGCGTCTCCTGCAAATCTAGGACTCAAGGCTTTTTCCGATGTTGCTTGTATTTGCATATGTGTATCTGACAGGAGGGGACAGGCCCAAAGCATCCTGGTCCCTTTGTCTCCCAGAAGGTGACGGCTTTCTCCTGCATATGCGTCGGGGATGTTTTTTAGAAACACCAGGTTTCGTGTGGAGCGTTAGCATCACACTGGCTCGGCCAGGGCGCCCGCTTGCATCACAATGCTCCGCCCAAACGAGGCGGCGAGCGGCAGAGCAGCTGGAGTCCTGGAGCTCCACGCGGCAGCAAACACAGACCAGCTGCCGCAGGTGAGGCGTGGTCTGTGGGTGTGGCACCGGGGCAGAGGGAGGAGGGACAAGCACAAAACAAAAAGGCCATCGGTAGCAGAGCAACACAGAGAGAACCAAAGGCCGGGGAGCTGCTTCCTTTCTGAGCTGCAGGCGGCGAAAGAATCTCAACAGGATTTGGCTTCAGTGCACTTCCCCGGAAGACTGACGTGCCCTGGTCCACTTTTTGTGCAACAACAAAATGCCTCCCGAGCCTCGGCCCCTGCCGCAGCGGGAGAGTCGCGCTGGGCTATTTCTGTCCGTCCGTGCTGACAGACGGCGGCCGTGATGTTTCTGAGACCCCGGGGTTAAAAATGCCCCGTCACTCGTTACAGAGCGACTTAGTTTCTGTGCTGCCTGAGGCTCCTGTTGCACAAAGAGCGGCCGGGGGACGCCACAGCCTCCAGGACTCAATGCTACAGTAGGTATTCTCACACACACACACACACACAGTTACAAAGATGACTAAACTCCGTGTCTCCAGACAGGAAGCGGCGGAGCAGCAGAGATGACAGGAAACCATAAATTAAAGATTACAATATTAAAACCTCTATGAAAGGGCCGACTCTATTCGGGGAAATTCAGAAGAGACAAGGTTAGAGGTTATTGCTATTTACAACTGTTAAATTATTAAAATGGCTTTTCTCAGTTTCTGTGTCCCTCGATTAATGTTCCTTTAGAGGCCTCTGTGGGCGCAGCAGCGTTAAACGTGGACGACGTCGCGTCGCCCAGAGGTGGAGAGAGCTTCCTGTCGAGGGCTGGTGATGTCACGCGGCGGCGTCACGGGTCCTCTGTGGTCTTGAGCAGCTCCATCAGTGCACCCACGGCCCCGAAATAGCCCTGGAGCAGAGAGAGGCGACAGTGAGGCGACAGCGCTGCACGTTTGTGAGGGCGAATATGAAAACGAGTCAGGCGCTGACCTCATGTTCCAGGAAGAGGGCTCGTAGTTGTCCCTTGGACCAGAAGTCCATGGCGTAGGCCAGCAGCTTTGTGGAAACAGTGTTGATGCGAAGAAAGTTCCCGACGAACACGACGCGCTCGATTTTCTGAAAAGACGGCAGACGTGAGCTCTGATGACAGGAATACCCACAATCCCCCCTGTCCTGACAACTCAGAACACTTTGACACTCCTCCTCCAGACCACACGGTGGCGCCAGAGAGCTGGTTCCATCACTGGTGACACAAACACAGCTGACTCCTGCATCCTCATGAATTTAGAATCCACCTCCAGGAATCACACATTTTATAAAACTTTAACTGACCGTCATCATGTGAAGTATTTGCTCTGCAACCACAGCGCTTTGTGTATTTTGTCAACTGTTCATAGACCGATAATAAAACATGTTTAAAAGTTTAAATAAAATATTCTTCTGTAGTTAAGAAGACTTGAGAGGAGCTGCCCGTCCTCAGCCAGAGTCTAAATGTTCTTACATCAGGCTTTAGACAAAGAGTTGTTACAGATCTTCCATAAAGGGGTGTGTGTGTGTGTGTGTGTCGCTGCAGGCCTGTGTGCACTGATAGCCCTGTACAATGCTGCTTGATCACCATGCCACAAGGCAACACTGTAAAGAAGCTCAGAGCACACAGAAAGACTCCAGGCCGACACCGCATCTACACATTTGTTTATCGTGTGTGTGTGTGTGTGTGTGTGTGTGTACCTCATTGACAGCACACATCCGTGCTATGGATCCTATATTATTAGTGATGGTGACCAGTGTGGCTCTGGCCAGGTCTTCCTTGGAAATGCTGTCTCGCTTGTCTTTGCTCATCATGTGACCGAAACTGGAAAACAAACAAACATTTCATTTCATGTCAACACACACACACACACAGTCAATGAACGCATAAAAACAGCAGACGCAGGGAATGACCTCTGTTAAAGTCACAGTGACCTTCAGGTCAACAGTGAGAACACAGCGCTGTGTGTGTGTGAGAGAGATTGTGATCTGATGAGTGTGACCTTTGGACACAGACTTTACTGGACTCATGCTCGGTCTCATTTAGCACGTGTGGCTCAGGCTGCTGTCACCTCTCAGGTATTACAGTACTTCAGAGTTCTTGTATCATCCGACACACGTGAGCAAATACCTAAAGGACAGGAGCCACAGGTTTGGCCTGCGACTAAGAACCGGTATAATTCCTGGAAATGTTCCAAACCGACTCTGACATTACGTTCTCATAAACACACCTCTGGAAACAAAGGGGCCGCGAGCGCACGTCAGAAAACGCAGACGCTGGAGGAATTTAACATCCCTCAGGCGTTGAACTCACCTGGACGCGACAGCGGAGCCCTGCAGGCCGAAGCGCTCGTAGTCTCCTCCGTAGATGTCCTTGACCAGCTTGTCCACGTTGGTGGAGTCGCCCTTGCTCGCCATCTCCAGCGCCTCCTCGAACGTCTCGCAGCCCGTCAGCAGGCAGCAGAGACCCAGGAATGTACCACCGCCCAGACTGAAAGACACAGCGAAGCCAGGTGACGGCCCGTCCACTTCTCTGAGGTCATCACCACCATCTCCCACGTTCACGTCATCGCATAAAACTGAATTTTCAAACACACAGAATCTCCTTTTCTCAGATCTGCCCGTGTTTGGTTCATTAATAAACTTCTTGTTGTTCAGTTTATCTGACGACACCTTTGTCTTGAGTCACAAGCTTCAGTCCAAGTTTTCAAAACCTGCGAACGCTGGGTTGAGGATCTGTAAGAGTCTGAGACTGAAACTATTCACAATTCATCTTCCTCAGCTGTTATAATAATATTAATAACATAACTGTTGATTAGTCTTGAATATGATCCTGTTATCTGACACTAATCCACAGGAGTCACATGATAAGCCCCTGGTGCTCCTTGTGATTGTATGAATCATAATTTCTGTTTTCACTCCTCATACTTTTTGAAGTATATTCTGTTTTCACATATAAAACAAACACAGTTTGTTCCTCCCAGATTAGCTTGACTGTGTAAACAAACGTGTGTGTGTGTCCTCACCTGGTCCCGGTCACCCGCTTGTAGTTGTTGGCCGAGTACACGGCCAGGATGGACACCCCGGAGCCGATGTTGACCAGCAGCATGGGGAAGGGGTTGTCCAGAGTGCAGGTCTTCTTCACGCAGCTCTGGGTGTCTGACGGGTTCTGGAAGTAGTAGCCCTCGGGGTGCCCGTTGAAGCCGACCCGGTCGACGTAGAGCAGTCCACGGATCAGACAGTCCAGCTCGTCCAGCTTCAGCAGCTCCAGGTCGGCCATCTGCTCCACAGAGGGGGGAGAAACATCCAGAGGGCACTGAAACCAGCTGACCTTAGTCACATCAGCCACTCTGTAGAGCCCAGATGAGCGTGCACAGCTTCAGCTCAGTGACCCCCCCCCCCACTGACCGTTCTGAAGTCGTTCTCGAACTTGTAGGCCCCGCCCCCTGTGGCGCAGAGCGTCGTGTGCAGGCTGGAGAAGTTCTTGTCTCGCCCCATCTGGATGAAACGGGGCATGGCCTGCGTCGGGAAGCGGATGAAGTGCAGGTTCCCCGTCCGGCCGCACATGGTCAGGTTCCTCAGCTCCAGGTGGACGTCACGGACGCCTGTTTTACCTGAGCCAGGTGCACGCAGTGCATGAGATTCTCTCTCCACGTGTGTTGTTTAGAAACGTTGCATTCAGTTCATTTACCTACCATAAGCAACGTTTGAGGTGAGGTAGCGCCGGATGGACTTGAGGTTTTCCACTTCTTCCTGTTCTTCCTCTGCTGTGATATCGACTGGCTCGAAGTAAACCAGCTTCACCAGGGTGCCCCCGATGTCCATGCCGAACCAGGGGAAGGCTGCAGGGGAGGGCGAGAGCAGATCCGAGAACAGAGTTTAGCCCGATTTTAAAAAGATCAAAATGTCCAAACCCAGGGTTTTAGGGACGTGATGAACCAGCATCTTCTGTTTGTTTACAAATTAAATACAATTAACTCTGACTCTTTGTTTTGGTTTCATGCAGCTCTGATTAAACAGAATCCATTACGGTAATCCATTACAGAACCACACTGAATAAAAGCCCGTTAATGGACCACGTGAACCACAGCGCCACAGAAACAAGCACTTATGGGAAAAGAGTACGGCAGCGTATCCTGGAACTGACGATTCCGTGAGAATTAATGAACGTGCTGCCGTTTATCTATAAATCAAATATTAATAGTTTCATTTATAGGGAGAGGAGCCCCTGGTCTGGACGGCTCGGTTCAGTCGAACGTTGACTTCAGCAGAAGACGAAGAAGAAAAAAATGAAAAAACCGCCACAGCGCAACAACGGGAGCCGCAGTTTCCATGGCAACAGACAACCCCGTCCCCATCGTCTGACACAGTCGTCAAACTCTCTCCATCTATTTATTTATTCACTCGCTCCGTGCGCTCCACTGCGATGTGTCCGTCTGTTTATCAGACGGATAATTCCTGTTGTCAACTTGAGGACGACGCCACGTTGGGATCAGGCATTTCATTCTGACCAATCAGAGTCCACCGCCACCGGGAACAATGAAAAGCCTGTGCAGCTGTTAAAGACAACACGTGGTCGCCATGGTTGCACAAAACGGCAGCGTTCAACAAGAGAATGCATTTCCCTTGGCCGGCCCACTTCACTGAAAACCATGTTAAACACACAACATGACTGTGTCATAAGGAAACACCACGATACTTTATATTCAACTGCTCCTACAGAAAGAGTTGTTTATTAGCTGGCCAATATAAGCGTGTTACCTTTGCTAATGTACTATTCATGTTATACTGGTACTGACCCTGACCACTGAGCCCTCTGGTCCCACCAGCGCCATCACTGCTGCTCCTGGTGTCAACTCTGTCCTCATTCACTGTTAGCTTGACTTTTCTCCATCGTGCCCCGTCCCCCACTGACCTGCTGGGACGTCTGTCAACACGACCTGATGGGATTCTGCTCCAAGTTCAATCACTTCTGTGGTTGTTTTCACTGACGTATGTCTTTAGCATCGTTAACCTCGTCTTCTTTGCTCACTCTGAAATAACTACAACTTACAAAGCTTGTGCTCTGCTTCAATGCTCCAAACCTAGTCCTTGTTTACATTGGAGCTGAGGTGTCAGCTGTCAGTATTCATCGTTCGGCTCATTAACTAACGTCTAAACGTTCTTGGACCATCACTGAGGTGAGGGGGCTCAGTACCGCCCCTGTGGGTTTCTTCAGTACAAAAGTTAATCTGCAGCTTGACTCGTTCCTTACGCGTCAGATAACGGATGTGCAAACTCCACCGGGAGCAAGGTGAAGTTCAATTGTGCAACCTGATGAGCAGAACAAGTGAAATGACCCCACGGCGTAATTGATGATTTTTCAGTTAGATCCTTGAGAGCGGGCTCTGTTCGCGGATATGAATTCAATGAAAAGCAAACAGCCAGGTTTCCTCTGAATGAGTCACTGTCTAACATCACGATGCGTCCTCACATCTATTGACTGTGTTTACCCTGCGTCAGGGACGACACAACAACTGCAGGATAAAACCAAAGGCACAGCTTCCAGTGCACGTGCACACCGCTCCATCTGTCTCTCATTCCTGTGCCTTTAAATAACAGACATTTTTAAAATGCTTTAATAAAAGGCTTGAGAAACCGAGACAAAGTGCCCTTTCTTGTAATTCCTGTTGACATTTCATTGGTATTTAAGCCACCCTGCAGCCGACAATAAAGCATCACAAAAATGAAAAGGCATGTTTCTTGTCATGTTTGTGACCTATAGACGAATAAGTGGCCACGTGTCCAGGGTTTCCATTAAAAACGCACACACACCAACTCAGTGTCCGGTCAAAGGTCAGTGTGACAAAGAGCAGTCGAGTGATCTGAGTCCATGGACTCACACGCTCTTGAATTTGACGGGTCCTTTTGGAAATGAATGTTTTCCCTTCACGCTCAGCTCTCACACACTAACTCAGGATTATCAGCCACAACTATTTCTATTGAAGTTCCTCTAGCTTAAGCTTTAATCTCAGGTTTCCCAGGGAGGCTGTACAGCATGTTTGTGTGGTGAGAGCAGAATAAACCACCGGGCAACCCGACATACACTGGTTCTGTACCTCAAGTTTCATATTTACTACAGTGAAGCTGATATTGTTAGATGATTACCACAGAAAACGTGAGCTAATTACCATTAGCACTACTCACTGCAGTGATAACGAGAGCTAACAGCAGCACATACATAAAATACTTAACCCACTGTTCCAGGTTCAACCTGCATCATGTTTCAAGTTCAAGCAAAATACATTAAGCAAATACTTCATCGTGGATTAGTGAGTTATCTAAAAAAAACAAGTTATAGGTATTTCATTTACACTGTTTATAGACATGTGGACAGCTTGTGGATATGGGAACGCACCAAGGCATCACAGCGTGGAAAACGTTTCACTATTTAAACATTTTACACCAGCAAATGATTCACTGGAGGTAAAGTTTAACTACAGCTAAGTCTAACCACAAAAACACGTACTGTTCAACGAGCTGCAGTACTGCTACCAGCACCGGACCTGTGCACCTCAACATGTTAAGACTTTTTAACACCATGATCCCAATTATCGCTGGTCTTTGTCATTTTTAAAACACTGTGATAATACTAGTATCACTGAGGCAGAACTGCAATACATGGACATTACAAACCGTGCACGCGCCCAAAACATTTTCTCCTGGAAGCAACAAATAAACTTCAACATTAAATGGGAAAGCCTAATTATTAATTAATCAAAAATCCCCATTGGAGATGACCTTGGTCTTTATTTTTACCCTTCATTGTCAGGAGCCTTGTTTCCAGATGCAGCACTATCATTACCCTTCAGGGTTAATAAAGGGCTCCTGCTCCTGCCTGGGTCGGTTTCTGGGCGTGACACAGTACAAAACCTTTTCCTCATCTTCTAATTTACATGAACTCAAATATCCCTGCGTCCACTGAAACTTGCTTGAATGCCATGTTCGACACTGACCTGCCCTCTGGCCATTTATTCTGCCACCACATTAACATACACACTCATTCCACCGAGTGTTTTTACAAACGAGCTGGAGACTGGCCTGAAACCCCCTCTTTTAAACGATAGGCAGAATTTAACGAAGAAACGAGCAGCAGGTTCAGTTGTTATTCCGTGTTCATCCACAGCAGCCAGGGAATACAAACTGTGTTAACACGGTCCTTAGTCTTGCGGTGTTTGTATTTTATTGCCATCCACAACAAAAGATGGAATGTGCTACACACCTCCTCCAAAAACAAAATGGAAACCAGAGTCTTGCAGACGCACTGGAAATGAAGCTGGTTATTTCTCTCGATCACTGTCGCCGTGGACCACGCCCACCAGATCACATATAGTGAGGTAAGTTAAGGTGGTACGTGAAAAACAGGTGCAGTAGCAACACGACACCTCTGTTTAAGTGCACGTTGACAACAAAGCTTCTTCTGAGAGATCACACGTGAGGCATTCGTTTGGCTTCACCTTCAGCACGTCAGCCCCTGAGAGCGCGAGGAACATGAGAACATACGGTTTGACTTCAACAACATGAGACAAACAAAAGTGACACTGTTTTACAATCACAACTCAGAATGTACCGTGCACCTCAGTAAACTGAAGCAGAGCTCAGTTCATTTGAGACACAACACTGAACATGCACTGAACCAATTTCTGCTGGGACGTCACAGATTCCGTGGCCATAAACTTCCTTTAAATGACCTTGCTACCTACAAAGGTGTGACCCTAACTTATGTGGAGGAAAAATAAATAAATAAAGCTCAGCTGTGTCACAGCAGCGACGAGGCCTGATGATTGGGTCTGATGAAATAATTCAAATAGAGGGAATTCTGTCCCGGGAACCGACACTGCCGAGTTGCTTCATGGTGTAAACAAGAGGAACTTCTGGCAGTGATACAGAAAATAAAAGAATAATACCCCCCCCTCCGATTCTAAACCCCCCTCAAAGAAAGGACTGAAGGGGAAAAAATCACAGCCAGAGGGGGTACATACCAGGACTGGCCCTCTGTGAGGAGAAGCTTAGAGGGTTATCTGGGTTTATCGGGCTGGCTGGACTCCGACCAACGATAGCCATAAAGAAGAGTCTCTGACCCGATGTTTCAAAGTTTACTCACGACAAGTTCCTGCTTATGTAATACCTGTACTCGGTCTGGTTGAGGGTGCTTCCTGCTCCTGAAGACTACACATCACAACAAAGACGTCCCACTTCAGCGATCACAGGCCCGAGGAGTCCAATCGATCAACGTTTCTTTGCCATCAAAAGGTTCCCGGTCATTGTAATTTACGTGAAGTATATGGCTACCTATCTGAGAGAGAATCTACGTGCCAATCGCCTTATCAACAAAATTCACCTGAAACTGGTGTCAACGGGTCTCACACAGGTGGAACCAGAACATCAGTGTATGATACAAGGTAAACAAACCCTTAGTCAATCTAAACCCCCTCCCACAATTAACATAATCAAACCTTAGACACAGAAAATACGCAAATACCTGCAACGTGATGTAGTTACAGGCTTCTGACTACTGCAAGACTCAAACTGATGCTAATCCCATCTCAACTCTTATAGTGAGATATTAACATAGAGACCAAACAAATCAAATGAAACCAACTCATCTCCAACAATAACGATTCTGTCTTTAGGAGAACACAGAAGATAACAGAGAGCATCAGTGGCAGTGATGAAGCTGAAACTGAAGGCAGCGCCATCCCACCCCGAAACACAATTACATACACACGGAATTAAAGAACACAGCCGTGACGTGTCCTGAGGCTCCAACTGAAAGAGGAGCTGTGATCAATTCCTGGAAATAAGACACAACCAGGGAGATGAAGCATAAACCTCTGGAGATAACAGACAAAGTGATACCTGAGGAATGAAGCACAAATCAGGTGAAACTTACCAGGCTTCTTCTCACTTATCAGCTTCATGCTGAGGCACAAACAGGCTCACAGGCTCACCACAGAAAAAATCTAAAAGCAAGACGATGCCAGACTCGTGAGGGGGAAAGACGAAGCTGCCTCAGACTTCACGGGAGGAAAATCTCGGTTTTCTCCATTCTGCTGTGGAACAAGTTCCCCAGTCTGATCTGCCCTCGCATCATCCCAAATACCAGTAAATAAGGAGGCGGGGTCCCGGCACTTTCACCTTGCCTTCTGAAGACAAGAGGCGGCCGCTGATTGGCCGAGGCAAGCCAGGCCCACTTATCAGGAGCTTTTTCACCACCGGGGCAGCGGCCAATCACAGAGCAGCCCACGCGACCTGAGGGCGCCTGGAGACAGAAGGGGGGGTCTCCCTGGCGACGGCGATTACCCACAATACCCCGTGTGATCGGAAATATCGATCGTGATCGATTCGCCACAGAGTCACGAGGCTGCGGATGAAAAGGGGCAGGAGCCCCCGCTGGGTGCAGCCAGGCACCGGCGCGTTGTGCACGAATAAACACAAATAACGATGTGATTGGAAATGTCTCATCTCACCGGGGACAACATGTCAGCCGATGGGCACATTCGCATCACAAGCCGTGTTACTGACACTTACGGGGTCTGTTCCGCCTCACCGACTCCGTCCTCCGCCGCAGCCGGGACCTCTTGGCCGGGGAGCCGTTGCAGTCCGCATCCTCGCCGCGGTGCAGGTGATGCATGCTGTCAAACGAGCTGCCGCCGCCGCAGCTGGTGCCGTTGTTGGGTCCGGGGCTCGAGCAGAAGCCGCCGCCGCTGCAGCAGCCGCCGTTCGCGGCCACGGGGACGTGGCCGTTGCAGCCTCTCTGGCTCTGGCCGTTGTTGACGTGAAAGGGCCCCGACGCTCCTTTCTTGTCCACCATTGACTTCGCTTTATCCATGGCAGCAGCTCCCAGCCTCGCCTAGCTTAGCTTAGCATCTGCGGGAGGCGGACCGTCGAAGCCCCGCCGCTGGCGGTGACAAGCGGGGGGCGTTAGCTGCGCTAGCTTAGCTTAGCTTAGCTGTCGTTAGCCGCTCGCAAGCTAGCGAGACACCGCACCCGCTCCCGGGATGTAGCCTGGGTGTTGACCGGAAAACGCCGAGCTAGCGTTTAGCACACATTATTGTTGAAACCTGCGTGAAATAAAAACAGCCAGCGGCGCTAAAACACAAGGTTTCCTTTGAGGTCACTCGCGGTCATTTCCCCACATTGAGATCCTGGCAGGCGCAGCAGCCGGTGTGCGCGTGTGTGTGCGCGCACCGCTACGTCACAGCAGCTCCGCCAACAGAGGCCCGAACCTGCTCACCTCAGACCGGGTTTCTCTCCGCACGCTGCCGCTACACTCACACTCAAAGAGGGGGACTCCAACTGTGAAGCCTGCGTCCCAAACAGGGTCTTGCACGCGCACGCGCACACAAAGGGAGCTCCAGTCCGTGCAGCTGTGTGTTTGTGTCCCCTGAAATTCAAAAGCCACACTGCTACCTACAGATGTGTTGTAATAATACTTCAACTGTAATTATTATTAATGAGGAAACACTTGATGAGGGAGCTTCAAAGGTGGACAAGCTGTCACATGACGCTGACATAACCCTTATCACAACCCCAGTGAAACCTGCAGTTCACTGAGCAGTTGTGTAAAACCATAAGAAATCCAATAAAGATAAAGAAAAAAACGCCCCGTCATGTTACAAAAGTGTGGAACAGTGCAGATTTGTCTCCCTCACAATTACAACTGGAATCAATAATCAACCGCAGAGATCATGACCAGGACACTTTATATATTAACAGACTTTGATAAACATCGTGTCTCTAATTCACATAAGGCCAAGATTATAAAGATTGTGGACAACAAAAAGCACGAGTCCCCAAATGCTGCCACCTTCTGGTTCAGAGTAGTTAATGGGGTAGTAAGAGTCCAGTTCGCTGACAGCAATATGAAGGCTTTTAATCTTTCACTGAGCTGTCTGGCTTCTCAAACATAGTAAAGTCTTCCCGGTGACATTTTGATGAAATGCTGCAGTATTAGTCGCATCATTTTCACAGTAATCTCCACTCGTAAGAACCAGGTCATGTGTGAGAATCCGTTAAAATCCCTTAACAGGATAGAGTTCAGTGAATTAGTCGCAGCCCACTCATCTCGACTCTTTCTGTGTAAACACAGACAAGCGCCTGATTACGAGGATGGATGAATACGGACCGTTTCCCACTGTGTGTGCTAAGCTAACTCCGCTAGAGTGGAAGTGAACACAACTCCCAAATTATTTCTGGATCATAAACAACTTGGTGACATTAATTAATACTGCAAAATACAATGCCAATAAATATGAGGCCCGCCCATGAGACATTACATCATCCATGTGGGTCACAGGTGATGGAAGCTCTGTGGCTGCTTGTGAGGTAGTGAAAGAGGTTTAACCGGTTCAACTGTGACTCCACCAGACACCTCATTATCTTCATGTCTGGTGGATTCTCAGTGCACAGTCCAAACTGAGCTGACAGAGCGTTAGCATCAACAACAGGCGAAAACATTCTCTCTCCCTCTCTCTCTGCCCGTTGACTTGATTCTACCACGGGAGCTGGATTCCGTCCCAGCTGTACGCTCTGCCAGTCTGCTCCATGTTCAGCGCGTCTATGATGCTCATCAGACAGTTGACAGAGTGTTCGGTGCTGAACAACTTGTCTTGAGGCACGTTCCTGTGATACGGTCGGGACAGGTCTGTGTTTATTGTTCCTGGATGTAAGGACACACACACCACCTGGAGGAGCCACAAACTATTTCAGAACACCAGACAGTGGACAAGTTCCAATTATACTGGGTCTTGTGTTTATGACCCACCTTCGGTCGGCCGCGGCCCAGCTCGATCGACAGATTCCTGGTGGCCATGTTGAGAGCTGCTTTAGACATTCTGTAGCTGTACCAGCCCCCAAGACCTGAGAGATGAAGGTGGAGTGAGGAGACGTTAGAACGGAAGACCACCGCTTCCACTGACAACATCCTTTCTGAACGTAGCTACAGAAGCTGATTCGCAGCTGTACCGTTGTCCCCGATGGATCCCACTTTGGCCGTGATGTTGACGATGATGCCGCTGTGCTGCTTGGCTTTCTCCGCGTGCTGTTGACCAAAACCTCCTCCGCCCTTCTGCAGGAGGGGGGCGAAGTACTTGGCCATGACCAGAGGCCCCACCGTGTTTGTCGTCAGTGTGGAAATGATGCCCTGTGAACACAAACAGAGTCATTGAGTCAAGTTTTACTCTGCGCCTCTTCGAGCCCAAACCCCCAGAAACTGATCGTCCCACCTCAGCAGAGACATCTCTCAGGCTGGTCTCTCCTTTCCCAGAAGGATGAAGCATCGCCGACGAGTTGACGACCAGGTCCAGCCGACCGAAGCTCTCCTTCACCCGCAGAGCGGCTCCTCGGATGTCCTCCTCCCGTCTCACGTCCAGCCGGAGGACCGTGAGCCTGCCCGGGTGCTGGGCGGCCAGGCCCCGCAGCTCGGCTGCCCCGTCCGGGTCCCGACATGTGGCTATGACGGCAGCGGGACTTTTGTTTCTGAGGATGTGTCTGCAGAACTCCAACCCCAGTCCTCTGCTGGAGCCCTGGATCAGAGCAACGGGGGCCGCCATGACAGTGAGTCACGTAGGACGCGGAAGTGGAGGGTGGATGATGGGGAATGATGCGTTCACGTTACACCCGAACGTTGGAATTTTACCCGGGTTATGGAAAGAGTTAGCAAAAGTTGGGTGAGACACTTGTTGACGGGTTATGGTATTAAACATTGTTGTTTATAACATACTCTTTCAATAACATTATTTAGTGACAAAGGATTTACGGTCTTAAAACGAACTGGGAGAATGCATCGAGGGGAGCCTGAAGGCAGCACGTTTCACAACAAGCACACCTCTGGAGGTCACCAGTTTCACATCAGGACGGTTCTTACACAAGTGTCCATGATGGACATGTGACAGGCTGATAACACTGATTACACTGATCACACTGTAAAGGGCAAGAACAAGCACCACGAAGACAATCTGTTCTTTAGTTTCTCAAATCACCACATCACCTGTTTGGACTACAAACAGGTTTATTCTTATTTTTTAACACCGTTTATGGTTAAAATATTCAGACTCAATTACACTTCTTTGTCATAGATAGATAGATAGATAGATAGCACACAGGATTGCAGGAATAATGCCATTAAATAAACCCAATAGAGACGCAGCCTCTGCAGAAAGGATTTGAGTGTTGCTCCTCCAGTCCACTAGGCGGCAGCACCATAACAACAAGAGGAAAGTACAGATTTATGAAAAACTCAAAACGTTGTAAATGTATTTAAAAGATAAAACCACAGAATAAAGTGAAACACATTGAGGGACATATGAACAATATCGTGTTATTATTTAGACGAGGTGATGCAAAGGAAGGTCTGTATCCGGTTAGTTGAAGCCTCCAGCAGGAACTCGGTTGCTTAGCGACCAGGGGAGGCGTAGCGTCAGCTAGCTTGGTTCGCTAACACATGGACGATGTCCAATGGCTCCGAAAAGAAAAGGACCTCTGCAGCTGGTCCAGCGGGAAGTGGACGGCATCAAGAAGCAGGTCTGTCCCACAATGGCGCCTGTTTGTTTGTGTTCAACTGACAGAGGGACGATGACGATGATGACGAGGAGACTCAAGGAGACTGTCTCCCTCTTCATTTCATTATAAATGCTCTTTACGGTTTCGCGCCGCGCGCTTATATTCTCACAAAGTTGAGCATTTCTTCAAATCGAGGGCTTCTTGGTGGATGACGTGTGAGCCGAAGTTTGTAGAAAACACAAATCCAAAGTGCCCGATGACTTCTTCAGTGAAGATCCAAGTTAAAACGAGAAGGAACATTAAAAGACCACATTTTAAATGAAGTCTGGTTCACAGCGTAGCGTCCTCATTAGGATCCATTGAAACAACGATGACAGTAAGTCATCAAGCAAACGCAGTCCAATATACTTCATGTGATCAGCTTGTTTCTGGATCCAGGTGGACGGTCTGGTGAAGGATGTGCAGGGTCGGGCTGGATCCACTGAAGAGGCATTGCAGAGGTGAACAGCTGAGACCTGAACCCAGTGGAACCAACTCACTCCAACAACAAATTGATTTGCTCCTCTTTGGATTTTGTTGATAGTTTTTCTCATGTGAAACCTTGAGCGTGTTTAATTGTGTATTTCAATAAGATGCCAAGAGCTGCAGATGTCGGCAGAGAAGACACTGAGGGCGCTGAGGAAGCTCACAAAGGTATTTGTCCATATGTTAATATGTCTGTGTAAGTTGCAGCTGACATGACGGTTGAACTGAAGTTATATTTTCTTCACTCACGTCCAGGCCGATGAGCTGGCGCCGGTGGGAAACTACAGCCACAGGAAACAGGAAGAGGAGACTCGGCTGCAGAACCTCCTGGAGCGTCTGAACACGCTCTCCCTGGAGCTGTCACCACCAGGACCGAGCACAGCTGCCGGGTCAGTGACCTCTGTGTGAGATCTCATACACGTGATGCCATCTCATGTTCAGAGCTTTGGAACTTTGAGGCTTTTTTCACCCACAGCTGTTCTCCAAAGGAAGATAGTGAAAATGAAGACGATGGCAAAGACAGGAATAGTGATGACAGTGATGATGAGGAGGAGGATGAGGATGACAGTGATGGGGATGAAGAGGATGAAGATGAGAAGCAAGCTGTGAAACCACCCTTGCAGCCCGACTCTCGCAACTACAAAGTCCTGAGTGACTTCCGAGGAGAGGAGGAGGGAGATCTGTCTGTTCAGGTGAGAGGAAGAGTGTGTTTGTTAGTGATGTCATCACTGCTCGGGTCTGTGGATCTATGGGACGACTGTGGCGCTGGTTTTAGAAGGGGGACGTGTTGAGGATCATCAGGAGGACGGCAGATGGGTGGTGGCTGGCTCAGGACCGTGAAGGCAACACGGGAGTGGTTCCAAAAACGTACCTGAAGGTAACACGGCCTGCTAAACGTCTGCCCACAGGAGGTCTGACCTTTTTCCATTTTCCATATTTAAACCCACAAGGTTTCGTACCCAAACACCTTTCAGGTTGACTCTGGTGTTGATGATGAAGATGAAGATG
Source organism: Pseudorhombus dupliciocellatus (assembly GCA_016785235.1). NCBI lineage: Eukaryota > Metazoa > Chordata > Actinopteri > Pleuronectiformes > Paralichthyidae > Pseudorhombus > Pseudorhombus dupliciocellatus. Next base: position 536,432 of record JAFBJW010000102.1, read on the forward strand.
AAGAGGAGTCCTCTGAGGAGGAGGAGGAGGAGGAGGAGCAAGATGGTGACGAGCTGACTGATGACAAACAGAGGTTCAACTTATCCAAACGAAGAACGACCATCGAACATCTTTCATTTCAACTCTGACGTGTCACATGTCCCCTGACAGTGGGACGCCACGTTCTAACTGGTCCACTGTGAGGAAGGCTCTGACTGAGGTAACAGCACGGCAGCAACCACGACTGGAACCAGTTCATTTACCTGTGAACTAATATTGTGTGTGTGAGACAGATTGATGCAACAGATGTGCTCTCTGCCATGGGGGCCATACCCTCGGGATTTAGACCATCAACCCTCAACAAACTGCTGGTGGAGGAAGGTCATTACACACACACACACACACACACACTATATGGAAGCTCCTTGTGATGAAGTAGCAAAGTGCTGACATGTATCTTCAGGTGTAACGTACAGAGGAAGTCGCCACGTGCAGCCCCAGCTCAGCCAATCCCAGCTCTCCTTCACTGACCTCTTCCTGGACCCAGACACCGGCAGGGTGAGACACGCCCTCTCACGCCTCCCACTTCCTCTCTCTGATAGTGTCTGTGCACTCTCACACACTTCCTGTTGCAGGTCCGTGCACGGCAGGTCCGAACCTCGCTGTGTTTCACCCTGTGGAGCTGCAAGATGATTCCCACGCCGGGGGTGGGCGTTCAGGTCCTGAGCCGCCACATACGCGCGTGTGCCTTCGATGGAGCTCAGGTATCGGTGTCAGCTGACCGCCTCCATCTGTGACCCACCAGCTTTTCCCTCTGCCATGGATCTTGTGTTTCAGGTGCTGAGCAACATCCACACAGTGAGAGCAACCTACAACCCCAAGAGCCCGAAGACCTGGAGCTTCTCCCCGAGGGTGCGTGACCACCAGGATGGAACCGTGCATTTCTGTGGTGAGCGCTGACGATTGGTTTGACTCTCCACCCAGGTGACGGGGATCCTCCCCACCCTCCTCGACGGAGACTGTTTCCTTCGCTGCAGCTCGGCGTCTCCGGACCTCGGGATCCTCTTTGAACTGGGAGTGACTTTTATACGCAATGTGAGGCGGGACACACCGAGACGCCCTGGAGATGATTCAGTAGACACCACAGAATGACACTTCCTCTCTGCTTCTGCTAACGTGTTTCAGTCGACCGGGGAGAGAGGAGAACTGAGCTGCGGCTGGGCTTTCCTCAAGCTGACCGACGACGCGGGAAACCCGCTCCCCCACAGGTGACACGCATCACAGCTTTACTTTGGCGGTGCCTCGTTTGTGAGAATCAGAGTGACCCTTTGCTCCGGGGGCAGGACCTTCGAGCTGCAGGTGAACGGAGGAACTCCCTACGAGAAGGACGTCGCTGTGGAAGCTTCGGTCACCAGAGGACGTGAGCCGCCGCAGCAGAGCTTAAAAACAGAAGCTGGGACAGAAGGTGATGAATCTTTCTCACGTCGCTCTCCTCTCAGCTGCAGCCGCGGGCGTCCTCCAGCAGATGCTCCAGGCCCGGCGGCAGCCCCGCCTAGTGGTCAAGTTAAGATCCAGCAACAGTCGGACCACAGCTCAGCTCAGGTGGGATCATCGGCAACTCCATCTGCCGTCACCAGGGTTATTTAACATCCTGTGTGTGTGTGTGTGTCCTGCTCCAGCCTCCTCCCCGACACGCTGCTGCACTGCCTGAGCTGCGTCCACCTGCTGGCTCTGCACCGGCAGCTGCTGGCTGACGCGCTGCTGATGGACAGGCCCACCATGCAGGACGCAGGTAGCTCGCTCCGCCCACGCCTCGTGTCCAGACTGTGCGTTTGAAACGTTAAAGCTCGTCTGTGTCTGCGGCAGATCTAATGAGCAGCCCGGTGCTTTCCACGTTTCCTGATGTGTTGGACCAACCGGACCTGCTGGACGCTCTCAGGGTCAGGGAGGGAGGGAGGAAGGGAGGGAGTAGCACCAGTCAGTAACTTACTAACTAACTGAATTCAATGAGTCCTTTGCTGTGTCCCTCCAGGGGGCGTGGCTAGAAGCTGAGCTCCACATGAGCAGAGCGCAGAAGGTGCGTGCGCCTGTAGTACCAGTACACACCAGCAGAGGGTGCGGTCACCTGTAACCTGGTGTCTCCTCTCTGTGTCTCCGCAGAGAGACTTGTCCTTTGTCAAACAGGAGTTTGTCAAAGTCTACATGTCGTCCGTCTACTTCTTCCTGCACTCGCCGTCGCTGCCCGCCCACCGCTGGGCCGAGCCGTCCTGCGAGGAGCGGCGGGCCAGAGCCGTCTACTCCACCCTGGACTCTCTGAAGCAGCGGCGGCTCGCCACGGGCCGCTCAGGATGTCCGGAGGTCTTCGCCGACCCGGCGCACCGCCACAGCGCCTTTGATATCACAGAGCTGACCTTTGACCTCCTCCATGTTGCCCGATGACGTGCCCTCACATCCAGTTCAAGTTGGATTTCAGAATAAATATTTGATTTTGTTTTTTAAATATTCATTTGTCATGACTTCATGAAAAAAATAAAAATAAATAAAGACTGACGGTGACTTTAGTCGGTTAGGTCATTTTATCATGGGTCTTTAGTCACAGTTCCTTGAGGTCAGTACTTTCACTCACAAATGATTCTGAATTGATTTATTCAGGTTTCTTCAGTCAACTCTGACTGTTCTCTGACCTGCTCACCTCATCGCTCCACCCTGGTTCAACATTCACAGTGTGTGTGTGTGTGTAGAGTTACAGGGCATCAGTTAATAATTAGTCCCCTGTCGTCTTTTTATAGCCTGGTATAAAAGAGCCGGAGCAGCGTGCGGGGGAGCCAGTGGCGGTGGAGATCGCCCGTCCGTTTCACGTCTCCATCAAATGTTGTCATGATTCAGTTCATGTCAACATTCCATGAACATCAGTGAAGGGATCAAACAGGATCTTTCACCCGTCATTAACCCCGCGTTTGGTCTCCAGACATTTTTCTATAGATTAAACAAACAAGATAAACAGTTTCTGCTGCGTGAGTCACAGGTTCAGTTCAGTGTTTCACGTTTCGTCAGCCGTTTGCTTTAGAATGAGAAAACTCTGGGATTTAAAAAAAAAAAGAAATGTATCTCCCCCAACAAGCTGTTTGTTGGTCAGCAGGATGAAGCTCTAAAGTCTCTCTAAATTTGCTAATAAAAACAGGGGATGTTTCTTCAACAACAAGCCGAGCTCCTTATCTCACAACACACAACTTAACCTCTGACCTTCAAATGGGTGCTCATTAAAACGGCCCGGCACAAACCGCGCCCCTCAGGTCGCTAAGTGTGGACGCAATCACACACACACACACACACGGGCCATGTCTGCGGTGTCGTGTTTGCGGTGGAATAATATGGCACATCCAGTATTTCCACATTCCCGAGCTGTTGCCGTGGTGACCAGAAACCGCTCGGTGTCATATTGGGCTGCGGGAAAAAGGCGATGATGTATCTGACGGCATCGTTAACGCAGAGGAAAACACACAGAACGACAGATTGGTCAGCAGACGCCTGGAGTGAAGGACGGCCTCCTCTGGTGCGTTTAAAGTTATGGAAACGTATATAAAGTGAACGGTGATCAAATCCTGGGAAAAACGAAGGTATAAATAAAGAGTGTGGTAGCCGGGGCTTTAAAGTGTCGATCATTCGCTGCACAGACAGGAAACGTTATCACCTGAGACGCTCTCACCCAGTTCTCATTGTACCTCAGGACGACTATTGTCTCTGCGGAGGAAGAGGAGGAGAAGAAGAAGAAGAAGAAGGAGGCTCAAGACCAGTCGAGCAGGAAAGTGGGAGTTTCCAGAGAATGACTGAGCTCGAGCAGGAGAGACGATCCAGGAGGAAGCTTCTCCTCTGTAGAAACATCTGAATGCCGACATCTCAAACAGCATCATCATCCATCATCATCCATCCCAGCTCAATCTAACCCTCATCATTCAGATTTGATCATAAAGAGGTCAAAGGTCAGGGTCAGATTCTACCTGGATCAGCCCGGCTCAGCTCAGCTCAGTTTAACTTCTTTCTTGTGGCCAATGAGAAATATGTGTGTTTGTCGTTCAGGCCAAACATTTGTGTTTGTGTGTCGCACCGTGTCACCGGACGGCCATTGTGCTTTGACAGCGCTGGCGTGGGTTCCCATGGAGTTATTTGTGTGTGTGTGTGGAGCCTTGTAACCGGACCCATAATGAGCCACACCCTTTTTCTCTGAGCACTCATCAAATACACCTTGCTGCGTGTGTGTGTGTGTGTGTGAGAGACTAATTCATTGGCCTGTGCTGGGTGAATCATGGGCGTCCGTCCTCCCTTGAGGCACAAACTGTTGCTTCATGTTTATTCTTAGCGTGTCAAACTGCTGTGGATTTAATTTAATGGCATCACACACCTGTGGCCGCCGGAGCATGAAACTGTCCCCTGCTCCCGTCTCTGGAGACGTCGCATCCCTCGCTCCTCTGAGTGGACCCTGGGTCCCTGACCTTTGACCTCGGAGAGGCTGAGCCCCGGGTTGACCCAGGGTGTGTCGGCTCTGGAACACACATGAAAGCATCTTTCGCAGAGCGACTCACCGAGCGTCCCACGTGCACTCTGAGCTCAGGGAAACGTGCACGTCGGCCGAGGTCAAGCCGAGAGGGTCGGAGTCGTCCAACACAATAGGTTTTGTATATTGTTCTGTGTTTTAATCCCTCAGCCTGGAAACCATCACTCTGTGTTTGTCAGTTTCGACGCACACACACACACACACACACACACACACACCGTGACTCGGCAGCTTGACATCAGTCATCTGTGAGGAACAATTGACAAAAGGTTTTTCTTATTGGCCGACACAATGATAAAGAAAAAGCAAGAGGCCATAACCGCAGCCAGATCATCTCGACAGGAGCCAGAGGAGACGCGTTGGACACCTGGGACACAGCAGACAGAGAGAGGACGACGAGAGATGGATAGAAACAAGACTTGGTGACGTTAACCTGGTGCCACACTATCCCCTCTCTCTGTGTGCATGTAAACCAGGGCTCCCGCCATTTATAGGTCGCACACAAACACTGGGCTTATGAGGGCGCACATGAAAACAGAGAGAGAGAGAGAGAGGAGGCATCCTCCCGCTGCACAAACAAAACCCAAAACCACTCGTTGAACTGGTCGTTTCAAGCAGAGGGATGGAGGAGGAGGTGTGGGAGGAAAAAGGAAGAGAGAGAGAGAGAGAGAGAGAGAGAGAGAGAGAGGGGCGGCCTTTAAAAAGCAGATTAAAACACATTACACAGCTCATTCTGGAGGAACCCGGACACACACACACTCCCAGTGTTTTGGACTATGGCTTCCACCACGTCCAGTGACGTCCTGCCCACGGGCTGCGGGATCTTCACCTCCATTCCTGACCTCTTCTTCATCCCAGAGTTTGTGAGTTTCCCATTGGTTCGTTTTGTTCCTCTCGGCTGGATCACAGGGAGCCGTCGGTCAACTAGTTCTGATTCCTCTCAAGGTTAAGGGACAGAATCATCGCTGATGTTTGTGACTCACGCTCCAGCCCCCAGGGCCGACGCAGGGCGAGCACCGTCTGCGGTCAGGGTTTCTATGGTGACAGGGTCGTACACAGGTGGAATAAATGGAACAGTTTTCCAAGGTGCTATTCAACAACAGCAGTTTCTGTCGCATCGCAGCATTTCTTTCACACATTGTATAAATTTAAGTTCCAGACGTGGAGACTTTATTCCTGGAAAAAGAAAAAGAAAAGTCAGATAGGGACCATGCAATTATTTTCTAACATCATTTTTGACAGGAATGTGATTCAAATTCATTTTATAGATTTTATTCCCACTTTTGGAGCTTAACAACATTAAGAAATAATCCTCATTGACAAACGATTCCGGACGCAGTTTCTGTTGGAGAAACCTGGAAGATTAAATCTGAGCGACGGCGGTGGCAAAACAGCTTTGGTTGCAGAGGCAGCGGAAATCTAAACCCGCACCGTTCATGGAATAAAAGCATCTGCGGCTCAGGTGCACGGGAATGCCGATGTTTGCGGGCGCGCTCGGAGTTTGCATTGTAAATCTAAACCATGGGGGGGGTGGCTGGACAGGTTTGAGTTCTGCCACCTGCCCAGGGTCAGTTTGAGGAGGTGCAGCAGCAACTTCCTCTTCTCATCATTCAGGTGAGAGAGAGCGAGAGAGACAGGAAGTAACAGAGGTCACATGATCATGTTTTCAGGAGAGGCTGCTGTTCATTTTAGAATGTTTGCATCGTTCGACATCACGCCTGGTTTCTAGAGCTGCCAATTTACCCAGAAGCACCTGAGACTTCCTGTGGGCGCTGAGGCCGCCGCCCAGTTCCCAGCAGAGCGCCAGTCTGGATCCAGTCTGCATCAAGAGCCCAGGAACCCTAACGCAGGCCCAGGACCAGGCCCAGGCCCAGGCCCAGGACCAGGACCAGGACCAGGCCCAGGCCCAGGACCAGGCCCAGGACCAGGCCCAGGCCCAGGCCCAGGCCCAGGACCAGGGCTGTTGAGCTCGGCCTGATCCCGAGCAGCCGAGATAAGAGTTAGGAAATATTTGCTGATTATTTCAAGTGCGCTAATGCAAATATGACTTCAGCGTCATGGACGGCGGCCTCGGCTGTTTGCTCAGCTCTCTATCTCGTGCTCTTTCTTTATGTTGTGTAAAAAAAAAAAAAAGAAAAAAGAGAAATATTATATTAAGTAGGAATAAAACCTGGACACGCACACTTTGAAAAACATGTAAAATAAATAATAAAATAAGGAGATGTGTTCAGTGGGTGAAGATATAGAAATAGGAACGTGGGGCGGGGCTCAGGGCGGGGCTCAGGGCGGGGCACATTCCTCCTGTGGTCGTATTGAACGTTTATTCTGTCCTGTGAATCATTGACAGCGTTTCACGCTTCCATAATCACAGCAGACTTGGAGCCAGCGATGACACTGAGCTCAGGCCGCCATCTCTCATCGTGGCACGACGCCAAAGTCCCAGTGAACCCAGAGGCCATTAGAGGGAACTGGTTCTTTCAGTAAACACAGTTTCTGAACTTCAGCACGACTGAGCTGCTCCATCCAAGTGTCTCTCGATCCCAACGTTTGTCGAAGGAGGAGAGAGAGCGTGTGTGTGTGTGTGTGTGTGTGTGTGTGTGTGTGTTCAGGAAGGTGCAGCCATTAAAATCTCATTTTTGATTGACGTCCCATTCAAAGATGTTCCTTCTCTAAAGCCTGTGTAAGGAGACAGGGGCCTGGTTGCCGTGGAGACGGGGTGTTTACGAACAAACGCTCCTCACTGGCGTGCTCCTCCTGCAGGTGTTCGGCGGCCTGGTGTGGATCCTGGTGGCGTCGACCCACGTGACGCCCGACAACCCTCTGGGCTGGGTCATGTTCGTGTCCGTCTTCTGCTTTGTCTTCACCACGCTCTGGTTCTTCATCTTCATCTGCGGAGCCAATCAGAGCAGCATCTGGCCCTCGCTGGTGAGACACGCCCACAGGCGGTTAAACGTAGAGAAGGGCACGTGGTCGTCAGGGTAATAACCCCCCCCCCCCCCGCAGGACGTGGGTTATCTCGTCAGGGTAATACCCCCCCCCCCCCCCCGCAGGACGTGGGTTATCATTTTGTGGCCGTGGTTTTCTACCTGAGTGCGTCGGTGGATCTCGCCTACATCACCTTCCTGAGAGCGGCTCTGGTCAACGTGCCACCTGCTGCACTAAATCTCAAATACTACCGGCTGGACATCGCTGCTGTGGTATGATGGAGCACACACACACACACACACACACACACACACACACACACATCACTAACCTCGTCTGCTTCCAGGTCATGTCCTACGTGGCCACGCTTCTCTACTTCCTTCACGCCATTTTCTCCGGCATTCGATGGAAGAGGTCCTAAACACAAACAAACAAACAGCGACACGACACGGAACCAGGAAGAGGAGGAACCGCCGGGCCGAGCTGAGCCGTCTCTGGACTGAACCCCGAGTCCTGTTCTTTTATTTGAGTTCTTTCATTTGGTTGTGATGGCGAAACATGGACGGACTGAGTGAGAGCGACACGGCGCCGCCCATGGTCCCATGGTCACAGTAGTAGTAGTGATGTCATCGTTGGGTCATGTGACGCCCAGTTAATCAATCAATCAATCAATCTGACGTCTGATTGAAGGAATCAGGACTTTGATTATTCACCAAATTAAGTCAAATTCTAAAACACAGCCGTGATTTTTTCTGTTTCACTTTTTTATAACCTTCTGTGTATTTTCACACTTTTTATAGAAATCACGTATTTCCAGTGTTCCGATGAAGATGAGGTCAGATCAGTGATGAAGGAGCCTTTTATTTCCTGCACGTTTACAATGAACCAATGAAAATACAGAAATGTCAACCCCCCCCCCCGTCGTCTCTGCTGACTGTGTGTGAAGGGGCGGGGCTTCCATCGCACCTACTGCTTGCAGTTTTCCTCTAATGCCCATATATTGTCAACATGCAAACACCAGCAGCAGCGGAGGTCACGTGACTCCTGCGAGCTGAGGGTGTGTCCTGTTTTCCCTGACCCACACTGGCAGAACGGGTTTGTGCGCTCGCCCCTATAAGAGGCGGCTCCTCCTGCCGCCGCTCCGTTAGTCCGGAGGCGCGGCTGCTGACGCCGGGTGAAGGAGCCGGAGAACATGGCCGCAACCACCGCTCAGCCAATGGGGAGCCTGCCCAGCGGCCTGGGAATCTGCACCACGGCCCCGGACATATTTTACCTGCCGGAGCTGGTGAGGGGATTCATTTATAATTACTATAAAACTCATATAAGACTCATTATATTCTGTTAAAGATTCAGCCATCAGGATGTTAAACAGATTTGACTGTAATGCACTTATTGAATGGACTCACTGACCAAATAAAAACCTAATCACTGATCAAAGATCCATTTACGCTGCTTGAAGGTCTCTGTTCATTTTAAGGGACAGTAGTTTAACCTCCTGACCTCTTCACCTCCTGACCTCAGGCCGAGGCTAAGCTCAAAATATCCGCCTTGTTTTTCTAAATCAAAGTTGTGATCGTGAGCTGTCTGCCTGAAACGGGTCATCTCCGTGAAACGGGAGACGATGAAAGGCGGGAGGAGCCCCGGGTCACGGCTCACGTTTCGCTCCTGTTGCTCCAGCGCCGAGAACAACGGCGAGAAGAATGCGGCCGAATCATTAGAAAGGATCGAACGCGCTCAAACGACCTGGAAACAAGCGGCACGGAGCAGGGAGCAGGGACTGGGCGTCCCAGCCTCTGATGGACGCCAGCCGTGCACGACAGGGACGAGCGGCAGGTGCAGGTGGAGAGAGAGAATGTTCCTCTGCTGTGTATGTCCTTGAACATATGATACATGAATTTGTTTCATCGCTCTCTGTTTTACCTTCTGGGGGAAAGTGTTTGAGCGGTTTGACAGTTAATCAGCTTCAGTGCTCGGGTCCACTCGGTTTGGGGGACAGTTGTCGACGTGATCAAACACCGCAGCGTGAGCAGCTCCTGATGCGAACAGGATGTGGTTTGCTCTCTCTGTCTAAACTTAACCGAAGTCGGCGCCACCCAGGCCGAGCTCGGAATAGCTGCGCCGCGCAAAAACACAAACGCTGCGATCAGTCGACCATCGAGGGTTCGCTGGGACTGGAGAGAAAGGCTCATATCTGCTGCTGCCTGTATTCTGCTCATGTTGAATCAACAGCGCAGGCCGCGCCCTCGCCGCATCAAAACGCAGGCGCCTTCACAAAGGGCTCGACCTGCGACCTGCGGCCGTCCTCATTACTTTGTTCCCTCTGAGGACGAGCGTCAGGATGGGACCAGAACCAACGTGGTTCACTCCTGCTCAGGTTTCATGTCTTCAGGGTGGGAGACAACACTGGGAACTTTTAAATTCAGCAGCAGAAAGTCCCAGTGAGGCAGAGAGAGGCTGGAAGTACAAATCAAATTAATACAAACATGCATACATTAAAAAATGAGTAAAACATTATATATGAATATTACTTATTCATGTATAATATTTACGATATTCTTGTTTTCAAAGAGTGCTATAATGTGATGACATCATCATCCTGCGCCCCCCCACCCTCAGGTGTTCGGGGGTCTGGTGTGGATCCTGGTGGCGTCGACCCACGTGGTCCCACAGAACCCTCTGGGCTGGGTCATGTTCGTGTCCGTCTTCTGCTTCGTCATCACCTTCCTCTGGATGATCGTCTTCGCCGCCGGCTGCCACAGGAGCGGCTCCGGCTGGGCTGCTGCGGTGAGGGGGGTGGGGGGCGCACAGCATGATGGGAGAGGTGTGGTAACGCCATGTATTCGGCGTGTGTGTGTGTGTGCAGGACTTTGCCTACCACGGCCTGGCGGCGTTGTTCTACCTCAGCGCAGGAGTGGACCTGGCCTTCATCACCCTCCTGATGAAGGCCACTTCGACGTCCTCCAACGTCTACCACATCGACATCGCTGCCGTGGTGAGAGCCGACGTCGTCACAGAAATAACCAGCGGCAGCGACGCCGTCTTTGACGCGTGTTGTTTCCTGTGCCAGGTGTTCGCCTTCCTGGCCACGCTCCTCTACTTCATCCACGCCATTCTCTCCGCCGTCCGATGGAAACACTTCTGAGGACACGCCCACTCGCCGACCTGGCCCCGCCTGCTGACAGCTGCAACAGAAAGTGAACAAAGGAAGAAGATGAAAGTTTATTATTCATTTCTAGAAAAGTGTGTAAATATTCTTTATGAAACTGAGCTATGATTGATTTTAAAAATACAAATGAGAAAATCTCTCTTCAAATTTGTGTCAATCCAAATAAACGCTGACGTCAGAATCTGAGATGAAAACAAAATGACATGATTTGAGAATCTTTAGTAGTGAAAGCTCAGACTAAAAAATAATATTTTTTAAAAAACTTTTTTAAGATAATGGAGGAGAAACTGGAGGATTTGTTTTAGGCCCCAGAGCTCTGCTTGTTAATTAATGAATTAATTAATTCCTAAGATTAAAAGACACTGAAGTAAAATGAGCTTCCTGTGTTTTGTTGCTTCACATTTCAGCTGAGAGTCAACATAAAGAAAACAGATCACACTTTGGTCTTGACACAGTTATACTTTATTCAGACAGGAGGGATGGGTAACTGGGAGTACTGGGAGCACTGGGAGCACTGGTGAGACTGAGAACCACCACGAGTCTCCATTTGGAGCTTGAGTCCTTGATTGACGGCACAATCCAACGTTAAATAACAGAACATTCTTATTCCAGTTGAGCTGCTGCAGAGCCGACCCGCCTGCTCCCTCTCCCAGTGCCACCAGTGCACCCAGTGCTGCTCTACCAGATGGTGCGTTTGACTCCGGCCCAGACCGAGCGCTTGGTTCCCTGACTCTGCTTCACGTCGTCCCAGTGCAGCCGGGTGTTGGGGATCTCGTCCTCGGGCTCCGGGTCGGACCGGACGCCGTCCCTGGGGCTGGCCACCACCAGGGGGAGGGGCCCTCGCTGCGACTGGAACTCCACCACATGGAGCCTCTTCTGGTCGGCCAGAGCCTGGTGCGTTTGCTGCCCGGGCAGGAGACAGAGAGACGGCGTGTGAGCGGACGCGCCCACTGGACAAAGATCCATCGGCCAACGGCGCCGCCACGGCCTCACCTGATTGGCCAGTCCAGCGAAGAGGGCCCTGGTGATGCTGAGGTAATTCATGGCTCCCTCCACTTTGCAGTACATGTCCTTGATCCCCATCAGCTTGCACAGAGTGATGACGGCTCGGTGGCAGTGGAGACCATAACCTGACACACACACACACACACACACACACACACACACACACACAGGTCTTCTGTCAAGAAACAGAAATCAAATGTTCATCGTGAGTGACGATGCTGCACCTTGGTTTTGTTTCTTCATGCGGAGCGTCGTCCGGTTGTACTTGGACTCAATGTTGTGAAAAACTGTTGGAGAGAGAGAGAGAGAGGGGGGGGGGGGGGGGCGGGGGGGGGGGGGGGGGGGGGGGGGGGGTCACAGCGTCTCATTACTTCCACATGTTTTGTGCCGTTTTCTATCTCCTTCTTTGTTCTCCGTTTCTCCTCGTGCTCCCTCTCGCTGCTCGCCACGCTCGCCACGTGTCCGTCCGCGTAGCGGCGTGTTGTGCTCGTCGCAGCAGATGTTGCTGATTAATCATTCAGTCCCCGACCGGGAGCCAGGCGCCGCTGCGCTGGGTTCACATCTCTTTGAACCTAACGACTGGAGCTGGAGTGATTCTGAGGGTATTGAGGAAGCAGGAGGAGACACTTACTGGTGTGGTCGTTGTACCGGTCGATGTAATACAGGTAGTGGATGGCTCTGTTCTTGGCCTGCAGACACACAGATGGTCAAGCACTGATCGGGTTTTTCTTCAAATAAAAATGGTAAAGAGGTCAGATCTTACCTTTCTCAGAGCTGTGTTTCTGTCTGCGGCTTTACCCAACGCGAAGCCTGGGGGGGGGGGGTTAGGGTTAGCATTAACCAAAGTCATGCCTCGCTGTGGGAGCCAGTCTAATTTATGATTCATGACATCACCTGCGGCGCCGTTGCCGTTCCCCACGGCGACCAGGCAGCTGATCGACCTCTTCCTGCCCTCCTTGGCCGTCATGTTGAACACGGTCTTCACCTAGAAACCATCGCACAACCACACAGGATGTGACAACACGCACATGAACACATGTTAATGAACTCTGCTCCACAACCTTCAAACACCAGGGGGCAGTGTTGATGCACCGTGAGCAGGAGGACCGTTCCGACAGGAGGAGGAGGAGGGAGTTTACCAGAGAGAGAGCATGAAGGTGAAAAGGACCAGAGATGGAGGAGGAAGATGAAGAGAGGAAGAGGGTTAATGGTGAATGTGAGGAAAGAGATGAGGAAGAAAACAACATTACACATGTGAAGAAGACGCAGCGTGGCCACGTGACATTTAGGGTGGAGGCTCGATAAGAGATGAACAAACTGATGACTGCCAGAAGAAAGTTCACGCACGCACGTGCACGCACAGAAAAAATAACTTTGATCATCTCCGAGTGTTCAGAGAAACTCATTCAAACAGTTTCCATCTGCAGAGCCTCAGACTGTCAGAGACGTCCGGGCCTCCAGGCTGCAGCCACCGTCCCTGGCACAGCATCCTTCTTAAACCAGAACACACACACACACACAAATCTGAAAACTCTGAACCCACAAAAATGCATCATCGCTCACGTCGTCAACAAAAAGGTCCCGGCGGCCCGGAGACGGACGTTGTGCCAGCTCAGCCGTGTTCTTACGAGGGGAATCAGAGAGTGGGACCACCGGCAGCTGAGCGCCAGCTAGCGCCAGAGCCAGAGCCCAGTTTACACTGTGGGAACTTCAAAGTGTTGGATGAGCCTTCAGCCGCGCGGTTACGCAACACGCGCTTCAGTAAAGGGTTTTTAATTTAACTGCAGGGACACTGCAGCAGGATTGGGGTCAGGGGAGATGCACACGCACGCACACACACACACACACACACACACACACACTCTGTCTGAATCCTGTTTCTATCAGGAGTTCTCATAGCCCCGCCCACGCTGAGCACTGCTCTGATTGGCTGTCCCCTTATCACTGCGTTAGTTTAGTGTACTTGATATCCTGTGTTAACATGATCGTTATTATTGTGATGTCACAGGACAGGGGACCAAGCGGCCAATCAGAGAAGGCTGGGCTGTACCAGGAGGAGTGGGCGGGGATTAACGAGACAGGAAATCCCTTCAGATAAAAAATTGGATTCGTGTCCCCGCTCCAGCTGCACCTGCGTATGAAAACATCTAATCAGATCGGATGTTCTGACGCTTGTTGTTCTCTCACTTTTAGCAAAACTTTTCAAGGTTGTTGAGCTCAGAGAGGAGGGGGGGGGGGTCCATCTCTGTTAATGAAATCAGCCAGTCCTGGAGCTGGACAGAGGCCATGAGCATCACTCGTCTCTGTCGCCCAGACTCCGCTCGCTCCTCATCTCGCTAACTGAGCGCACGTCATGCTCAGACGGTGCCAGGGACGAGCGCTTTGTCTTCATGAGACATTTGTCATCTGTGCTTTGTGAAGTTAATGCTGTCGGATGAACGCTCTTGGTTTTATGTTTCTCTGGGGGGGGGGCCATGATCAGAGGCTGTTACGACACATTCAGAGAAACACGTCTGACAAACGTTCAGAAACGAGTCAACTCAACAAACAATAACCAAAAAAGGATTCATCAGAATTGACGATAGAATCTCATTTTTATCTTTGATTGATCAATATTTGACTTGTGATGCATCACATGATGAACTTTCTCTGCAGCAAGACATTCACTGCATCCTTAGTGCCCCCCCCCCCCCAAGCCCAACCCCTCCCTCGCCTCCTGCTGGATGAGTTCTCTAATGGCGTCCTTGGGAGACGGGACTTTTTATTCCAGTAAACCTTCCTCATTTCATTACGCCTAAATTTATAGTTCCACACACACACACACACACACACACACACACACACTATCTGTTACTGCGTGCGTGGAGTAAACAAATAGAAATAAAGAGAGTAAATGATGTACAGAGCAGAAGGCACAAACACTCATTTTGGGGCTGGTGAGGACATTTTGTGTCCTCCTGGCTTAAAGGCTCGTTAATGCTGCAGAGACACACGCGTGTGTGTTTCAAACAATGCAACCAGCACATGCGTGCTCTCCACTGATATGGTTGTTGGGGCGGCACAGAGGGGACAGCGTCTGACCGAGGTCGTGATGACGCGTGTCCTCACGCCCAAGTGACGGAGCTAAGTTTCTCCTGCTGGCGTCTTGGTTTCGGCGCTCAGGTCGGCCCTGAGGGATAATGATGGTCAAATAAAGAAATGTTGCTGAGTGGTTTGAACACAGAGCGAGGGAAGCCATTATGTCAATGAGTGTCCAACAAAGACAAATGGACAAGGTTGTGTGTGTGTGTGTGTGTGTGTGTGTGTGTCCTTGTTGCATTAGTTCAGTGGGGTCCATTAGTGGTAATTAAATTAAGGTGAAATACACCATGACAAAGACAGAGAGAGAACACACACACACACACACGGCACGTACCAAATCTATGTCAGACTTTTACTCTGAAGGAGTAGTGGAGCATGTAAATAAAATACTCTCCAGGGAGAGTTCTGCTAGTTGTCCTGAGCACCTGACGTGGACGCCACCAGCGTGAAAGAGACACTCACCTCGATGACACGAGAGTCAAAGTCGTTGTAGGTTTCTGCAGAGAGAAAGAAGGAGAGAGGGGTTTTGTCTTCACACAAACACATTTGAGCGCACACACACACACACAGCTGCCACGAACTGATTAAAGCGGCTCTCGCTGGCGTAACAATACCCAGAAGCCCTTGCAGTAGCGTAAAGGGTTGACACTTCTCATTGTCAGTGACCTCTGAAGGATGTTTCTCTCTCTCTCAACAGCAGCCTGTTCACCTCGAACCAATTAACACGAAACAAAGGAGAGCTCAGAGGAGACGACACGCACGCACACAAACAAAGACACACACACCCCCAGGGGACGCTAGCCCACCGTCTGAAGGAACTACCACCCTAGTTACAAGTCTCTGTGCTTCACACTCACTGGGCCCAGAGTGAGTGTGTGTGTGTGTGTGTGTGTGTGTGTGTGTGAGTGAGCCTATTACTGCGAGAGGAAAAGGAAGCTGAGGAAGCGAACAACAGGAGAGAGACAAGGGGACGCTCGTCCCTCGTCTGTCCACAGGCTCAACGGCCAGAGCAAAGGCTGAGGTTTAAACGTGTGTGATCAGTTACCTCCATTGGGTCCAGGGTCAGGGGGCCCCAGGCTGATGCCGCCCCAGGATTTTCCCGTCCATCCTCTCTCCCTCTTTACCTTCATCCTCCTCCTCCTGTCGAACTCGTCCCTCTGACGCACTGCGGGGGACACACGGAACCTTCAGCTCCAGAGCCGAGCGCGACGTGACGAACATCTATCGTCGTCAAATTAACTGCGTAATTAGTGTTAGCAAATGAGATGGAGACGACTTCTGTCTCACGCCGGGCTGCCGCTCGACAGTCCTCGCGCCGTTTCTCCCCGACATCACTTTAAACAGTCGCTCTCTGTGTTTGTTAAAGCTCTCGTTTGTGCTCTATGGATAAAAAAGAGCTCAGGCACAGTCGGTGTGTGTGTGTCATAACATACATAATTCAGCATTCTTCTCCTGCTGCTGGGCCTCGCTTCTTCGAGTAATGTTCCAAACTTTGCCATCCTTCAGCACAGGGACGTTAAGACCGGGCCACAGAAAACCTCCTTGGCCTGAACATGAGGACACATTAAGAAGAACATAAATATCACTGATGTTCCCTCTTCAATTATTGTAACACCTGCTGTCTGGAAGTGGATAATATCGCAGAAGACTTTTGAATAAAGCAGGTCACAGTAGAAAACATCACTCTGAACACCAAGTGAAGATCAGTCAAATGTGTGTATTTGGAAAGTACAGGGACACACTCGACGACGTCTCACCTTCTCCAACCTTCTGTCCTCGGTTCAGGTCTTTTTTCATTTTGCGCTTGGCTCGTTTTCCTCGGCCCTTCTTGGCTCCGGCGCCCGTCTCCGCGAGCACGCCTCTCCACAGCTCGTCCGCCGTCACTGAGAGAACACAAACGTCACGCACGGTTAATGATGACAACAACACAGGGCTGTGTGTGGAGCGCAGGCTTTTAAGAGGTTCACTTTTCACACACAGTTTGAGGGAGCTTCACCTTCACAGCAGCAGGTTCAGCTCCACCACATATTTATCTCCCTCGTTCTTCAGAAGTCAGAAGTAATCTTTCAGAAGTAATCTTTCCTCAAACTCACACTTGTTGAAGAAGCTGCCATGTCTCGTCTGCTGCCACGCCGTCGCAGGGGGAGGAGCCGTGTGTCTTTGCAGGGACGCAGCTGAGGCTCGACTCGCCAGCTGCGACACTGGAGCGGCTCCCACGATGGAGCGGAGCGGAGCCGCACCTGAGGGAGAAGACAGGTGCGTTCAAGCTGGACCGTGAAGCCCAATGCCCTAATGCACGTCACTATTTCATGTGTCTCAGAGGATATCCCCCATTAACCCCATTTGATTCCAAGTAATACACAGAAGAGGTGGAAACAGTGGCTGTTTAAACCTGGGATATTACAAAAATTAAACATTGAAGTTGTGATTTTATTTATTTTAATCAAGCCGAATTACAGCACAGACTAATCCACTTTGTAACTAGTCTTAAGCTATTTTTCTCAGTCGTTTTACAAGGACTACTAAGCAGGATGAATTTAAATTGAAAGAATTTTGAACAAGGTTTGGTTGGCGGGGCGCATTCATCACGTCAAGGCCACAACTAAAACATGTTGGAACAGAAAGAATCAGCAGAATAAACATTAACGTGGTTTATTAATGAAACAGGAGAAGACCAACTAGAATATTTATTAAAATGAATAACGATGTAAGAGATAAACACAGTGCAGGCATGTGTCCATCACTGCAGCGGGCAGATCCCGGGTCAGTTTTACACCAAATCAGGAAACAACCGCTTCACCGAAAACACAAATACAGTAAAAAATACTTCGATTCAAACACAGCGCGACTTTCACGAAGCTGCGGAAGAAGAGAAAGAAAAGTTATTCACCTCCGACTGTGACGCGGAGGGCACAGAACAGCCGCACGGCCGCCGCCATGTTGGATTTAGAGGGGTCCTGCGGGGGAAACAAGGAGTCTGAACTGCGCCTGTTGAAAAATCTGTTTGAAATGATTTTAAATTAAAGAGAGAAGAGAATTATGACCTAGACATTTTATTATGCCTGATATTGAATTTAAAATGTTTTAAATGTATATGATGTGATACTTGAACATAATTTCTTCCTCCTCCCCCTTCTTCTTCTTCTGATGATGATGATGATTAATTTTCAGTTAGAATTTAGTTATTACAACTTTTTATCCTTGAACAAACTTGAGTCATTTGTATGTGGCAAATTAAAGTATTTGTAATTCCAGCTTCTTCTCTTCAGTCCATAGATAGATTGGTCCTTCATGGGTACTTCATTCATCCCAAAGCTCCATATATGAAGGAGGAGCATCTGCATTTATAAACTGCACACAAGGAGCCATGTTCTGTGTTGCTCTTCAACACGTCCTTTGTACGTGCACACATGGGCCCGAACACTGCACGCCACCAATCAGTGCCTCTTGCAGCATTTAGACGTGATTGAAATGCAGCAGAGTAACTGGTGATTTATCCACCGCGTGTCTCATTTTCACCTTATTCACAATAATTTGCTCGACATTACAGCAGCAGAGGAGCAATCACGGAGCTGATGAAGGACGGGCCAGTGCCCAGCTGTGCGGCGGCAGGAGGTGGGACCAACTGTTAGAAGAATCAATGCTTCTTGCTTGCTACCATAACTTTTCTTCCAAATGATTGCCCCATGAAAGCAGCTTTATTCCAGCCTTTATGTAAAAGAGTGACTCACTTCTCTGGGCTTTGTGCAGCAGCGAGCAGAGGAGTGAGGAGAACACATCAAGCTGCTGGAGTTCACGTCGATCCAATTCAATGTGAAATAAGTTTCACTTGAACGCAGAAGAGAGGCTCCCTGAGAAGAGGACTGTGTTCTTCTGCGTGGGCCAGAGAGGTCACGCGTGTTTCTATCACACTGATTATACAGAGATGTGCAGTTAAAGGAGATACTTTGGTTATTCAGGGTACTTTATTTTTGGAAATAAATGATGTTAGATAACAGGCAGCTGGTGCACTGCCAAACACTGGGTGGGCATTAATCACCGAGGAATCCGAGTTAGTGAATTACACAACAGTAAAAACCTAACATCATAACAACAAAAACAATAGATTAAAGCCATCACACCATGGATAAGTAAGACTTTTATTAATTTCACAATCAAAACAAATTGTTTCCCTTCAGGGAAACCTTACCCGTGAATAACTGTACACAAAAGAAATGAAAGTACTACAAATTCAAATGCTCCTACACTTTGACTAGTACAAACCAGAGACGTCAGCATCAGGAGAAAACGCAGGAGCCAGCAGATAGTTGGCGAGCAACTGTGACGTGGATCGATACCCTGCGCCTCCTCTTCTGTCCTCACACTGACGGGAGGTGACACTGACACACTGCAACTAGATTTTCCACCAAGTCAGTGTTCATCTCCTCTTTATGCTAATGAGAATAAATGGAAGCTTGCAGAATCTAAGGCGTGATGATAAGAGACTTCACATCACGGCTGCCCGCCTGTCTCTCTGTGGCGCTGCCGACAGGTAGTTATCCTCTCTGCAGGTGGACCTGCCGGCACAGTCCTGTCTGCGCCGGCTCCTCCAACCTTCAGTCAGTGTCTGCCCTGGAGCCTGACCCTCAGTGTGGGTGTGGCCTGAAGGACCTGCGGCGTGGTGGTGGTGGTTTTTCTTCCTCTTCCTGGGCTGGGTGGCGCTGCAGGAGCGGGGGTCGGAGTGGTCGGGCCACTTATTTCTCCTCCTCTCAGCAGGAGGTGGAGGATCCGGCTGGACAGGGTTGGCAGCACCGGACCGGGGATGCGTTTGTGGCCCGTGCACAGCCATGTGACTGTCAGCCGTCCGGCCGTTCTCTGGATGTTCTCCCTTTGCCTGACAGAGCTCCATAGTTTGAAAACAGGACCGGACACTGCAAGAGAAAGAAATCGATCATGTATGTGAGTAAGACATATTGGACCTGTACATGAAGTACGGCCACAGAAACAAAGGTACATGTGGAATACCACGTGAATGACTTACTAGTTGCTCTGTGTGTCCATGGCGCTGATGTGGAGCATGCTGATGAACCTGTGCTCCAGCAGCTGCTGGGGCGTGATCCTTCTTTTGGGATCTAGATGAAGCATCTTCTTCAGCATGTCCACAAACATGTGCACGTCAGCCAACTCTGCAGCTTTATTTTCAGGGTTGCAAGTATTGACGGGTCGGACCTAAACAACCAACATGTCATCAGCCCGCTCCAGCAGCGAATAAATAAAACCGTCCTGGGCTTCTTAAGGAAAGAAGCAAAGGACGGAGGATGTAAAAGAAGACGTACGTCCACGATTTGGTCCAGGGAGCTGAACTTGAGAGTCCTGTTCTCCACTGGTTGCTTCCCAGTCTCCTTATGGTACGCCTCAGGAGTCTGTGTAAAAAGTGTTGTGGTCAGAGAGGATGGAACACGTTACAGCAAGTATATATTTGAATCTAAGGTCTGTACCTTGAGCTTCCAGAAGGAGTTTGTGTAGGTGACCACGTATTTGAAAAACGTCGGCGTCTTACGTCCTCGGTTCAGCATAGCTTGAGGCAGCGGACCCTGTGTTTCGATGATGTATCTGAGCTGAAAATACACAAATGCAGCTTTGAGTAAAGCACAGAGAAATACTTCTCTGGAACAGAAAACAGGAGTAAGTAGTAAGTGTACCATTTCATATTCTCCACAACCTGGGTAGAGCAGGGTCCCGAGGTACAAGGCAGCAGCCATGCAGCCGAGGGACCACATGTCTATGGCTTCGAAGAAGGGATGCCCCAGCAAGATCTCTGGAGATCTGACAGAGTGACAACAAGCCTTGTCGTACAAACCATGACAAATATTTAACATCTCTTCTATCTACGCAGGATGTCTTTGGCTTTAGTTCTCCCATGGTTCCTGGCACTCACCGGTACGGGCGGGTCTGGATGTACGACATCCACTTGGCATCGGACGCCTTACACGACAGCCCAAAGTCGACGATTTTGATCCTGAAGGGCTGCCGTACCTGATCGACCAGCATGATGTTTTCCAGCTTGAGGTCAGCGTGGACGATCCTGAGAGCCTTCAGGTGTTTGAGCGCGTTGGCAATCTGAAAGGTTCATGTCACAAGAAATGACAACGGTGTCCGGCCTGCGTGCGTTCATTCTGTTTTGTTTGGAAGCGCGTGGACTCACCTGCTGCACAACGGGTCGGATCTCCTTCAGAAGCAGAGGTCTGAACCCCTGATCCTTCATATAATCCATCAGACTTTTGTCCAGGCACTCAAACACCAGGCAAAGGTGTCCTCGGTCCACAAAGTGATGGTTCCACCGAACAATGTTGGACTTGTTTGGGTCAAGAGGTCTAAGCTTCTTCAGAGTTTCCACCTGGAGACACAGAGCAGGCGACAAGGTCAGCTAATAGCATTATAACACGTGGTTCGTTAGTTGACAGGTGGCTATTTAAAAGTCATTGATGTAAGTGTCCTGGTTCCTCACTTGTCTGTCCCTCAGCTACAGTTAAAACGGTCGAGACGAAGAAGCTCCTTGTGTACTTTCAGAAACCGGAAGTCCTCTCACTTACCTCTTTATACAGCGTCCTCACAGCTCTGTTCTCTAGCTCAATCATTTTGACGGCCACGGTCCTCTTGTCTTCCAGACTCACGCACCTCAAGACTATTCCAAAAGCTCCCTTTCCGATAGCCGACAGCACCTGGTACCTGGGGGACCCAGAGATGAGCAGGCTCGTTGGGAGCCAATGGTTGGCCTTGGCAGGTAGCATGGTCGGCGTGCAGACTTCAGCTCTGCCGTTCGAATGCAGTCCTCAAATTATGGCGTCAAATGAAGACAGATGCACATCATTCAGTTGTTGAGTGGGCGAGAACAAAGGCGAATTAAACTCTGCCTTTAATTCAGCACTTTGGGACTATGGTGCTTTGATCCTTTGATCCTTTGATTGTGTTAATGCTGTGAATGCTATTGTTTGTAACCTGTACAACATTAAAGGAGATGAGCAAGTAAAGCTGTTAGAATGAGAGAGCAGAGTCATAAAGTGATGGGGGGGGGACCCTGAATAAACTCTCTGTGTATCTCAGAAACTTTTCCCGTTTTCAAAGTATTGATCGTCATTGCAGTACAGTTGAAACGGATCCACCAACAACTCCTCCTTTTGTCCTCCTCTTTATCGCAGGACGTAAAAGAAGGTTGAAAACTTCCAACGCAGGCAGGTGGTGAATTATGCAGCCGCCCAGCGGCAGATGAAAAATTCACAGCACGGGACGCCATGTAATATTTACGGCTGCAGAAGTGGCAGAGCAGAGGGGAAACTGCAGTACAGTGTGCGTCCAAACTGTCCCCACCTCAGACACCAGGACGTTTGATAAACAATAATAATAAATCACTACTTCATGTGAAAGCAAAGTTCCACACCTGAAGAAAGAACAAACAGCTTTGATGGATTGTCTGATAAAGTTATTTTAGGGAGGAAAGAGAGGAAGACGAGGATTCAGTGAAAGATGGCAGCAGATGTGAGGCAGAGGAGGGAGGAGCGCACGCTGGCCTATATGTGTCTTCATGTGATGTGAACAAAGGAGAAGGGAGGAACAGGAAAGAGGAGGAGAAAATGAACTTTGAGTGGAAACGCGTGAGCCGAGGTGAACGGAGAGAAGAGAGGGAGGAGGGATTATTCACATTAAAGGAACGGCATGGAGGAAGCGAGGGATGAACAGGAGGTAAGGGGCTGACCTCACAGAGAGGTCGTTAAAGAACGAGTGACGAGAGGGAGAAAAGCCAAACTGATGAAATGTGAATGTTGAGCGACAGAAAGGAAACTAATGAGACATAAGAAGGAGAGAGAGAGAGAACACACAGGGAGGAGAAACACCTGCAGAGAAGAAAGGGAAGGAGACTTTCCCAGTTTCCAGGATGAAACCATGGGGGGGGGATTCTTCTCTAAACGCGAGGGGCGCCCCCTGGTGTTCGGCTGCAGCCTCGAGCGCTTCTCTATTTTTAATGCAGAGGTCGTCTCTAGTCTCTGAGCTCCTTCATGTAACGAGCTCACGCCGACCCTCCCGGGAGCGTCTCAGGAGAGAAACGAAGTCTTGATATGTTGTGCTGCAAAGGTCAAACGTCAAGGGTCGCGATCCCGCGTCAGGGGTTTGAACCCTGAGCTCACAGCAGCCTCCAGTCATTAAGAGTGAAAAGTGTTTTCTAAACGACCTCCACTTCATTATTCATTTAACCAGCGTTCGTGGTTTATTACACTGGCTGAATAATGTAAGCTGATGAATAATTGACTGTGAGATAAAAACGGCTGCAGTTTTAAATGCGGCTGCACAATTAGATCAGAGGGAAAGAGAAGGAGCACGAGGAAGAAACCAGGTGGAGCGCCAGGTCTTTACTGAAGACAAAGAGTTTACATCTGCTCACACACACCATGAGTGAGAGGGGAGTCGACCATCGCTCCTTCTCCTCAGACCCTCAGTGAAAGAAATGCATTAATAATTATTACAATGGTTTAATTAACCTGCTCTTGTTGCCCTGCTGTTCAAGATGAGCTGTGTGTGTGTGTGTGTGTGTGTGTGTGTGTGTGTGTGTGTTGGCAAGCTAACCTCTAGTTTTTATGACGGGGTCACAAACAACAAGAAGTGAAAACCCATCTGCTGCAGAAACTAATGGAGCTGCTTTAAAACATGAGCAGCGGGTACACACACACACACACACACACACACTGTTGAATTATTCCATATCCTCAAACCCAAGACAAAGCTGTGTCTTTTTAATCCAGTCCTGAATCAGGTCGATACCAGGCGCTCCCGTTTGTGATGCGTGGCCTAAATCCAGCCGTTAATGGCCGCCGCCATCGCTTCCTGCTCCACGTGCACCGCAGCTCCAGCTCAGATCAAACAAATCGTCGTCGTGATTTCACTTTGTGTTTTTATTAGAAATCAAACAAAGATCAGATTGAAACTGGGAGGAGAAACAAAGATGGCTGACCCCATCACGTTTTCACATGGTGAACTTTTTTTTTTTTTTTACAATTACAAACTGTATTTCAATCTTGTTGTATTTTAATACTCCGCTCTGGATTCAATTACCGCAGGTGTTGCTCCGGACGGGACTGAGATTGGATATTTCACCGAAACGTGAAAAATCAAATCTCCTGAGTTCAATTTGCTTTCGGCGCGAGGCTGATTTGTTTCAGCCACGCTGGGGGGGCTGGACTGCTCCTCCACTGCGCTTTGATGGATTAGCTCCTTCATTCTATTCAATGTGATTTCTCTTGTAAAGCTGAAAACAAAAACAAGAGTTCCCACAAGCAGCAGGGCCGAGGCCTTTGCTTCAAGATGTCAGTCAGGACACAGGAAGCAAAGAGGGAACCTGGATGGAAGCGAGCTGACATCACTCTGAGTCTCGTGTGAGAAAAGCAGCTCACCGCTGACTCGTCTTTATTTGCTGAGTGATTATTATTCTACCACACTTACAGCATCTCAGTCTCTCCGCTGATGAAGCTGCAGCCGAGCGCAGCCGCTGGCGCCGCAGCCAAACATCGGCGTTCCGTCGAACTTTAATCCTCTGTGACGTGGAGGGGTGTAGCCCCCCGCCCCCCCCCCCTCTGTCGGCCAGCCTGGCTGGAAGCGCTGGTCCCAGTCTGGAGCAGCGAGGGGTCACTGGGCCTCCAGCCGCATGTTCAGACGGCGAGGAGCAGGGATGGCGTTGGTGTGACGTCACCAACCGTGATGTCATTCCACAAGCAAACACACACACTGCAGATGATGCTGCTGAGTGAGAGTGAGACGTCCACCCATCGATCGTCCTCTGTCCTCTGTGTGAGCGCTGATTTGTCCATCAATAAAACATTGATGAAACGACCGAGGGATGTTTCTGATGATAACGTTCACACAGCAATGAAGACGGAACATTGAGACGGTCACAGTGGCAGATCGACTGGCTGCGTGCACGGTGACTCCGCCCCCCGTCCCCCTCGCCGTCTGTCTCGTCCTGTTGTAATGACGCTCACGTTCTGGAGCGCGACAGCTGAGCCGCACTTTGACGCTGCCTCGGGTTTAATGCTTCACAGAGGGGCGGGGGTGGGTGGGGGGGCTGGTGTCGTGACATGCTGACTCTGAACTGGGATCTGTCCATTTCCTCCGAGGCTGGCTCCCATCATCAGGGCTGCTGTGTCTCTGTGTCTCCATCACTGGCAGACGGCTGCATCAGAGCAGAGGGCGTGGCCTCCACAGCCCAGCGCCAGGTGGAGCCGACGATGTGAAATGGCGATGCAGTCGTCCGACCGAGCCAGGGAATAAAACATGTTGTGTTTTGGAACGGAGCCTTCACCTCAAACTAACCTCGACCGTGAACGCCCCCCCTGCCAATTAAAACAATATTTATCTCCTCCGGACTGAAGCTGAATCATCCCCTGATTCGTTTCCATGACGATTACCTGTGACATCACCTCAGCACTGGCCCCACTGTCCTCCTGCATTAACTTTTTAATTAAACCTGCTTTATATAACCCAGGACCGAGGCCTGTGTCGTCCAGGAAACGACGTGAGTGGCTTTTGTGTCGTGTTTATTTTTAACAGTACACACACACACACACACACACACGTTGCAAATGAAATTTTATCGCTGGACGAGGAACAACAGTGGATGTTCTTGACTCGGCTCAGGGCGAATGATGTCATGATGCTGAATCAGTGCCCAGCAGCTCATTCACTTAACTAAACAACACACACACACACACACACACTGTAAAAGTTTTACAAACATTGTATTTAGTACTCGATTTCCCTCTCTCTCTCACACACACACACACACACACACGCTGAGACGTTTCCATCTTCAGTCGCCATTTCTGGTCGAGGCGATCTGCGGCGACAGAACAGCAAACAGTCCAGTACAAGAACGGCGCCCGCCGCACCATCTGTTACAGCTCTATGATGTCATAAAAGAGCTCAGACCAACATTTAGGTGATAAACCATATCCCCCCCCCACACACACGCCAACAGGCGTTCCTTTTCCTCTCATTTTCAAATGGAACTAATTTGACCTTTGAGACGTTTCTCCGTTCAGTGCAGCGCGATATGACTCACACACACACACACACACACACACTCACACACACACACACACACACACACACACACACACACACACACACACACACACACACAGCAGGTGGGGTGAAGCTAAATGAAGGTACCAGTGAACGGACTGATCGCCTCCTCAGATCAGAGTTGAGCACGTTGCTGTTATTAGTTGTCGTTATCGTTATATTTCCCATGAGCACCCAGGGCAGGGTGAGGGCCATTACGTGATCAGACGGGTCGGGCCGTGAGCAGGGAAACGTCTCACACACACACTGTGGTTCAAAAGACCTCACACACTTTAAAAAGATGATACTCTGCGCGCTCGGGCTAAAAACTGCAGTTTTGAGAAGTACAACGTGATATCAGCTTGACCCAGATTCCAAGTCCAACACTGGAAAAGTGTGTTCACGAATTCAGAGCATGAAAAGAGAAGAGAAGCGAAGCAGCGTTTCAGCTTGGAGAGAGGGAGCAGGCAAACACACACTGTGTGTGTGTGTGTGTGTGAGCCATTAGCCGCAGAGCCATGTTATTATGTGCCTGTCACCTCGGTGATAAGTGGAGCTATTGTGGGCGGCGCTGCCGGGTCTGGACATTTCTACAGAGCTATCAGAGGAGAGCCAGAGCGCCGCCACCGCTGGATTATTAAAGCCTGATCTGCTCGCTGCGGCCTGAGCCAGCGATTCCCCATCAATGCGGTCGACCGCTCCTCCCCACGGGGACAGGGGTCAGGGCGGTGGGCTCTAGGCCTTTAACGCGTCCAGTTCCGTCCCTTTGCGAAGGCTCCTCGACTTCCCGAGGACGAGCTGGTGCGAGCCGCACAGGAAGCGGTGATGAAAGCACCTCAGTCCACCAACTGTCAAAGCAGCTTCTCAGCCTGTGACCTGGGACAGCCTCTGGGAGCACGATCAGGGGGACCAGCCTGGAACTCCCTGCCAAGGACGTGACCCTGGGTAAGGAAAGGGACAAACCCCCCCCTCCGTCCGCTGAGGCCGCCGTCGTACACCCGAGTTGGTGTCGGTGATTACAGGGGCCGAGACATGGCAGCCATCGATGCTTCCTCCTGCGTTGCTGCTTTACTGGCATCGCTTGTTGAAGCCAAGAAATGGGAAGGACGACAGAACCGTCCCAGAGAGGAACAGACGTGGACCCGGTTAGCTCCCACTGAATGTTTCCAGGCCTCATCCTGCCTGTCATATATATATTTATGTACTGGTGTATATTAACTTCATACTCGCAGCTGTTCCCCAGCAGAGGAGGAGTTCAGAGAAGAGAAGAGTCTGGACATGTTTTACATGCAGTATATATATATACACACTCAGGACACTGGACGTGTCTTTACCACCTGAGATAATGGAGGACTCGGGAATGTCCCAGTCATAGGAACTTTCAGACAAAGTTCCGTCAATGTCAGCTCATGGTGGAATTCCTCACGACATCTGTGTTTGTGTAAACATCTTGTCATTATCACGGCGTGATGAACGAGGTGATCGAGCAGCACAAATGGCTGCGAGGTCTCATTATTCCCACCTGCAGAAAGCAGGTCAAAGACAAAGACAGTGGAAGTAATGAGGAAACCAAACAACAGCAGGAGGCAGAAAACACAAGCTGGTTATAGACTCGACAAAATACAGCCCCACATGAAAATGAAGTATTAATATTCATCCAAACTCCAGGAGATGATGAAAGAGCGTATTTGTAATACAGAGGGATTTGATTATGTTCAGTAAAAACTACTTCCTGAGACAGAACGGTTCTTTTTAAAGCCCTTCACTGGCCACCTGGGTATTTCACAAATTAGGATCATTAAAGCAAAGAAGAAATGAAAAATATCTGAGTCAGAAGATTCTCCCGAGGCCGCGTTTACTTTCAGTTCTGTGGAGCACACGGTCCAAAGCGGACAGTACTGGACGGGTTCTCTCAGTATTTGAAGTTTACATCGAGAAGCAGACACACACACACACCTGACTGATGACATTGTCATCGTCACGGCAGTTTCCCTTGAAATGACGCCCCCCCGTCTCTCTTCACGTTTACTCTTCCTCTCCCTCTTTCCGTCCATCACTCGTCTCCTCTTCACCTCGGCCTCACTTAAAGAACTCATTACTCATTCTCTTTTTGTCGTCCTCAATCTGCTCTCTGCATCTCTTCCTCTTCCTTGTCTCTCCGTCTCTCCTCGAGGGGAAGAAATACGTCCATCTATCACTGCAAAGATTCAACTTTATTTAAAATGTCTTTTTCTTGACAGTTTCCGATCCGGGGGGGGGCTCACCTGTCTTCAGGTGCCTCTCCTCCTGCAGCGTCCAACAGACGGAATGATCCGCCTCGTCTGCGCTCGTTGTTCGGGGCTTATCTGGCTCAGACACGCCGTTTATGGCAGTGGGCGTGGTCTGAGCTGGCCGCAGATTAAAGGCTGATTGAGGCTGGACCTAAACATGGCGGCCTCTGAGGTCACTGCGACCTGTTGGCTGATCTCTGAGACGCTGATCACCCGCAGGTTTGAATCACCTCAGAGCTGGAGCAGATTAGATTAGAAATCTCACGACAGACCCCCCCCTCCATGCTGAATTTCACTCTTCAAGGTTCAGCTCTGATGTTTGCCTATAAAATGAGCTATCGATTTCCTCCTCCTCCTCCTCCTCCTCCTCGTGTCTCCTGCTGACTGATTCCTTGACTCTCCCTCACTTCCTCTACTTTAACCTAACCACACTCCTCCACGTGCACAGGGTCGGACATTGATCTAGCGTGCACCGCGTGAAGAGGTGATTCCCCGAAACAAAGTGTTGACGCCTCCTGCAGACGTGTTCTTTTTCTGCTCCTTTTCTTCCACGACTCCATCCTGCTGATTTAACCCAACACGTGTGTGTGCCGTCTCCTTCTCGTCCCATCTATCTTTCTGCCTTTCACGCCACAATCTGTTTCCCTTCCTGGATCCTCCTGATGTTTATACAACATTCATCCATGCAGCAGGAATCATGTCCTCAGGCCAGGCGGCTCCGAACCTTCCCCACATCAATAAATGCATGAGCCGCCCTCCACTCTGTGTGTGTGTGTGTGAGATAGAGGCAGCAGTAAATCAAAGTGCTGTGTGTTAAGCTCCTTCATGGCGAACATGCTTCCTCCACACACACACACACACACACACAGTAAACACATGTAGTGTTTTCATCCATCAGCCCAGTGGGACAGGCCTATTTCCTGGGAGTCTGAGATGCTGATGCTTTAGAGGAATTCAAAGCAGGATGGATTCATCACGTCTACTCCGTTCTCCTGCTCGCATTCCCAAACACGTCCACCGGTCGGGCGCCACACGTTCCCCTGAACCGGGGCCGGTGCATCGCCGCTATTTGCATTTAGAAAAAGGGGAACATGAAACTGAATGTTCCCAGCTCTTCACCCTGAGATGAGCGCATCAGCAGGTCGTCCCCGCCCTCAGTGTTTGGCCACGCCCCCGACACCGCTCACTCCGTTCTTCCGGTTTTATTCCTCCAGGTGGGCGTGGATGCTCTGCTGCGTCCAGAGGCTCCGCGGGCAGTCCTTCAGAGGACAGACAGATAAATGGACCGCAGAGGGACAGTGACAGGCAGCGCCCCGCGTCCTCCCCCTCAGCTCCACGTCTCCTTTTGCTCCATCCGTCCATCGTGTCAGAGCAACTCAGCTCCCTCTGGTTCAGCATCGATGAGATGACACAAAGAGACACTGGGACCTGGAGACAGGCGAGTCTCAAAGTTGTCTTTGTGTCGACTCAGAGGTGCCTGACGCTCGCGTCGCTGTGATGAGAGGCCTCGGGTGAGAAGCCTCAGTGGCAGTTTACCTGCCGACAAATCAGCATCCGGCAGGGAGCCGCGTATTTAGCAAACATCCATATTTATGTGGCTCCTGCTTTTGCCTCCTTGTTGTTGTTGCTGGTGAATTTAGCCACAAGAGCAGAACGAAGAAAAATATCATTCCTGGGGCTGGTCGATCTGCCAGGAACCACCAGCAGCGGCAGCTCCGGTTCCAGACCAAACGAAGCGATGTCTTCCTCCTTCTTGTTCCACTCGCTAAGAAATGATGTGAAACTCTGGCTCTCAGTCGTCTGCGTGACATCTGGGGGGAGAGAACTCGACTTTATTGGGTGAGGAGTCCCATTCATCTGCAGTGTGAATCCAGGCTTACGGCCTTTAAAGAGTCTCACATCCTGAGAGGCTGTTCTATTCTATTCTATTTAACAAGGCTGGCTACATTAGAGCCTCCTCCCTCCAGCTCTAACAGGCCGCGTTTTAAACGAGTGTTTGTTGACAAGCTGAAGAGATTTAAGAACGTTTCATGCTGCGCATCCAAAGAAGAATCTGCTTATCATCATTATCGTTGTCATCAGCACGTCCCTTCTTAAGCCGATAAAAAGGAATCTGAATAATTAAATGGCATTTATACTTTTAAAACTGAATTCTTTAGAGTTTGGAGATTTCTGACTCTGCAGGTTGATTATCTCCTCGTGGAGTAATAACTTAGAAATTCATTCAGGTAATTAATTCTTCGACAGGACGTTCCTCTGGTGCTAACTGTGGTGCTAATGATACAGTGGATGAGCTTAATAGTATGATGGGTTTACTGATAAATGTTTTACTTATAATTCTCAACATGTCCCATTCATTCAGATTCAGTCAGTGATGTTTGTGTCATCCTGCTGACAAACAAACAAACAAACAAACACGTGCCCGAAGCCTTGCTGCAGCTAATTAAAGTGCTTTCACCAGCTGCTTTTGTTGTTGTCTGTGTGTTATTGTAATGGCCTCATTAATTACTTAAAATTGCACTTGAGAGCAAATTATTTACGTAGCATCAGCTGCCTGTTTGTCTGTTTCAGTAGTTCTGTAATGTCGGCGGTTCGTGATCGTATTGAACCGAGCGTGGTCGAGAGATGAGGAGGAAGAGGAGGAGGAGGAGGCTCCATGGATCTTGTTCTGTGTGTGTGTGTGAGAGAGAGAGAGAGAGAGAGACTGCCCCACTGATTAGAGTTGATTCATTCGTCTGTATGTTTCTCTTAATTCCTCTCTGGGGTGTGATTATTTACACACGTTTTTTTTCTTTCCTGTGTGTCTGTGTGTGTGTGCGTGCGTGTGAGGGGGTATTTAGATAACGGGCAGTGGAAAGTAAACCTTCACAGAAGGTTGACAGTTCCTCAGCCTCAGCAGGAGCCTGACACTTTCATTGTTGCGTCTTAGTTGAATAGATTTTCATCAGCAGCCATTTTGAGAGTTTTATTTTATTCATTTATACGTTTCCTGATTCCTCTGTTCTCTGGGAACCTCGAGGATCTTTTCTTCACCTCAACCCTCCTCTGCAGACGGCACTGGAGCCCAGCTTGCTCCTGCTGCTCCTGCTGCTCCTGCTGCTCCTCCTGTGCTGCAGGGGTCGCAGATCAGTCGCTTGTTCTCAGCCAAGTTGGAGCAGCAGTGAAGAATGAGTCGGTCAACAAAGTGAATGTGGCCACGTCTGGATGTCTCCTGCAATATTAGTCTAAAATCTATGACTTCTTATTTTTGATTTTAAGTATATTGTGTTCTGCTTCTTTTTAATAATCTTCTTTCTTCAAAGTGCTTTGTAACAGCTGTTTTACACCAAGTGCTGCATAAATCAGGTTCAATTTAAAATCAGGAGAATGAAA
The DNA here is from genome assembly GCA_016785235.1 of Pseudorhombus dupliciocellatus. Classification (NCBI taxonomy): domain Eukaryota; kingdom Metazoa; phylum Chordata; class Actinopteri; order Pleuronectiformes; family Paralichthyidae; genus Pseudorhombus; species Pseudorhombus dupliciocellatus. The sequence goes on from JAFBJW010000102.1 coordinate 567,870, forward strand.
TGATTATAAAAAGTTCATCGCTGGCTCATTTGTGACGCAGATTTAACTCTCTCCAGAGGGTTTATTTTTTAAAAGTCAATTGGTTTAAAAGTGTGAAACTGTGACATTCAGGTGGAGAACTGAAGGAGTGCGGACACACCGCTCAGTAATCACCGGCCTCAGTGAACGGTCATTGACACTTTGCATAATTCACTGAGCTGCCTTTTCATCACACTCTCCCCATACGCCAGTCAACACACACACACACACACACAGTCATACACTATTCATAAGCCTGATGATTATTGACTTCTCATTTTTCGCCGTGACACGAAACTGTTTGGAAGTGATGAAGATGTCTCGCTGTGAAATTAGACAGCTCCTATTTAAAAATAATGAGGCACAAAATTAGTGTGTGGAGGAAAATAATGGCGGAACGACGGAACAAGCGGAAGAATGAGAAGTGAATAAAAGAACGGAGGGAGGCATGAAGTGCAGAGACTGAGAGAAGGAATGAGGAAGGAGAGGAGTGAAGAAGAAAAGCTGTTAATGACGGAGGAATGAATAAACAACAATTAACAACCAGAACAAGAACGACGAGGTGAAGTCGTTTGTAGTTAATTCTACTTTTCCACTCATCACTGAATCGGTGGATCTTAAATATGAAGTCGTGCCTGATCTTTAAATCCTCAGCGGCGGAACCAGCTGGTTCTCTGAGGAAACCTGCGTCAGCAGTTTTATTTATCGGATTTATCGGCGGGGGCTGCGCCTCTGAATGAGCTCGTTAGCATCTTATTTTCCTGAAGTCTGAGGAAAGCAAACTCGTTTCATCAACCAGTTGAATCCATTTCATCTCCCTGAATGCCCCACCTCGTTAGGTGTCACATAACGATACATCAAGCACGTGTGTGTGTGTGTGTGTGAGACCTGCCCTGAACACAAACTCCAGATCTGAGCCGGAGCAGAGCGAGCAGGCCTGTGGCCGCCTCGCGCTCTGATCCAGGTCTGTGACGGCGTCGCTGCCCTGAGGACACGTGGTGGTAAATGAGGTCCCAGCGGGACTGGAACCAGTAAGCCCAGCAGCAGCTCTAGTGCCGCTGGAGTGGAGCTGCTGAAGGTGTGTGGGTGGAAGTGAGTGATGAGCTGCAGTGATGGGGTCAGTGAACCTTCAGTGTGTGTGTGTGTGTGTTGTAGGCCAGTGAATTGGAAGATGGATTATTGATCCCAACTGTGGAGAGGAAGGTCCGAACCTGAAGCTCCATCAGCTCCCGTGTCTCCAGGACATGTCCTCATGGGGACAACAAGTCCTCACTGGAAGTCTGTATAAACAGATGTAGTACCTGACTCCTCCTCCTCCTCCTCCTTCTGCTTTTCTAGTCCTCACCTTTTTTTCCCATAGTGCCCATGTAACCCGGGTTATGTTGAAGTTATTGAAGTTTCTGGGATGTACAGGGGACAGCTGAACACATCTCAGTTGTTGTCACAGGTAATTTCACTTTTCCGAGCAGTACCTGAACGCATCACCTGAGTTCGCGTACCGGTACGTTTCCACATCAGTCTGATTATTGGTGTGAATATTAAGACAGTTGGGGACATGCATGGACTGATGCTTTCGTGATTTATGAAGGATCGATTGTGGGAGCAACTTCAAGAGTGTTTTTGACCCTTTGAATCATTCTGGTGAGTGGCTGCGCTGTTAGCCGCTGTTAGCCGCTGTTAGCAACACCTTCCCGATGTAGTGGGACATAATTAAAACCAGTCAGAATGGTTTATGCATGATAATAGGAATTGAGACGCGTTCTTTTCTGTGGTTGTGATTGTGGCAATGTTTTATTTAATGTATTGTTGTGGTGAGCAGCAGCAGGTTCTAGCGGGTCCGTAGCAGTAGCCACAGTCCGGTTAGCAGATGCTAACTTCACATTTCATATGTTAGGTTCATGTGGTCACGCTGCTTTCATAATGGATAATACAGTAGGAGCTGAACTCCTATTTCTCCTTGAATAACTGGTTGCATGTCGTGCAGGCTGGTTTTTTTGGAAGCCTGTGACGTGTTGGCGCCAAATGACGGGAGGACGCCGCTTCATCTGGTCACAACCTGGGTAGGACCGCTCTGTTGCTCTTTGGGTTCTAACAGGAATCTCAGGACATTGTTGGATTCATTTTGTTTTCCCCCGTGGAAAAAACTTGACATGATTTTCTTCCTATTTAAAGAATTCTGGGGGGACAGATTCTTTTTTCCCCTTATATTTCTTTACATACGACCACTTCAAGTGTATTTTATTTTGCGGTATACATTTTATTTATCTGACACCTGTTTTATGTTTAGTTTGTATAGGCTGAACATTTTATGTGAATTGTTTAAATGTCATCCTCATTCCTGGGGTGTGTGTTGTGTGGGTTGGGAGTCTGTTGATAAAATACTGTTGCTGCTGCCAGTCTCCTTGCCCAAACCTAGTAATACCCGAACCAATCTCAGCCGTCTGAGGTAGGTTACACCCAGTTTTAGTGTGAGGTCAACAACTGGTCAAACAGCTGACAGGGGAACATGTGACGGGTGGGTGGAGCCAGTGCGCCTCATTAGGATTTCATGTTGTTTCAAAGCCTCCACCTGTTTCCTCTCTGGCGACTTGCTGAGGATGATGGATCCTCCCTCGGTCGACCTCGGCCTCGGCGGTGAAGCAGGCAAACCAAGCGCCGAGTGGCCTCGCTGTGCAAACGCTGACATCCGTTTCTTTCAGAAAATCAGCCGCCGCACGGGAGCCGCAGGTCACGGTTTGCTTACACTTGTTGTCAGCAGCAAAAAGCCATTTTATTTTTCTTTTATTCTAGATTTAAGAATTCACTGAGGGATATTTAGGTCGTCAGGAACTTTGGGCTTTTCTTGGAAACAGCCTTTGAGCGAGATTTAAGACACAAAAAGGAATCATTGATCTTTTTGGGCACATTTCTTCTGTGAGTCGTGGGTCAGTGATTTGCTTTAACAGATTGCAGATGAAACTTCCTAGAACTTTGCAAAGTTCCCAGAAACAGCCAAGCCGCCTCACTAAACCACACCTCTGGACCCAGTTTCTGACGCCCGTCAACAAGAGGCCGCTGCCACGACGACCAGAGACACACGCAGCCACCGTGTGCAGGATCAATCAGGAATTATCAAGACTGCAGTCGTGGTCAGGTGACCTTGGAGAGGTGACACCACATGAAGCGTGTGTTTACAGCCACAGTGTGCCGCTTTAAATGACTCTGACGTGATGTCATTATGGAGCCAGACAGGGAGAGAACAGGCCTCCGGTCCCTGGAAATGCTCACACACTTGTGTTATTTGGGGAAATGGGATGAAATAATGAGGAAATATGACGTCCTGTGAATGTTCAGGCCCCGCCCCTCCCCCTCCATGTTTGGTCTTTTCGACTGAGAGCTTCGGAATCTTTGTTCCCAAGGTCACCCACAGACCAATGACAGGTCCGCAGGGAGAGCATGTGACCCCCCCCTTTTGTTTCTTCACCTCTCTTATTTCCATGGAGGCTGGATGCTTCACCCTCTCACTGTCAGGGCGGGGGGGCGGTCATCTTCAAGCCTGTGAGCGTCAGTCTTGACTAAGCGGGCTGCCGCTGAGCAGCGCTCCCCTGTCACTGGAGCTTACCGTGATGAATGAGAGAGATGTGGGAGGAGGAGGAGGAGGAGGAGGAGGAAGGGCGAGAGCGAGCATGGAGGGAGGGTGTTAGTCCAGCTTAAAAGACGAAAGGATCAGAGAGAGAGAGAATGAATGGAGGGAGGGTAGAAACATTCACATTCATAAATGTGGCAGAGCTCCACCAGGGGGAGCTGTGGGCAGTCTGGGGGCTTTCCTGTGCATCGTTACAATAATTAATGAGGGTGCAGGTGCAAGGATGCAGAGAATAAGAATGTGATGGGATAAAAAAAATGGACCGATCTTCCACAGAGGGAACCTAGAGGAAGTCATTTCCAAAAATCCCCGTCTGAGCTGGAGTCCAAATTATTCTGACAAAACACAGAAAAACTGGTTTAATTTCCTCGTTCTGTGGCAGCCGTCTGTTTCCTGGATGATGATGATGAGGAGGAGATCAAATGCTCAGACGCATCAGAAAAGTCTCTGTTGTCATGTTGTGCAGATCTAAGGGACGTCAGGAGGTTTATTTCCACATGTCACAAACAGACACAGAAAAAAGACGCTCGGAGAATTCAAATGACGCCGTGGTTTCATCAGCAGCTCAGAGGCTGAGGATCCAGTCGGGTTTCTATAGAACCTTTAAATCCCCTGGATTCAGAGCAGAGCACACGTGACTGTTTTGTTTTAACACGTTAAAATTAGCATCGCTGACGTCTCGTCCAGGCGTAAAAAGCGACTCACTCACACAATGAGCGTTCAGGAATTAGCTCTAAAACCGAGAAGTGGTAATTAAAATCTGAAATGAACAGACAATGGAGGACATGAAGTTAATGAACCCGTCCACCCGCTGAACTAATTTCGCTCAGAACGCAGCGCCCACACGAGCGCACGCATGAGCACAACACACTGACACTGACACACACTGACACACTCTAGGACGTTAACATCTCTGTTTCCATTCTGAGGTGTTTGCATTCACCGTTACAAACGTCATCCTCTCTGGACATTTCCAAGGATTCTACTCACAGAATCCGGCAGCACCGTCGTCAGACGTTTACCTCCTCATTTGTGGCACATTTCTGGAAAAAATCTGGGTTTCAGTTTCAGGTTTGCACTCGACAGAACAGAAAACAACGAGTCTCAGCTTCTGACGTATTTCATCTTCCACATCCAAGTGGTTCATTCTGCTGTTGTTTCTTGTGTTTGTTTTTTTAACAACTGCCTTTTGTGAATGAGATCCACACACACACACACACACACGCCATTCTCAGAGTAATAAACCCACTTAGCACAGAGCTAATTATAGCAGGTTTTAATTGCTTTCCGGCTTTATAGTGACTTCAGTCTCCCTGTTTCTGGCTTCTTCTGCTTCACGGCTGAAGAAGCCAGAACTGCGTGTGTGTGTGTGTTTCATTCACAGCTTGTATTTCTTTCTTATATTCAGTTTCTTTTCCTCCCATGTCCACCTCTCTTCCTGCTGTGATGTAATTTCTCGACACAGTTTTCCAGTCGTTCGCTGCCCTCCTTTCATTCATCTCTGATCAACTTTTCTCTTTCTCACTCCTCCCTCTTCATGTGTAGCCGTTGTCTTCTTTATCCCTCCCCTGTCCTCCTTTCTCTTTTCATCTCTCTCTGTCTGTCTCTGTCTCAGGGGGACGCAGAGACATGCTGCTAAACAGATGTGAGGTGTTGAGTCGAAGGAGCAGAAAGCAGAGCGGAGACGTTCGGTCTGAGAAACTGAACCCAAGTCACGAGAGTCAGAGTGGCTCAACCCCAGCTGGTCCTCTGGGACATTCCAGGGTTACGCTGGATCCATTCAACCGTCTTCATGACATGTCCTTGTTATCCAAAACGCAGATTCCGTCAGGGTTTTCATCATAAAGCTTTTTGGCTACGATGGTCAGGCTTGGAATCAAATTAAAATTAATTGTTTTTTAAAAAATTGCCCAGTAGTCAGGAGAGTGGCCGTGTTTTATTTATGGCTCTGCAGCGGCTCGTCCACCGAGACTCACCGTCAGCTGACCCCGCTGATGTCGTAACATTAAACAGCTAAGTGCTCGGAGGACATTACATCGCTCTTCATCGCCCTTCTTTTTTTTTTTGGAAGCTCGAGTGATTTAAACCCAAATTCACTTTATTTTCCCACTGGTGCAGCAGAGCAGGCGGCGGCCAGCGTTTGAACCCTCGTGCTGTGACACATTTACCACAGACGGGAATACACGGACTTTGTTTATCACCAAATAATGGGTCAGCTGATGTCGTCTGAACAGATGAGTCCTGAGGCAATCAAACCGTCTCTGTTGATTAATTAACACACAACTCAGGTGATGATGACAGGATGTAAGAACCAGGAGCTAGTTCGGCTTTCAACCGCCTCACGATGGTCATGATAACCCCGCCCCCTCGGAGAGTCGGTGCCTCTCAGCTCTGGCGTTTAGAAGAAGCGATGGGGCTTAATGAGCTCACGCAGAGGGACGGTAGAAACACAGAGGGGACGGGACTGAGGCTCAGTGCGATGACAGCGACACAGAGAGTGGGGCTCACGCTCTGTACGCTCAGATTTGTCTTGAAATGTTCTGCTGTGACAATAATTACGCAGCTGATGGAACGACCTGCGACACACGTGCTGCGTTTTCAAATGTCAGCGTACTCATGGGATGATTGACAGCCGGCAGGAAAGAGACGAGAGGAGCTGCTTCCTCCTGTGGCTCCGTCTGACTCGGCAGGAGGCGGCCACAGCAAAGCTACCTTGGATAAGTCATCGCTGTTGCACGTGTTACAGAGCCGTTCTTTGAGATGCTAATCAGCGGCGGCTCGTGGGGCGTGACGGCGTCGCATTACTGTGTCCTCTGACAACTCTCTGAGAACTAAAATGCAGAAGGTTTGAGAACTGGGCCGAGCAGTTAGCTGACACATGGCAACCACTGGAAATATCAGAAGAAAGGTCAAAGTTCAACAGTGAGCACATGGCAGCATTACTGTAGCTTTAAAGGAACTACGTATCCCAGAAACCATTGCATTCTGTTGAGCTCTTTCCTGATTCACTGTAAATTCATCTTAATATTTTATGCTTTTATTTTCCAATCTGTTAATGTGTGTGTGTGTGTGTGTCAGATTCCCTCGTACCTGATGAGATTCCTTTATCAGTTGACCCCCCCCTTTGAAAAATGCCTCACACACATAATACATTATCTTAATGGTCAGTGCGTGTGTGCACTTTATATAAAATACTGAGCTTGTGTGTGTGTGTGTGTAATCAGTATTCTTGTCCGTCTCTCTCCTTATGCTGCAGATGAGAATGTAGTGTCCAGCTAAAAGCACTTAGTAGAATTGGATGTTTTAGATCTCTCCCTCTCTTACACACACACACACACACACAGTTGTCTCTCCATGGCTCTGGAGGACACTTGAATCATTTGTAGGAGACAAACTTTACACTTAACTCGACTAACCCAGTCTGACCTCATCACACACACACACACACACACACAAAATGTATCGTCACTTGAATGTTCTGCAGCTTCACTTGTAGTTAGTGGGAACTCGTAAAGCGGTCATCAGAATGTCGTGTGGTTCCGTTCACTCTGCACAGGAACCAGCCAATGGCATCGCAGCCTGTCATGAAGCCCCGCCCCCTCAGTCTGACTCCAACACCGGTGTCTCCAGACGTTTGAGTCTCGAGCTCTTTGATGGGACAGCAGAGACTCCAGGAGGGCAGTCGTCAGTCTGCCGTCTTCAATCGGCCCCGACAGTCCCTCCCCGAGGCCCTGGCCGACCAACGGGAGAGAGTGAGAGAAAAGTGTGAGAGCGATGAAGAGAGAAGCTCAGAGATAGATGGAAGGGCCAGTGAAACTCTTCAAATCCCCCTCGTCCAGAGTTCTCTCTCAGATGAGGACGTGTCTCCAGGTTCCAACTCAGTGAGCGGTCGACTCATGTTGCTGGCTCAGGATCTTCATACGAGCCATAAATCATCATGATCGTTATCATCATGGCTGCAGGCAGGAATCAATACGGCCGCAGCAGAGGTGCAAAGTTAATAGGAGGATAAACGGCGGAGGCCGAGGTTTCTGGGCCTCGAAGCGGCGAGCATCTGTTTCCACGGAGCTGCAGGTCCGGACGGAGCCGGCCATCCATCTTTGCCAGCAGAATTAACCTTGACTCATTCAGAGAGGAGTCAGTTGCGTCCTGCGGGACACGAGTGAGGTGAACTCCTTTCATCGTTTATACGAATCCACCTCCACCAACAGATCCCTCCGTGTCACTGTGTCGGAAGTAGTAGAAGTAGTAGAAGTAGTACCTTTACTTCCTCTGACTGAAACTTCGGCACCTTGGCTCGCAGGTGGGCGGGGCTCCTCGTTAGGAGAAGCAGCTTCAGCTGTGCCAAGTCTTAAAAGCTTCCTGTGGCGCCCGTGGGCTCGCCGAGTTTCAGGCTGCATAGAGCGACGCCTCCTTCTACAGACGCTTCTCACCAGTCAGTCGCTTCCTGTCCATGGTCGCTTGAACTTTCCCATGTCATCAGGTGAACAGATGCTTTCTGTATTTTTGGTCAAAGAGGGAATACCTTTAAACAGTAACAGTAACAATGGAGGACGTGAATCATACCATTATGTTCCCCCTTTCAGAAACAGAATTAAATTTGGCCACGCCACAGCAGAAATCACTGATGCAGCAAATTCTGCATTTGATGATGATCCACCTCCATGAGTGGAGCCAGGACTAATATGATGTTTTACTGGATTATCTCAGTCATTCTACTTCTTCTGAGACCAGTTTTGCTGCGAGCTGTTGGACCATCGCTGCCCACAGGGGGCAGCACCGAAGGCAAAGGTCGCTTGGATTAGTTTTGAACCTGAGATCTCAGAGACTTCCTCAGCTGTCAGAGAGAAACCTTGTCTGACGATTCTAAAAGAGACTTTACTGGAAAACAACTCTGTGGTTTAGATAACGCAGTGAATTATTTCCCCATTGATTAAAACCCAGACATCATCAATTATCGCCGCTGTGAGACGCCATCGCAGCAGAATCTCCTCACTGATCCTTCAGCAGCGTGGGAAAATCATTACTCCGTGAATTTCACTGTTGACTGTTTCCACTTCCTGCGCGTGCGTGTGTGTGTGAGTACACACAGTTAAACGCTGTTCTTCTGGCTGGACCTGCAGCTCCCTCACCACCGGCCCTCGTGGCCGACGAGCTCCGTCCACGTGTCCACGCGCTTTGTTGGTTTGTGTCCTTGGAGCGGCTCCATTCATCTAAACGTCAGAACTCTCCTGCTGACTCAGGAGCGAAGGGTCTTCTCTCGACAGATGGAGAAATTATCAACTGACCCATAGTCAGCTAAACAACAACAGCTAGACAACAAACTAAAACAATGGAGTAGTTTCTGTCCCGTTTTTGTTGCCTGTGTTTTTTCAGATATTTCTTATTTTTGTTTTGAATAATTTCCCCTTTCACACACTCCTGTTATTGTCCACCTGATGACATCGTCGTGGTGTGGATTCCAGCTGTGACCTGATTCGACCTGGCCATAGTAAACGCCATGTGAACGTTCTAAAAAGGTTGCGTTGCCAGGCTCTGAAGGTTGCACAGTGAGCCTGGCTCCAGTGTCTGGACATGAGGGCTGTTGCCTGGAAACCACGAGGTTTTTCCAGTCTGTGACAGTCGAGTCATTTCTTCATAAATCACAAACGTGCCTGGGGGGTTGGGGTGCATCGTCATCCTCCGTCTTTTGGTCCAGCTGTTGGACGGCCGCGGGACCAAAAGACGGAGGATGACGAGGAGCTGGGATCAGAGAGGCTCAGAGCTCAGCCGCGGCACAGATGGACGTGCACGTCAGGCGGCTGCACGATGCTGATCTCAGCAAACACACGACATGAGGAGACGGTGAGGAGAGGAGGAAACGTGAGTTCAGATGCTTAAATCCATAGTGATCTGCTGGAGACATCCCGTGGGGTTTCTGACTTTGCAGTCGTCGTCGTCAAGGTTGCAAGTTAATACTTTTTTTTTCCCCACCGGGGCATTCATCATGCTGCCATATCTGCACTCCCACGCACACGCGGTGCCACATGCCGCGCGGCCTTGGCCTTGGGGACGATGTGCCACCCTTTGTGCTCGTGCAGCAGAGACGTACATTACAAATGCTTTGTGTTGATAAATCAGCCTCTTTCATCCTCCTCGTGAATACTGAGAGGGAGGAGATCATCTTCTTCTGCCCGTGACGATGGAGGCGAGGTGAGAGAGAGAGGGAGGGGGACAGACCGGACCAAAAGGACACAGAGAAACAAAGTGGGACACAGGGGGAGACATGTCTGTGACATAAAAGATGTCCCTCAGCTCTGTGGCTCATGGCGGGAACATCCTTTATTCAAATGTCTCCATGTTTTATTCTTGATCCGTCTGCAAATGTGAGGAACTACTTCAGCGTCCCAGCCTTCACGTCCTGATGCTGCTGCATTGACGTCCGTCCTCGACGACCTCCTGCGTCTGACAGCTCCAGCAGCAGCTTCCTCCCTCACCGCATCCTTGTCTTTATCCTTTGCTTCTTTTGCTCTAATCTTTGTCATCAAACAGGGTTTCAGAGCTCAGAGCCCTGGGATCACAGCGAGCTGGAAGACTAAAGGCAAATGCTCATAGGGACGGATCTCTGAGAGCTCAGAGTCACCTCTGAATCAAACTGGTAGACCAGGTAAAACCTCCAGTTTCCCTCTTCAGATACAGACTCTCTCTCCTCTGTAGAATCCGAATGGAGCGAGGCTGAGTCAGAAAGAGGTCGATGGAGCAGATGGAGAAAGCCGTTTAAATCTTATTAAGTTTGACGAACGCTCCCACAAAATGACTGTTGAATGTTTTCTAAGTGTTAATTAGCCTCCTTCATTCCGCTGAAGCACAAACAGACATCAGGAAAATAATCACATCACTCTCCACTGTGACTCGAACCACGCCGTTTGTTACTGCGCACACAAGGTAAAATGTTTTTTTTTCCCATTATGCCAGGCGGGCACCACCTCCCTGCTCAGTGCAGCACAACGTGTATTCATTTTCACGGCTGACAGGATCGGCCTCCTCCTCATACATCACAGGAAACACTCGGCCTGCGATAACAAAAACACACACGTGAGCCAGTCACTGAGGTATCTGCCATCAGAGCACACACACACACACACGCTCCCTCTGGATTCACATGTTATTAGCCTTGGCCTTGCTGTAGCGTGGAGCCGCATGTCGCAGGAGACGGCGACTGTTTGCTTCGTTCAGATGAGCGCTGAGGAACTGACACTTCCCTGACAACATCGAAGGGCTGAATATGGAAAACGCCGCCTGGTGAAATGTTCACAAAATGTCCAATTAAGGCCGTGAGAGGATCCAGCGGGAAAATGTCCAGAGAGATTGGATGACATGGCAACCAAAAAAACCTGTCTTTCCTGGAAGTGTTTATATTTAATTACATGATTTCTCTTCCTCTTGTTCTCAGATTGAGAATCTTCAGCCTTATTCTTCGGTCTGTGAGGTTCATACGTTTATCTAAACTGAACCCTGCCGTGTTGAATATTGGTCTGCAGTAATGAAGGTATGGCACGAAGTAATAAGAAGTAATAAGTGTGGAGGTGCAGTGAGCGCTGAAGCAGCCGAGGGGCTGCAGCCGCCGTCCGCCACTGAATTATTCCGATTTTTATTTCTTGGGTTCAGTCCGTCCATGTCGGCCGAGACGTCTTCATCTGTGGCCTTTGCTCCGTCTAATATTTGTGTTTGATATTAAATCCCTGCAGGGTGAGGGTTTCATCAACCGCCCGCCGTCTCCTTGGTCTGGAGGAAGTGGTCGTAATTCGCGTATTCTCCCGTCGGCTGTTAAAGGTGAATCGCTGTGAGCTACTGTCGAGGCCGCCGCTTAAGTAGTTTCTCAAAAGATGGAATGAGGAGGAGACGTTTTTTCCCTCAATGATTCACAACCCAAACAGACTCTAACTGGGTTATTTTAGCAGGGTTTGCAGAACTTTAAATAGTTTCACCATCTTACTGAAGGTCTAGTTCTTATTGTCCTAAAGGTAAAGGTGATGAAGTTAATTCCCTCAAACCTTCCAGTACGTGCTCTTCCTGATTCTCCAGCTCCTTGAGCCAATGAAACAACAAGGTGAAATCGTTGCATTTGATTGATTTCCCTTCTCAGCCTCAGATCAGCCTGATAGCAGAGGTCACATGCTCCTGATGACCTCACCGATGAGAGCACCTCTGGTCAGACCGTCTCATCAAACCCTGGAACTGAGGCGTGTTGAAGTTGAACTCCTCTCAAAGTTCTTATGAGAAAACGATGATGACCTGCGGGCAGCAGGGAGCCGGGTTATTTCCCACAGTGACGGGATGTTGTTTGATTTCTGTCACAGTGAAGGAGACGTCTCCCTTCAGCTCCTGTGATCACACACGTGTCACCACGGCTCCGTTAAGAACCTGAGGAGCAGCTGAATTTGTTCACTGTAGAGTTTCAGGTTAAATCTGAGACATCCCTCCACCCCTGCCAACTGGAACCTTGCCCTCTCCACGCACCGCCGACCTTGAGCAACGTGACGCCGTCCAAGAACCACGAGAACATTTTCCATCAGGTCGACCTTCGTGTTCGTCTCATGGCGAACTCGTTGCCTTCCTGTGTTTCACGCTCATCGTGTGTGTGTGAAATGTAAACACCTGGAGATTAGATCTCACCCATCATGCATCTCTGCCGGGAGATGAGGGCTCCGACATGTGACCTCACCACAAACAGTCAGAAAAGCCGACATCATGGTTCAGACCCAGAGCAGCAGTGATTGAGTTGAAAGCTCTCAGTTGTCTTTAAAGCGTACTGGTGGATGAATGCATCAGTGACGCTGACACGGCAGTAAAAATGTCAGAACTGAGCTGAACTCTGAGTCTGAATCCACAGAAACACGCTCCTCTCAGTGAAAGCGTCCAGGAGGATCAGATGGGACTGAGGGAACGACCTCTCTCCTGATGAACACGTGTGTGTTGGTTCTCTGCTCAGCGGTCGTTACTCTCTGTTGCACGCGTCAAGGAAAATCTTCAGGAGAAGAAGGGTGACGTCAGATCTTCCAATGTCTCTGGATCATCCTCTGAAACTCTGAGGGACGGACAGGAGGAGGGTGATGAGGGTGAACAGTTTCCTCTTGTGTCTGATGCTGAGTCATCAAACAGATAAAGGGACAGGGGCTGAGACAATGCAGACTAATGGAAACACACACACACACAACCTTGCAGTTTCCAAGGACGTGAACCGACTGATCTGTCGTTGCTACTGAGCTTCTGTTCAGTCACTGGTTTCAATCGCTCCATGATCCAAACTCAGACATTTAATTAGAGAAAAACATTTAGCGAAACTTGTCGAACTCGCGACCTTTCTTTGACCCCTCTCTCCGCCCCCGTGGACTCAAATGCAGCCTTCACCTAAAAACAAACACGTTGCATCTGCCTGAGCATCCTGGTATCCCTCAGGGCGAGCGCCTCCCCTGCGTCTCCTCGCGGTGTCCGTCGCAGCTGAGAATCCATCCGTGAAATCAGAAATGTGAGAGGCAGCAACGCTCATGTGGTTTTATCTTTATGTGCCCGTCGTAAACCAAGGCTCTGTCCGTTCCCTCGCAGCCGGCGTGCAGACACAGGTGTAAATATTGACATCGCTCTTTAAAGGGCCATCAGGGCCATTCGCAGTGATTGCTGTAGTATTACTGCAGTACCACTGTGGTTCTGTGTGCCTCCACAGCTGTTTGTCTCTGGTTTGTTTTTAACATCCAGAGTGGGACATCTTCAGGTTCCGCTCTTTGTTGTTGCAGATGAATCCCCTGAACCTCTATAAATAGAGCCGCGTCACGTGACCAGATGGGTTTGGCCGCAGAGCGTATTGATTACTGTCAGACGTTAAGAGCGAGGCCAAGTAAGATAAAGCTCTTCTCAGGGGATCGATGCTCTTCCTCTGAGCTCTGGATTTACTGAATAAAACTTCATTTACCAAGGTTTTTGTTTAACCTGGACATGACTGAACTGTAAATGTACTGTGGAAATTAGAAAAATTGAAACGTGAACTGCACCCTCCTGGGGTCTGTCCCATCTCATCCGCAGGGGACAGAATGACGTTCCTTCATTTCAGAGCTCTTCTTCCTCTTCTTCTTCTTCTCTAACCCGGCTTCCTGTCCGCGGTGATAAACCCCACACGCCAACGAGCTAAGTGCGTGTTTCCCTCTGTCAGAGCGCCCTCTCACATTAGTGCCGGGCTCTAAAACACACGCTGGGCCGGCGAGTCGTAACGAGCGGTGAATTAGCAGTTTTCCCCAACGAGCTCATAAAAATAATGAATGGCCGCTGCAGAGGCGTCTTCCCCAAGCGATTACACCTGGAGCAGCTTCCAGGGGTGTCCGCCCTCCCTCAACACACACACACACACGTGTTGAGTGCGACAAAAATGAAGGAGACACAACATGATGAGCTTATTCATCTCAGTGGACCTGGAGCTGTGAGGAGCGTCCATTCATCGGCCTCTCACTGCGTCTCTGACAGGCCTGAACCCTCAGGACTGAGAGAAGAAATAAAGAAGTCTCCTGTGGTGTGTGTGTGTGTGTGATACCATCCCTACACACACAGATGCACACACAAGGTTTCCATGCTGTCAGAAACCTGTCCCTGGCTCCACACTGTCCACTGCTGCTGCTCGTCTCTTCAGCCTCTGTCTCAAACACTTGGTTTTAGCACCAGCCTCTTAAAGCCTCTATAATCACTGCATTCACCGAATGTAACCTAACCTAGCTGTTCCAGGGCCGTCAGGGTTTTCCGTTAGCGAAGCCGAAGACATTTTTTCTGGAAATCTGTGCCCTGGTGCGCTCCAGCAGCTCCCCACATTCAGAACGGAGTGTGAGGGGTTAATTGCATGAAAGAGGAGCCGGGGCGAAGTCACTCCATTATTTATTGGAACAGTGGAGGTCACTGGAGGACGCAGCGGCGGCGGCGGCTCCGAGCACTTTAAACTCCACTGCAGCAAGTTCATGTAACACTGCTCAGCACGGCCGGAGTTAAATAGCATATTGCGACTGTATGAATCCACCTGACCCTGATCCTCTGAGCTCCAACGACCTTCAGCGGCTTCAAGGTGAAGCAGCGTTAATGAAACCTGAGAGTTTCCTCCGGAGCCTCGGACGCCAGCGTTAAAACGAAAAGATTCACAAATAACAGACACGGCGGCGAAGACTCACTGCAGCACACACACTCTGAGAATTAGCTTCAGCCTCAACAACTCTTCCTCCTCCTCTTCCTCCGGGAGAGAACAGAACTGAGGTGTGTGTTCATGTGTGTCACCGCTCCTTGTCCTGACATTTGGGTTTATTCCTGGACTGCTGGAAGGTACAGGAACCTGTAGGGAGGGGGCACACACACACACACACACACAGCCATGCACATGCTGACAAAGTGACATGGACACACACTTGCACTCTCGCTCCCAAGCACAAAAGGTGTACACACAAAAACACACACGATTCAGTGCAGAGTGTCTGGTTGTGACAAACGCAGCTGAACCCGAGGTGAACTCTCATTAGCACACACACACACACACACACGTCCGAACCCACGCGTCTTTATATTTAAGTATCATTTTCATCAAAGCCTGTTCACGATGTGTAAATGTAATTCCTTTTAGATTCCCTTTAAAACTCTTACGTTGAAGATCTGTGACTCTAACATCGAGCCCAGTAACGAGCAGAGTTGTCATAAGTTGGGGGGGTCAGGAAGATGGAGAAGGACTGAGTGATGGAGACAGCGGGGGGGGGGAGGGGGGGACCCATTACTACTGGTCTAAACGGAGATTTATGTCAGCCAGAACTTATTACAGACAAACGGAAGATGAACAAAGCGCTGGAGGAACGCCGTGCGTTATCCACCCGGCTCCTCGCAGCCTCCAAACTCTGTGAGACGCTGTGGACGGCAGAAGGCGTCCATCAGTCCTGGATCAGGAGGACTGAGCTCAGCTCGGCCCCAAATGTCCAGGATTCACCCCCAGGTCTGAATATGCAGACTCTGCGTTACCACATTATTATTTAATACGAACAGAAACAGAATTTAGACCCTGAAGAAAAAGTCCTCGCTCTACTCCGAGTAAAAAAAACCACGTCAGCTAAAGTGCTTCAACTTTTCAGGACACAATCAGAGGAATATAATTAAAAACAAGCATCACGGCCCAGGTCCAGAACGTCCTGAGGCCGTGTCTCCGTGTCCTGACCACGGCCTCTCAGGCTGGATGACATCATCAGCCAGTCATCGGGGGGCGGGGTCCGAGCCTTCAAGCTGCCATTGCATAAGACATTTTATTAAAAGCATGAGAACTAGAGTCAGCACACAGTTGAAGGTTAATAGTCTAGATTAGGAATAAGTAAGTTACCAATAGGCGGAGGTTGTAGATGGGCGTGTCAATGCCAGTGAGGCTCCACCCCCTAATTTTCTCCACTGTGACACGGTGCTGGACTCTGCAAACTCAAAACTCAAGGCCAAACTTTAGTTCTTGATCGACCAGTTTCCAGAAGATAAATTATTCAGCGTTTTGTTCTGAGCTGTTTGTTCGGGCGCTGCTGCCTCTGGATCAGACTCTGACCACCGTGCACGTTAGATACGCATCTGAAATCTGCTCTGGTTCGCCAGCATGACGATGGCTCGCAGAGATTATCAAAGCGACCACGACGACGGAAACCTGCAGACGTCGATGTCATCACCTGAGCGGGATCAGCGGGTTCAACCTGTTTGTCAAACATCAGAAATAAAATGGCGGAGTAAGTCATATTTCCGAGCGCCCTCAGTTTGTAAACATGTTTCCCGGTTAGGTAACCACCGCCCCGTGCTCCTCGCAGAGCTGCCTCTTCAAATAAGACTTCCAAAAAAATGTTCTCCAGCAGATTAAACCCTTCCTGCCCTTTCAGCCGCTCCGCTGCTGATCGGTGCTGGCGTTTCTCTGCAGGCACTCATGAGGCCAGCTGTCACCCACAAACCGGGGCCTTTCAGCTACGATATCCAGAGGAGACAGGAGACCAGAAGGAGGTTGTTACCGCTCCTCTCTGTCTGTGTTTGCCGCCCCTCAAGGTCGCGGGCACGTCAACGTCTGCCCCCCCGCCCCCCCTTCACTCAAATCCAGATTAGAAACATCGGAGGTAACTGAGTATCTAATAAATTCCACTGGACGTTGGATGGAAGACGCTCCCATGTCCTGTCTGTCCTGGGGGGGCAGGGACAGAGTATTGAAATCATTTGTTCTCAGATCGGGGAAAACTCAAAGTTGTTAAATAAGACAAAACTTGTTTATGTCGGCAAACGGAAGCACGCTGAATATTTCAGATATAATTTATCAAACGTTGACTGGGACATTTAGATGAAATATACTGGAGCAGAAAAACAGATGATGCCTTCAAGGGAAACGACTGGCGGAGGAGATAAGAGGACCTCCTCCTGCTGGAGCTGCAGTTTTACCTGGAAATAACCGTTTGCCATCATTCTGATGACGCAGAGGACGATCTTAATGTCCCTCCCCTGGACGTCCCTGGGTCGCCTCCCCTGGAGTGGACAGAGGGGTCAGTGGTTTGCTCTGACCTGATGATGATGATGATGAAGAGCGGGTGAGCTGCTTCTCTTCCCTCAACAGCTCAGACTTACACTTTCTTATTTAACAGTGATGACTCCATCTCTCCGTCCTCCCTCGCTCCTCCTCCCTGCAGCCTCTTCTCTGTCTCTGTGTATGAAATGGTTGCATAATACACAGGCAGGAGGATTCTGGCACGTGTGTGTAAGCAAGGCTGGTTTGACCTCCATCCATCCATCCATCATCCATCCATCCATCCCGCTTTCTCTCCCTCTCCAGGCTCCTGCCTTCACATCCAGGCCTTTATCATCCGTTCATCTAACCCATTCATCACTTTGTCCGCTCACCCGTTTGTGTTGCTGTGAATCGATTAGCTCACTAAGTAGCGTTTAACCTTATTATTCCAGAGCCGACAGCCAAGTCTGAATCTGAGCTTTAGAGAGAAATCCCACGTTCTTCTGAATCCACTGGAGTTTTTCCTGAGCCTCAGAATTGACTCGTAAAGTGACACAAATCAAATCCTCTGTGTTCTCCATTGGCCCATTTCCTCCCAGTGTAAAATCCCTCCAGTCTGAAACGCTTTGAAACCTTCTGACGAGGCTGATGTGACCCAGTTGCAGAGAACAGAGGATTACAGAGCAGAACTGAAGCTGGGATTCTTCTTCTTCTGGAGCCGCCGATCAGGTTTTAATGTTCATCACATTTTCACTCTTCCTCCACCTCACACGGAACCCTCAACATGGACGTGCACGTCTCACGAACCATTTCAAATCAAGTGCTGGATTTGGACGTGACGTTGAGAAGGAAATAAACTGCCTAATGCAGATTTGACCTCTTGCCCTCGCAGTTCCCTGGTTTCTCCTTATTTTTTAATGTAAAACCTACAATCAACCTTTTCTCCGCTGCCTCCTCCTCCTCCTCCGTCTGATGGAGTCAACTTGCAGCTCCTCTCCAATCTTCTGTCCTCACCTCTCGTTGCCCGCCAGGATCACGCTGCTCAGCCTGTGTGTGTGTGTGTGTGTTTTAGTGATGAATGTAGTTGCCCAGATAAAAGGGAAGCACAGAAAAAGAGCGATAAAGAGAGAGAGGGAGCCAGAGAACGGGAGGTGACAGGTGATCCTGCCCACTCAGCGTCATGGCAACTGTTTCCCTGACGGAGAAACGGGAACGACGTGATGGAAGCTGGGAGACTCCTGAAGGAGGAGGAGAGAGGAGGAGAGCGCCGCCGTCAACCTCAGATTGCCAAAGCCCCCCCCCCCCCCCCCCCCCCCCCCCCCCCCCCCCCCCCCCCCCCCCCCCCCTCAGATTGCCAAAGCCCCCCCCCCCCCCCCCACACACACACACACACTCCTCATGGTAGTTGCCAAGGTCACCGCTCCTCCCGTCCAATCAGGAGCCGCCTGAGCTGCTCCCTCTTCTCAGCTCCTGGTAATTTGACCTCCATGTTGTTCAGGGGCCTCTGCTGACGTGAAAGTGTCACCAGTTGGAATCGGCCATTAGTGATACCTGAAGTGGAGGAGCTGGTCCCAGGGCACACACACACACACACACAGTTAAAACACACACATCAGTTCACCTTCCAGGACAGAATATAACCGCTGGATTGAATCGGTTCTAGATAAGCAGGCGAGGGCGTGTCCTCTTGGTATCTTCATCCCGACCTCAGATTGGTTGATATCAGCCAGTCAGATCAGCATCGTGCATCCAGTTAGCCCCGGTCATGATCGACACAGTAAGAGAAAACACGTGTAACAGAGACCTCCATGTTGTTCAGGGGCCTCTGCTGATGTGAAAGTGTCACCAGTTGGAATCGGCCATTAGTGATACCTGAAGTGGAGGAGCTGGTCCCAGGGCACACACACACACACACACACACAGTTAAAACACACACATCAGTTCACCTTCCAGGACAGAATATAACCGCTGGATTGAATCGGTTCTAGATAAGCAGGCGAGGGCGTGTCCTCTTGGTATCTTCATCCCGACCTCAGATTGGTTGATATCAGCCAGTCAGATCAGCATCGTGCATCCAGTTAGCCCCGGTCATGATCGACACAGTAAGAGAAAACACGTGTAACAGAGAATACACAGAACTAATTCCATAGGGAATCAAGTTCTGAGAATCATTGTTGGCTAAGAGCAGGTATTAGATCGCTGCCTCCGATACCACATGATTCCTGATTAATTGATGTTCTCTCAGAGGCTGTGGCCCCTTCCTCCTTCATGTGAAAACTATATAGTCTATAGTTCACATAATAGGTAATAAAAGGAGTAAAAGTCAAATATCTGCTCCTGTTTCATGGTATATCAGCCTGGGAGGCTGAATCCCAGACGGCGCCCTGAGTGCGGAGCCTTAATTCGCCCTCTGTACGGTCTCTGTTGATTACACTTGTGTTTCTCCACCGAGTGGATAATCTTTCACACATGAGTGCTTTAATTTAATTGCATTATTTCAGCATCTCTATGCCGTCGTATTAGTCCTGTGCCAGTGTGCTCGCTCCCGCTGCCACGTGGGAAAACACAGGCTCGACCTTGGGTGGGTGCACGTTGGTTCAGCGGATTAGGCCACGTTAGCTCGGCGGGATTGAAAACGTTGGATTAAGACGGTGTTAAAAAGACTGGGCCGACACCGAACTGTAAAGTCACCTTGCAAATAATATGATACGCTTTAGATTTGCTTGTAATGTGATCTTTAATCTGAGAGTCTGATATGAAACAGCAGACACACACACGCGCAGTGAACAGAGTGTCGCTCATTATCACAGGCACAGAGAGTTGGCTGTACATTATCTGTGTCTGTCAGAGTGTGTGTGTGTGTGTGTGTGTGTGTGTGTGTGCATGTCCTCTCGTAGCACAGTGACATTCTGAATAGACGCCAGAAATCGTTCCTCCTCCTGCGTCTCCAGGAGTTTCAGTCTTTAGAGCTGAAAGGAGAAGACGAGGAAACGGAGCCGAAGCTCTCTGAGTCTGTGTGTGTGTGTGTGTGTGTGTGTGTGTGAGAGAGAGCTGGACAGCTGCTCTGAGTTTGTCATGACTCATGCATCACCTGAGTGAAAGGAGCGTTTCAGATTCCACAGTACACTGTGTTCATTACAATAATAAATTCTCAGACAACAACATGCAGACGTCGTAATAATATTATATTTTATAGTTCTCTCTCTCTCTCTCTCTCTCTCTCTCTTCCAGCCTGCTGATTGGCAGCTGACTGGCACACTGCTACCTGCCAGATTCTTCCTCTTGCCTACCCACCATCTGTCCCCCTCCTCGTCCTCCCCCTCCTCCTCCTCTTCGTCTTCCCTCTCATGTAAATCTCCCATAATGCACTGGGGAGGTGAAGTTCACTCCTCCTCACCATATGTTGAAATGTCAATATTCGATAGCGAGGCCGACTGTTCCGTGTGAGTCACCTCGAGGAGACGAAGACATGAGACAGTCACAGTGGACACACGGACTCTGACATGTGTCCAATGACACGTGAAGATAAAATGGAGACACGGAACACGTCAGGAGAAGACGTCGTTCCATCCGAGTCTGATGACACTGAAGACACTCTTAATCCCAGGAAGATTAAACAGAGAGTGAGATTATTCCTGAAATTAATTAAAAGGTGGGAGGCCAATCTTGATAAAACAGCGAAAGCTCAAAGGGATGTGTGTGTGTGTGTGTGTGTGTGTGTTTTATTAATGAGTCCTTCCGTGTGCACTGAGGCTGGTCGGCACCGCTGTGACTCAGCGTCGCCTCGTGTGTAGCGAGCAGCGGCGGGAACGCCACAACGTGTCAGCTGAATTATGAATGGACTCACACACACACACAGACACACACGGGCCGAGCTGCGGCGGGCGGAATGTGGCTGTGAGCACTCACACACACACACTGATCATAGTCCACATGAATACCTGTTATCGTATGTTTTGCTGGTTGCACACGTTTCACGCGTCACTGCGCCTGAGCGCTGCTGCCTGCGCAGACGTGCACACGTGCAGCCGTGGTGGTCGGGGGGAGGAGCTGAAGCCTCCTCGTGTCGTCGGCCTCGGCCGCCATCGTTTTGTAAATCAGTTATTAGGGGCAAACTCTGCCAGGACCTCCTCGCTGCCCCACATCGACCCCAGCAGCTCGGTCTGTACCTGCCATGGATTTCACTCAATTACCTTTTAACAGGAACATTTTTCCGTTATCGCCCAACAGTCGCTAGCAAAGCTTTTATCTGCTCGGGATCCGATTTGGAAACAGGCGGCTCCTTCTGTTCATGCACATTGGGGCCTCATCTTTTAAAAGATTACGATCCAAACGCACCTCGCCGCCGCAGAGACACATTTTACCATCGTCAGTTTAAATCACCAGCAAACACGCTGCCTGGCCGTTTATTAAAGGACAGATAAACGTTCAGCTCCACGACCCCGAGGTCTGAGTCAGGGAGGACGAGGCTGCTCGTCTCTCTGTTCCCACGGGGACGCGGCAGGAGAAAGGAAGACGCCGACCTTGTATTTGATCTTTAACCTCCTGGACCCACGGGGGGGCTGAGGAAGACATATCCCATAAACACAACTGGTCGACTGGTCAGTGTGACCCCGCCTCTCATTACTGAGGAATAAAACTGACCCTGAAGATTCTGGCTCTGAGGCTTTTACACTCTGAGTCGCTGAGTAAAACATTGAACGTCAAGGTTCACCGTCAAAATCAAACTCAGTAGAAACGTGGTGCAGTGTTTCAGCTCAGCTGTTCGCAGTGTTAATGTTTACCACAGAACCAACCGGAGCATCTTTACTAATCCAGAATATATGGAACTGAGAGACTTGCCAGCAGCCGCCTCCCTCATCCACAGATGGAGGCGGCAAAAAAAACAAACTGCCGGCGAACGACAGCCTTCGATAATTCAGAAACCAGAGGATCTGTTGTCAGAAACTGAAATAAACCAGAGTGATGCTCCCTGCTCAGCTTCAAGTTCATATTTTAAAGTTCCCCTTGTTTTTGAAGTTTCGATGTATTTATGTGTTTTTGTTCCTGCTGCGTGTCCATTTTCTTTTTGTCAGTTCTTTGATTTGGTGTCATCAGTCCAGCACAGAGAACCAGCTGAGCACTGGGATTCAAACCGCTGACCTTCTTCTACTGTGCTGCCTTCATTCAGAATACGTTCCTTTCAAAGTAAAAGCGTGGACACGGATGATCTGTAGCTGCGTGGATGCGACATTTTTGCAGGCGGCTCCCAGACTGTCCAGTACATCCCCAACATGACGTCTTTCACCTGTCTCAGACAGAGCTGCTCCTCCTCGCTGTGTTTCTTCCAGGCCGATTCATCCTTTTTTTCCTCTGGCTGTCACCGCTCCCTCTCTCTCTCTCTCTCTCTCTCTCTATGAGCTCCTGTCATCAAACTGCGGCTCAGGGGTCAAACAGACAAGTGGTCAGTAAAGACAGGGACAGAGGAGACGGGGACAAGACGGGTCAACAACACGGCTAACACCGCATGTGTCTGTTGTTTTCTGTGTGTGTTTGGGGGGGGGGGGTGAAACAACAACAAATAAAAATGATGCTCATGCATAATATTCCACCTTATTTATGCATTAGGACAAACATCAGCTTTGTGTCAGCTACTGTAAATAACGCTGCCTCGTTAGCAATCGTAGCAAAGGACACAAAATAAAAGAATTGTTTTTTTAGATCTTCTCATTTACTCTGCTGGAAACAAACTCAGCACCGTGACCTTGGGTTTTCTCAGAGA
Organism: Pseudorhombus dupliciocellatus; assembly: GCA_016785235.1. Taxonomy (NCBI): domain Eukaryota; kingdom Metazoa; phylum Chordata; class Actinopteri; order Pleuronectiformes; family Paralichthyidae; genus Pseudorhombus; species Pseudorhombus dupliciocellatus. The sequence continues at coordinate 590,778 of JAFBJW010000102.1, forward strand.
CAAGCAGAAAGCCTCCCTTGTTTACTTGTTGACATTTTCTGTACATGTGAAGCTCGTGTACACGCTCGATTGTTTTATTTATTCATTTATTAATGAATATTCATGAAAACAAATATAGTCACAGATGATTCTTTTGCTGTCCCGCGGCTCCTCGCCCTCCTCCTCCACAGACTCCCCTCGTTGCTTTCAGAGGCCGATCTGCATCTGACAGACCAGCTGGAAGTGAAGTCCTAGCACACACACACACACACACACACACAGCTCCATCCCAGCACCATGGGAATCACACCAAGTGTGTGTGATGCTGCATCTCATTTAAATGAGCCATGGGGGAGAACAGCATCTCTAACGAATTCAGGTGAACGCACGTCGCATCTGAAATGTCTCTTTTTCTAAAGTGTAATATTTATAAAAATGGATCATTTTGTTTTTGCTGTCAGGAATCCTGCGTGTGTGTGTGTGGGTGTCTGAGGACTGTTCATTAACGGAGCTGTAACTGCCGAGGAGAGGAAGCCGCCGCCCTCCTCCTCCTCCTCCTCCTCTTCACGTATGTATAAGCATGAGGAGGAAGACAAAAAAAAAAAGTAAAGCTCCGAATGAGCAGCATGTGTCCCGAATATCTTCTCTTGCAGGAAACTCCCCGAGCGACGCCTCCGTCAGCGGAGGACGAGGACTCAAGGACGAGGACGCGTAACGACCAGATCTCTGACAGCGACCGCTGGTGCAGCCGTCAGCGCCGAGGGTCAGTGACAGCCACACACACACGCACACACACACTCGCTCTCAGTGTCTGGAAGGTGATTAGGGTCAGTGACAGGGTGCAAGCAAAGCCCTTTCTCTTTCTTCCTTCATCTCTCGCTCCCTCTGTCCTACACCGTCACCCTGAGGTGCTGGGGGCCGGTGACAGGGGCCCCCGAGGGCCAAAAGCCTGTCGGAGACTGACGGCTGACTGATGACAGCCCGTCCCAGAGGCCCTCACACACTCAAACACACGCCATTACACATGGTCGCTCTTTTCCACTCCTCATTCCTGCTGCTGTCACCTCAGTCGGCGCCTTCTTCTATTTTGCCTCGATTCTCTCTCCCCCCCCCCCCCCCATCTATTTCTCTTGCTCCACTTCCTGCTTCTTCTCCTCAGAGTCAAACAGGCAGTTCCTTCCTCACCTCCTCACCGAGCCGCGGAGGCGCTGGAGGTCTGGGAAGCAGGGCGTGTCTCTGTGGGTGGGTTTGGACTGAATGTTTTCACGAATGTCACAGGGCCTGAGGGAGCAAGAGGCCATCATCCATCATCCATCCATCCATGCTTTCCCTCGCTCACTCACAGTTTCTGAACTGAACCATAAACTACATAAACCACAACCAGAACCGCTCCTCAGGTCGGGTCATGACCCGAGCGTCCAAGCTGAAGCTGCAGGTACTGATGGGATGTAAATATTAAAAATCCTCCTGACCCTTCCTCCTCAGCAGCGCTCTCTGAACACTTTATGAATTATTGATGCTTTGCTACATTTACTCAAGGACTGTCAAAGCAGCTATTGATGTCTAATAATTGAAAGTGTGTGTGTGTGTGTGTGGAGCAGCAGCGTGGCTTCATCCAGTGCAGCTCTGTGTGTAAATCAGAGAATGATTTGCTTACAGCGTCTAACTATGATCTTACAAAGCTTTGCGTCACACACAAACACTTCATCATTTATGGAACGGCCTCGAATGATTCCTCCGCCTCCTGGCGCTTAAAATCAGCTCAGGCTGCTCGTCTGCGTCTTCGATTGACCCAGAACTAAGACAGGTGTCTCCAGGAGACGAGGTGAAGACATTGCTTGATGATTTCATTCTGATCATTACCACAGCTTCATCTTAAATCAGTTTGTTAATAAATGTGAACAATAGTCTCTCAACATCCTGTCACAATAAAACACAAAATCACAAACTAGAAAATATCCTGTTTTCTCAGATCTGGATTTCCAGAACCAAGGGGGCGGGGGAGACGTCCCGGTACCCATAGCCCTCGTGCATCTGTGAGCATCGGCCTGTGGTGAATACGGCTCTGTAAAGCCCTCGCTGAGCCACTGAGCCTTAGCCGGCTGTAATAAGAGGATCTGATCCGATCTGAAGACAAAGGCCGCGCCCACGCCGCGGGGCGCCGTCCCTGAAGAGCTGCGAATATTTGATTTCTTTCAGGAGGAGCGTTCACATCTATTCTTGGACGTAATCTGATCCAATACGGTGAAATGGAAAAGACGACCGCGGCTGCTGTCGAGTCTTCGCAGGTTCTGTACCATGTGATGAATCGTGGTCGCGTCCTGTCTCGAGGACTCGGCTGATGACGGTGGAGCGGTGGATTCTCTGCAGACGCTGGAGGAAACTGCAGAGTTGAGGAAACACAGCATCAACTGGATATTAAATTATTCATAAGCTCAACTTCAGGGTTCTACTTTACTCTACAACAACTTCCCTGAGAGACGTGTGCAGCTCTGAATCAGAGTCTCTGTGTCTCTGACATCATCAGAGTGGGTGTGGTCGCTCAGAACCCTTTCAGACCGGATCGTGTTCTCGTTCGCTGTTTCTCATGTCAGTTTCAAACACCAGCATGTGTCACGCACCTTGGTAACACAGCATCACCTTTGACGAGTCACAGAGACACGAAGGACGTGGACATGTTGTCTTCACAGTGAACAGGGTATTTTTCATGTCCTAAATGTCCTTATTGACAGAGACACCCACCCACCGAGTGCAGCAGAGGCCATCCAGGACCGAGACGTCCAAACACACTTGTCCTTCTTTTGTGTTTTATTGTTCCACCTGTTTTCCTCCCTGTGAGACTTCATGCTTGTGTTCTCGACCCCGGGCTGGAACCCTGCTGGCAGCGTGAGCTCCGGAGCAGCTCCTCCAGCGCGGCGGCGGTGCTGAAGAGGTCCGGGCCGAGACGCTGTGACCTCAGATGATCGCTGTTGCTCAGGTCAGATCCACGTGCACAGGCACATGCACAGGCCGCTGGTGAATATCGTTAATTCGCCCTCATGGCAACAACATGACACACTATCGATTCACTCACCCCCGGGGTGAATTCTTAAACACCTTCCATCTTCGTTTGCAGCTGAAACTCTGCGAGGATGGTAAAAACTTTGTGGGGTAATAAATTCTAACAAAGCTCAGGAACATAAAGAGCACAAATGAAATGTTAATGGATTCGGACCAACTGTGTACTTTACATAATAAAACACCTCTAATGAAGTATTAATGAACCCAGGCTGTCAGAGGGTCCAGAGGGGTCGACCCCTCCCACGTAAAGGTCATGACCTGAAGGCTGCCCCCCTTGACTCTCACGGTGTTCACGGTAAACACTCCTCTGGTGACGTCATCTTTATTTTGACACCAGAAGATGAGATGTGTGTCTGTGGGTCTTTGCTGCTCTTCCTCTGCCTCTGACCACTGACCAGACCTGAAATACCACCCTAACCCTGACCTTTGACCCCCACAAGAGTCTGTGAGATAAAGTGAAAATTTCTGCTGAATTTGATTTTCATTTTTACAGCAGTTTTAAGGAAAACATTAAAACCTCCAGCTGCTGCTGCTGCTGCTGCCAGGGAGACCCTGACACACTCACACACACACACACACACTCACAACAAAGGTTTCTGATAGAATGTCTAAGCCTCCTTGTTTCTTATCTCCCACCCCCACTTTCCCATCTTCACCTCTGTTATTTTCACTCCTCTTCCTCCCTCTCTCCCCGGTTCACTTTGCTGGAAGGGTGGCACTCTCTCTTCCTCTCTCCCTTCCTGTGTTGTTGTTCCTTCTGTTGCCTGTGGATCTAACAACATGGGATGGATGCGGCTGCTTTCTGCCTCCTCGGCATCACAGGAGCGAATGACGGGGGGGGGGGGGATTTGAAGCCTAAACAACAGAGGCTAATCGGAAAATACTAGAAGATTTAAGAAAAACAGAAGATGTTTGAAGAAGCGGCGCCCTGGCTTTGCTAAAATAATACAATAAAAATCCAGTTTAGCGGTAAGGGTGCGAGGGGGGGGGGGCAGTTCAGTTTGTTCCCTCTCGTTAGAAGAAATGTCTTCACCTCTGTCTCTCTTTCTGCGGTAAGGGTGCGGGGGGGGGGGCAGTTCAGTTTGTTCCCTCTCGTTAGAAGAAATGTCTTCACCTCTGTCTCTCTTTCTCTCTCTGTCTTCCTGCTCTGATGTCTCAACCCTTTCGTCTCTGATCTTAATAAGTCATCGTCTATGTTTTGAGCTGGTAACATACGTGCGCTGCCGTTCACAGGCTGAACACTGCAGGATTCAGATTGTTGGCGAAAGCGGTTCATCCTCAGCTGAGGGCGAGCGGCGCAGTCTGAGATGTTCAGGTGCCGTGCTCTTACTCTGACAGCTCTGACAGGATCCAGGAGCACAGAGAGGAGCAGTGGAGCGTGTGGGAGGAGGGTGAACGGCGCCAGGAGGAACTGTTCACTGTTGCTCCCTCTTCACAGAAATAATTTGATTTAAAGTTTTTATCTTATATTATTTTGATCAAGATCCTGCTATGAGCTGCTTAAAGGTCAGTCTGGGTACTGGTGGAAACACGGTGAGTCCATTTATTCACTCATTCACTTCCTGTTCCTGCTGCCGTGGCTGAAAGCCAGAGGAGGTCGGGGGGGCAGCACCTTTACCTGGAGCAGAGGGCCAATCAGCTGACTGATCTCTGTCTGTGAATCCTCAGGTCGGACTCAGCGGTGGCAGGATGGCGTGGAGGATGGCGGCGGCGTGTCCCGACCTGTGCTGAAGCTGCTGAGGATCATAAAGCAGCCCCTCCTACGTCAGAATCCCAGGAAACACTAGAACGTGCACGCGTAAGTGGCGACCTTTCATCCCGCGCCTAGCAACGCGTCTGAGTGCTCTTATCGCCGCTGGCGTGTTGCGGCTCATCGGCTCATGTTTGGACATAATGTGTGGGAGCAGATAGTGTTCAGGGACAGTGAAATGACAGCAGCCATATTGCTCATATTGTCTCAGCGACCTGCAATTAAAGGCACCTTATCGCCCTCACCGCGTCTCCGGAAAATTACGAGACGGAGACACAGGCTGACCTCCGGGGACCGATTTGAATCGATAGCGATATGAAGTATAAACCTGAGAAATACACGTTTCATTCAGTGAGCACGAGATGAAGCCGATTATTTTTAAATGAGATGATGGAATTTTAAATAAAACTGTTATTATTAGATTATTATCTTATTATTAAATCTTTTCTATTCAGTTTAAAGCGTCTTGATCTGTAGTTAGAGTACAAACTTCCACATTTGATGCATGGCCGATTTGCTATTTACTTCCTGTCTCTCCGGCGGCCGCAGCGTGTGGGTCGCTGCAGAGTAAATGTTCTGTTGATGGATCGACGTGCAGCAAATACTTTGTAGGATCCATGTCACCCTTATTACCACCAGTCAAATACTGCGTCAGATACCTCAGAGGCGGGTCGAGGTTTGGCCGGTGAGGAAACAAACAAAAGTTATCTTCAGCAAAACATGAAATGATTTCATCTTGTTTGGTTTAGAAAACGTAGTGAGACTGGAATGAGTTGTGTATTTTCTACAGGACACCGAGTTCTTGTACCTTTTCTGCGGGAACACAGAGTACTGCGATGACGAGTGTCGGAGGAACACAGGATGTTAAATGTCCTCACGTCTCGCTGTCCCTCCATGAGTGGACTCTTGTTCCGTCTCCATGTCATTAGGTGGATATTCGCAGCCAATCGCCTGTGAATACACCCAATTGGACGAAGGCTGGAGTACACACTTGAGAGCTAAGGACCTGTACACGCAGTACCTCTGATTCTCTGATTACATAACGTTTTTCATCAGCAGCCTGGAACAGAGTCGCCCCGACTCCGGCTGTTGCTATGAGACTTTGCAAACTTCTTTGTCGACTAAAACGATGTGTTGAAATGCTGTTTATGCTCCTAGCGTACACCAGCGTGCAGCAGCGTGCAGCAGCAGAGTTTGAAGGAAGTTCCTGAAAACTCATATGTCTCTCTTTCTTCTTCGTTGGTTGCAGCTCCGTCCTCGTGTTTCTGCCCGGCGACTGACGGGGCTGTCCTCAGCTGACAGGTGAGCTAGCTCCTCCAGGTAGAGAGGCGGGTTAGTAAGGACCGGTCGGCAGGAGGGAAGGTTGGCGTGTAGGATCTGAGCAGGAGCCTTTGGTTGTTCCATCCCACAGAAACAAATGAGCAACCATCGTAAACGGTGACGGGCAGCTAAGAAGGATCATTTATCAGCACCCTGCAGCCCCCGAGGAGCCGGGTCCTGGTGAGAGGGTGATGGGCTGTGGGAGCATGATGTCATCATGCTGAGCTGCAGTAAACGTCTCTGGAACCCTTTTCCATTCGCCACCTCCTCCTGAGACAAAGGTCGAGCGCGTGGCTCTGACGCCTCGAGCAAGACGAATCTTTAATTGTTTGCTGTGATCCGAGTCACTCGGGGTTCAGAGTGAGGCCCTGCTGCTGTGAAGAAGCTGTAATAACTTCAACCACACATCTGGACCGACGGGGAAATGAAAGAAAACAAAGCTGCGATGCTTCAGGAATTTCAACAATAGAAAACTCTCAGAGGAATCCACCTCCTCAGTTAACGTGATGATGATGATGTCTTGATGAAATTATTTCTTGGATTTTGCTCAAGGGAATCAATCGCGTGGTGACGGCGGATTGAGTCCTTGATATTCTGGAAATGATCAGGGATGATGAATCGGCCGTTATTGACCGTGAGGAGCTCAGGCGGCTTCACGCACACGTGGGAAATTTCTCCGCGTAGAGATGTCCAAGTGCAAGTGCTTAGGAGGTCTGTAATCAATCGACGCAAATGACAGTGGAGCAGCTGCTCCAGCTAACGTGCTCGAGATGATCGATCAATAGATTATTCACCGCGGGGGCCGCCCCCCCCACGCTGTCGACATCATCGCTACCAACCTACCAACCACTGTCACACATCTGGATATGAGCCCGACAGGTGCAAGACACACACACACACACACCCTGAACTCAGTGATGAGAGCTCAGGACCTCCCACGGCCGCTGCTGAGGAGATTCAAACCAGTTCAGTTTGTTAGTTATTATCACTTCCTCCAAATATGCCAGACATAAAAAAATCACAATAATTATTCTATATATTTATTTGAATATGATATGCAAATAGAAATATTCAAATATTCAAAAGAATCTATATAATAAGAAACTCACTGCTGTCTGTGTGTGTGTGTGTGTTTCAGATTGACCGGAAACATCACAGAGACATGTCCACTGTGCTTAGCACTTGTGTAAATGTCAAGCTTGTTTGTAGTGCAGGTTCTGAACAAGGCACCGGATCAGAGGGAGAGAGGGGGGGGCGATCAAATGAGCAGAAAGTGCAAAGAAAAGCGAGCGTGAGGAAACGAAGGGAGGAGACAGATGTAAGATGAAGTGTTGATGAGAGAGAAGAGATGTGGAACCTCTGACCCGCTCCACAAACAATCTTTGTCTCCTGTCCTGCTTGTCTTCCGTCTCTCGTCCCTGTGATCACTCACATCCTCTCACCAGGATTTCTTCCTTTCTCACATCTTTGTGTTTGTAAAGTCTCTCTCTCTCTCTCTCTCTCTCTCCTGTCCTCCTCCATCAGCTCTGCTGTAAACTGGGGCTGCACTGCGTCATCTCTCTCTCTCTCTCTCTCTCTCTCTCTCTGTGTGTGTTACCGTTCAGGAGCTGCTTTTGTTGGAATGCACAGAGAACATGGAGGTCTGTCCTGACCACTCAGGTCCTGTCCGTGTGTGTGTGATTGGATTAGGGGACGCTGCAGAGGCTCGGGCCCCGGGGCCCAAACTGAGTGATATTAATGGAACAGAGTATTCCAGCTGCGTGGAGCCAGACGTCTTCACTCGCGTGCGGGAAATTTAGGAAACGAGTTTAAAAAGGGAAGAGAGTCAAGGCAGAGGTCAAAGGTCGAGGTGATGGGGTTAGGGTTGATTCATTGATTGATTAAGACCCTTTAAATGTAAGACAGAAGAATAATATCCTCTTCATTTGAACATCCTCCCTCCTGCTTCATTCACGTCTTCTCTGGGCCGTTCCTCTCTCGTTTTATAATCCTCTCTGTGGCGTCGTTATTTTCCGTTGCTCTGTTTTCGCTGAGGCCCAGGGTGACTGCAAAGGAGAGGAGAGGAGAAACGAGGGAGGAGGAGGAGAACGAGAGGAGCCACAGGCTATTTTCTTTTTTAGCTCAACCCCCCTCCCTCTCCAAAATAGTTCCCTTATTTTAAGCTGTCCCCAATAACAGGGGCGGCTGCGGTGGGGACGCAGATAAAGACCCGACTGTTCTGTGGCCGGAACGGTCGAGGAGGATTTCCCTACGTTTGCTGCCGAAGCACCAGAGTGGGTCGGATGTTTGGCAGCAGTTTACTGGTTCCCGACCAGTGACCCTGACCTGTGATGCTGACCTTTATCTCTCACCCTCGCAGTCGCTTGGCGATTCAAAATGTCGTGACACACGTGCACTCACCTGAGTCTTCAGAGGGAATCAACTTTGACCCTTTGTTGTTTCGACCGATGATTCAAGCACACCCCAGGGAGGGAGGGGCCTGTGTGTGTGTTGCGTAACCCTCGTCTCTTCCCTGGGGTCTAATTCAGCCACTAAAGGTTTAATAATCCAAAGGTCACGGGTGGTGTTGTCTGAAACAACACGCTCTGTGTTTGGATGCCATTAAACGCTCCAGTTACGGCGTCTCGCCTGCAGAGCCTCAGTTCTACGTGCGTAAGTCTCAGTTCCATATAATATAGTTCCATGTCTGCCGGCGAGATCGCGTCAGCTCGAGCAAAACCAGCAGCGTGTCACCGATGCTGCGGCGCCCGGTGGGCGTGCAGCGCACGGGGAACTGCGAGCGCCTCGGCCCCGACTCTGAGAACATTGACACCGTGAAGGCAGGAGCCCTGTGACCCGGCATCGCGACAAGCGCTCCACTGTTGAAACGATTCCAGATTCGCCCTCCAGGCGCTGGGTCGGCCACAGACGCCTCCTCTGTGCTCGGCTCCGCCCCGGGCGCCGTGGGCCCCCCGCTGACAACACTGCTGAACACGAGCGGCGGTTAGGGAGACGCTGGCTCTGTTGCCCCGTTAAATTCATATATTCATATATTCAATTCATAAATTCACCATGTTTGAGTCCCACCAAAACATTTAGCATTTGTAATTTGACCTTATTTTGGTGCATGTCCCCTCTGCTAACACGGATGAGGCAGAGTTAATGACCTCTGCTCTAACCAGTCCCCATGCAGGGGGCAGCAGCCATGTTTTCATTTACACGCGTGTTAGATCTCAACCAGTTTAATTGTCCCACACACGTGTCGTGTTTTCTCAGTGATCAGAGACCGTGTGATCGGCGTGACGATGTCATGTTGATGGAAATGTCACCAGGTTTCTGGTGCAATAATTGTGTGTGTGTGTGTGTGCCGCCCTCACAGCTGATGTCTGATGCCCTCCCCTCTTTCAGTTCACCTCTGCTTCAGTTCTCCTCTCCTGACATTTGTGACTAATCCAGTTCGGCAGCCTGATCATCGCTGCCCCGCAGAATCCGCTCCGCCCGGCGAGGACAGCCCCTCCCTGACCACGTCACCCTGTTGCCACGTGTGCGTGAGATAAACGATAATATTTATCTCGTGTATCGGCGCCGCGTAACGTTGTTTCATCGTGTTGGATTCAAATTCCAGTCGAGTCGTCTGTGATTGACTTTCTCAGGAGGTTGCCGGCGCCTCAGGGCGTGCACGGAACAGGTGCACGAGCCGGGGTGGCTTTATTTATTTATTTATTTATCACATCACCACAGAGGTATGAATATGAATACGTTCTTTTAGATTTAATTTGACTTTGCCGTTCTGGTTTTAAACCCGAAGCCTGAGCTACTTTCCCTCTCAGTGTGGTTCAGGCGTAACAAACACATCATTGTCATCTTCAGTTAAAGCAGCTTTAATGGAACAATTCTTCTTCTTCCAGATTTGCTCTTAATTAATCTTGGTCCCTCACCCGAGGCCAGACCTCACGTCCTGAGGCAGCAAGCGTGGATTTCGTCGTTAAATCCATTCTCACCTCAGATGACCTCAGACTGAGGACGAGGGACATTTTCAGGGACGGTGGCTCGTTTGTAAAAATAAATTTATTATTCAAAGGGGCTCATGCTCGGAGCGATAAAGGTGAAGGAAAGGTCACGTTTGGGGGAAGATGTCAAACACGTTACACAATCTGTGTTAGATAAGAGAGAGAGAGAGAGAGAGAGAGAGACTCTGCTCCAGCCAGGCTGTGTGTGCCTTGCCCAAGGACACTGCGACTAGAGATCGAGTGTGTGTGTGTGTGTGTGCTGCTCATTCCCAGCTGCATCGATTCTGTTTCCATGGTTTCCATAAAAAATGTTTAAGTTGCATCCTGAGACCACAGATCACTGCTGACGCTTTATTTTGGAATGATCACTGAAACACTTTTGTTCTCTTTTGAACGTCGTGTGTTTACACCGATACACAAACACACTGGTGAAAACACCTGTGATAGAACCAGACTAGAACCTATGACAACTGGAAACTTGAAAAAGACCCATTTCACTGTGAAGTTTGATCAAGACGAGAAGCGAATGCCAAAAAACTTTCAGACGGACGTTCTGACCTCAGGCTCCTAATTTAAATGTGATGTGAATGTGGTGGTTTTCATACGAGTCCTCCTTTGTGTGGAGCTCGAACCCGAACGGGCAGTCAGCAGGTCCAGATGTGTTTGGACTGCCCTCAATTTGTCTGGCTTTACCAAGTCGTGCTGACCCTCCTTCAGACGGCTGCAGGTCGGAGGCGCCGGCAAATTGTTCCTTTCTTTCATTTCTCACATTCCCATGGACGCCTCCGTCTGCGGCCACCGGCCCGGCCGAGGAGCCGAACACAGTTTGGATCGAGTTTAGTTTAAAGTCTCAAATCTCTGAAGTTTAATCTGAGCTGGAGGCTCTTCCCCTCCGGCCCTGCGTGTGTGTGTGTGTGTTAATGAGAGCGAGCGCTCCCTCCTAACCCTAACCCGGGTGAATTTCCGTGTGCATGATAAATCGTCATCTTCAGCAGAAGGTCTTTCCCATATTTTACTCTGCCACCTTCAAATTGCACCCAGATGTAAATGATGCTCTTACAATACAGCAGTCTGCTATTACCATAATTACGGTGACAGTCTGATGCTCCGCCCCCGTGCTGCTGAAACTTCACGGAGCTTCTCGGCTGCTCCAGCAGCGTCTGACCTCCTGTCGTCCAGTTGCATCATCCCACCCCGATGATGTCAGCACGGCTGTTTGATTGACAGCTGTGAGAATGGCTGCGCTCTGAGGAGGCGGCCTGGGGTGCAGCCCCCGTGAATTATGGATGAACCGGCCGGAGCGAGAGGCCTCTAATCTCCTCTTCCTCTGCTCTTCCTCTTCTTCTTTGTTATGAAACCAGGTTCAGGAGCAGCGTGATGAAGTCGTTGTCGTTGTTTTTATTCTGATTCCATCAGGGAGGAGCCTCCTCTGACACAACGCTGATCACTGACCAACGAATCCTCCCCTGCTCTGATGGACACACGAGGCCACACCAGGACGTCTCAGCCTGTGAGGACTGTGGACGGACCAGGGTCAGAACCTGCTGCAGTGATACTCTCTGTCCCCTCGTCCACGTCCTGAGGCTCCTCCTCCTCTTCCGCCAGGGACGTCAGCTAACGGCTCCTCACCTGAGGTGGGCCCTCTAACCTCCATGAGCTCCTCATCCGTTCTACACACACACACACACACACACACACACACACTGCGTCTATCTCCTGATCTATTCGTGTTTCTGTAGCGTTGCTTCCCGATCAGACCCGATCTGTCTTTTTCTGTCTCTGTTATCGGCAGGAGATATTATCGTCCTCCGAGCTTGTTTTCCAGTGTCACTGCTGGAGCCTCCTCCTCCTCTTGTCTTGAATCTGTACACTTCGCCCCAGTGCCGCCGTTTTTGTCGTTTTGATCAGCAGAGCTGAGTGGCTGCTCCTCCAGGGGTCGGCACCTATTTCAGAACCAGTGGCTCCTTCCGTATCAGCTGTGCTCAGGACACACACACACACACACACACACATGGCTGCGTCCACCGTGTCTACTGCCTGTTTCCAGGCCGACGTGATGGGCCTCGCCGTGGTGCTGCCCTCCCACACCTCCGTCTGACTCCCGGTTCTGAGTGGTCCTCGCTGTGTTTCCTCCTCCAGCGATCACCTGACCCACTTACCTGCTCACGCAGCTGCTCCTCACAGAGGCCCAGTTGCAGGTTTTCTCCTGTTGCACGTCTTTAAAAACGTCTTTTATTTTCCAGCTGCTCTTTACTCTCTTTACACTCTTACGGTGTAAATAACAACACTGAAGTAAAACTGAGTCTTGACAGTAAATACAAGGGTGCAGTTTAATGTTGAAGCTTTCACTGGAACGAGTGTGTGTGTGTGCATTCTTGGTCCTGCTGCCTCCGTACAGGAAGCCGTCTCACAGAGGATGTAAAAGTGATTGTTCCACATTTGGAGAACGCAGTTCCTCGTGCTGTGGTTTGTCAACGAGCCAGAGAGAATCCAGCAGTAATTGAGGCTTTGGAAACGCTCCTCTGCGTCTCAGGGTTGGGTGGCTGAGCGTCTGATGAGGAACATGCAGGGTTTGAGTGTGTTTCGTGTTGATGCCTTTTCATTGGAGACAGGTCGGAGACCAAATGGCCTTTATGAGCCCGTCAGATGTTTTAGGGTCGATGCCGTGTGGTAACGTGCTGTTCCTCAGCTCGTCCGTCTCTCTCTCCTTCACCTGTGATTTATGCACATCTGGATTCATCTCTCAACTCTCTCTGTTCCTGTTGTTTCTAATGTGATCATAGAAACACTGGAGTCCGTTTAGACTCTGCAACATAAACCAGCTTGTTCATGTCTCATCATGGGGGGGGGGGATTTATTGTCAATGGGACGTTGATATTAATCCACCAGAGGGTGTGTGTGTGTGTGTGTGTGCAGTGAGAGAGGGGAGTGCTGATGTGTGTTAGGGAACAGACGAAGGAGAAACCTACTCTCACACACACACACTCACTCCCTCCCTCCCTCCCTCCCTCCCTCTCTCTCTCTCTCTCCTGCGCTCACTCGCGGACACAGAGGGGGGGGGGGACGCGCTGAGGAAGAATCTCTCTCTCTCTCTCCTGCGCTCACTCGCGGACACAGAGGGGGGGGGGGACGCGCTGAGGAAGAAGGGGAGGAATGAGGAAGAAGTCCTCCGCCGCCGTCCTGCGCGCCTCGTCCCAGCTCGTGCGGGTTTGCTGATGAAGCGGAGCCGCGCTGCGGTCACCCGATCATACAGGTCCCCGCAGCCGCCGCGTGGAAACCGCGAGTCGGCAACAAAGCGCGAGGAACGCTGCCGGTGCATGGGAATCCGGAGCCAGCCTCCTCCGCCGCCTATAAGAGCTGCCCGCGCCTCCATTGCCGTTCCCCACTACTGGCGCACCTCTCCTCCTGCTGCTGCTTCTCCTCCTCCTCCTCCTCCTCCTCCTCCTCCTGCTGCTACTCCTACTCTGCCTCTCACTTCTGTCAGAGGAGCTCTGGTGCCGTAGCGCCGCTTTTACGCCTCCGGATCGTGGACTCTCTGGACACAAAGGTAGGAGTCCGCAGCTGTCCGGGCTGAGGGGGGTGACGGGGGGAGGGGGGGTGAGTGGGGGTCTCAGCCCGGGTGAATCCGGGAGTGTTTGGAGGGAGGAGGGAGGAGGTGCAGCCTGGAGCGGAGCCTGGAAAGCGCCGTGCGTCCGGAGGGTTTGGATGCGATGTTTCCTCGCCACGCTCCCCACACTGCGCCTCCTCCTCCTCCTCCTCCTGGGGTCGGGAGCCGCTCTTTGCCATTTGTTTTAACATCGGGATAATCAGGGTCCGGTTCGGACCCAGGGGAGGCTGCTTCTCCGCGCCCCAGGCGCCGTTTTCCCCTCCGCCCCCCACCCCCCTCCCGTGCATGTTGAAGTGTGCGCGCCTGCCTCCGTGCATCCAGGAGGATCCTGATCAGGGATGCAGAGCACGTTCACTCCTTTTCTAGGCGTCAGTGTGGAAGTTGTGGGACAAACGTGCACAGAGATGGGTCAGACGATCCAGTCCATTGGCGCAATCCTGCGGGTCTCTCCATCCTTTGCGCCGAGCAGTGCGGTGCTCTGGTGTGTGTGTGTGGGGGGGGGATTTACACATCTGTGCAGAGCAGGGGCGTGAGAGCGGCCCCCCTGGTCCCTGGTCCGGTCTGAGAGGCAGAACCGGGTCTGGAGACACTGGTTTGGTCCTCAGGCTGCTGCAGCTGGGCCAGATGTTATAAACGGAGATGAAACAATGGGCAGAGCTTCACACATCACCTCACTGGGGAGAGAACATTAAAGGAGGCAGCGGAGGAACAATCCGTCCTCCTGGTTCCGTCCCAGTGCACGATGAAGGGTGAAGCCAGAGCATCAGAGGTGATGCAGACCTGGAGAGAGGAACACCTGCAGGGTCACCGCCTTAAATAAGTCAGGGGGTAGGGGGGCACCGCCGCTCTCTCTCCATATTCTTAGCGTAGTGTGGTCATGTGATCGCTGCCAGGCCTGCGTCATTCAGCTGGGGCTTCCTGTCCCCGTCCTAGTTCTGGAAATATCTGGTTGAATCCACACGTTCACCGTTCCCGACCCGTTGGTGGATGAATGGAACCCTATGGAAACTCTGTGGAGCCCAGGCCCTGCTCCCTGTGGTTGACAGTAAACAGGGTCACTGTGCTGCAAGGACAGGTCACAGAAACACTTCTGCAAACGCAAAGAGAAGTGAAAAAACACTGACGGCCGCTGAGCTCTTCATTCTAAACAGTTCTTCCAGCAGGCGACGGTGCCTGGTCACGCTGTGGCCTCCATCATATCTCTCAAAGGCTAATGAGCTAATACGTAGCCGCGCGTCACCCTGAGCAGGAGCTCATCTATTCCAAATCAATATGCTGTTTGCTGGGGTCCCTGCGAGCTCGCCATCCATCAGAGGTCAATCACAGGGCGCTCCTCTGGAAGGGCGACGCTGTCATCGGCGAAGTCCAGAGGTTAATAAGTGGACGTCACTTATGGTCTAGAGACGTTGGTGGAGGCTCTTTGTTTGTGAGATTATACAACAACCCCGCCCCCCCGTAGACCCAGTCATCAAATATGGATGAATTCATACAAGGGTACATCCGAAGCGTAGCCGCGTAGCGTAGCACGACAGGATATGTTAAAAGCCCCGACACAGGGAGGACGCGTCACCTCAGTTTAAAGGAGAAAAGATATAAATATGTTTGTGTCACAGCACAGATGAGCACCAACTCGAAAAGGTCACAAGAAAAACATGAAGGTGCCTTCTTAGGGCCTCCGAAATCCTAGGGCCGGCCCTGGATTCAAGCCAGAAGTGGAGAAATGAAACGTGAAGCCACCGTAACAAACAGAGATACTGACTTCCCTCTGAGACAGAGGACGGAGCCGAAGACGTCCAGAGAAGAATCTGGACTCACCTGCCTTTCATCCACATGTGTGTGTGTCCCGTCACGTCCCGGTCCAACACACTGGACAGACGACATCAACGGACGGACGGAGGACATGAGCGATGAGACGCTGCGTGTGTAATCATATGTGACTAGACGCTGGCGCTCCAGGAGCGGCTGCGCGGAGCGTCCGGGCCCACGGAGCTCAGCGGCGTGCTAATGACAGTAAACACAGACCATTAATCTTGGGTTGTTTGCAGCCGTGTGTGTGTGTGTATAACGGTCCGACACACACACAGTGGAATATCCCTTTAGCGTGACTTCCTAACACAAGGTGAGGGGACCATTTGTTAGCCCTGTCTCTCTGAATGTGTCTTCCTCCAGACGTCCCGCTCTGCTTCCTACGTCTCTCTCTCTCTCTCTCTTTCTCTCTCCCCCATGGTTTCTTCTCCTGAGAGGAATTGGCTCCTCTCTGCAGCACACAGGTTTATTTCCAGCCGCACGCTCTGCATCCATCAGCCTTTTCACCAACACGCCGCCTGTCACGACTAAGTCCGCTTTCCACGTGTGATTCCTTCCTTGTGTGGCTGTGGTCGGGCTGGATCTGCCGGCACCTCTGGGCGCCGCCTGCAGAGGCCTCAGCGCCGACAGAGCAGCGCGCGGTTTCGTTGTTCGGCCTCGGGGGAGCGTGGGATTCAGCCGTCCGGTTCTTCTGTGCATCTGCATTTTGGCTGAAGTGTCGTGTTCCTCTTGAAGCCGATTCAAGTTTTGAGGTCACAACGTTCTGACGCCTCAGTTTAAACAGATTGAAATTAGCTGCCACCGTTCAGAGAGAGCGATGATTCCGTCTCGATTCAGATGTTCCCACTGGACGTTTGCACCGGCCCCACACGCGGCCCTGAGCAGGTCATGACCTCGGGCGGAGCGATCAGGACGGTGTGAGCAAGGCTTCAAGAGGATTTGTGCACGTGAGGGTGAGTGTGACGTGAGCTGGAAGAGTGGAAGCCGGAGTGTTGAACGAGCCGCGTGTCATATTTACATTCCATCTGTAATTACACATCATCTCTCGGACCCTCGCTTTCCCCCGGCGTGACAGAGAACGCTCTTTAGCCGCCGGCCCCCGAGAACAATGACGTCCCTAAGTGAAAACAAGCGAATCCCTGAGCAGTGAATTATTGATCAGTTGGAAATGCCACACAAAGCCTCGGGTGACCACACAAGAAGCCGGCCCCCGGGGAGGAGGGGAGGGGCCTGCCTCTGCCAGAGGGTCAATATTAGGTTATCAGCCCCTAAATTGAAGTTTAATTAAGTAGCAGTGCAGCTGCGGCTCGGTTCGTTCCAGCCCGTCGGTGGACTCGTGACTCACCACCTGATTCACGCCACACACGCTCTGTGTAATATCGCAGTCCAACATTGATTAGGTGCAAATGTACCTTGTGTTTCTCGTGTGGCTGTAACAGTGTCAGGGCCCCAGAGGTGGATAATTTACGGTTCCGTCTGTGACCGAGCGTCGCGGTGGGAGGAGCAGCGAAGCACCGATGGAGCCACTGACGTCTGGCAAATTGTGCTGCGTGCACGTGAAAGTGTGAAGGGTTCAGGCCTGGCTTAAAAAAAAACGGAGTCTGGCAAATATCAAGTGGAGGAGGGTGGGGGCAGGACACAACAATAATATATTATTATTATTACAAGAAAGCAAGATTCCAAGGTTAAAGCGAAGCTCTGAGTTAATGAGCTGATCAGGAACAGATGCGCAGGTGGAAAAGCAGGAAGGAGCCGCACACACACACACACACACACACACGAAGGAATGGGAGCACGCAGCAGAGAGGAAAAAGAGGAAGGGATGAGTCCTGAGTAACTGTGGACCCAGAAGAGACGGTGAGTAGCGCTGGTCGGGCCGGGCCGGATGAAGCTGCTCTGCGGTGCCGAGGGTCCTGCTCAGGAGGCGACGGTGAGCTCGGGGATATTGGCAGAAACAAGAAAGGAGCGCTGACGGTGTCAGGCGGCTCCTCTGCCTCTCTGCTGAGCTACGGCTCATGCAGTGGAAATCAATAGCACAATGGAAACGGCAGTGTCAGTGTTTTCGTGCGGCCATATTTCAACAAATATTTGTTTGCTATCAAGTCCTGGAGAGAGATGCATGGTCCCCAGAGGGATAGACCCCTTCACCACTGTCAGCTGAGGATGAAACCTGAAGATCACTAACGTGATCCTGTCACCTGCTTCACATGTTCAACAATTATATTTACAAATACATGTCACCTGGATCAGAGCCCCCCCCCCATTGATTTAACTCTAGTGACTGGGTGATGCTGAGACTTTTGGTCAGACTAACGCGTTTGTTTCTTCTCTTCTTTCTAAAGACTGAAGATCCTCATTAGTCGCCACTTCGCGGTTCTGGTCCGGACGTCACGATGGGCCGCTGGGATCCCTCCTCCCTCATGTCGCCCGCCCTGAGGCTCGCAGTCGTCACGGCCATTCTCCTCTTGGACCTCAACCTCTCGTTGGCCGGCGCAGCCCCCGAGCCCAACCTGGGCGGCTCCGTTTCGGCCGTGTCCACCAACAAGAGCGAGTGCTCCAAGCCCGAGGCGTGCGCCAAAGGCGTGATCCTGCCCATCTGGGAGCCCCAGAACCCGTCGTTCGGAGACAAGGTCGCTCGGGCGACGGTTTACTTTGTGGCGCTGGTCTACATGTTCTTGGGCGTGTCGATCATTGCCGACCGCTTCATGGCGTCCATAGAGGTCATCACGTCACAGGAGAAGGAGATCACCATCAAGAAGCCCAACGGGGAAACCACCACCACCACCGTGCGCATCTGGAACGAGACCGTCTCCAACCTCACCCTCATGGCTCTGGGCTCGTCGGCTCCGGAGATCCTGCTCTCCGTCATCGAGGTCATGGGTCACGGGTTCGAGGCGGGCGCGCTGGGCCCGTCCACCATCGTGGGCTCGGCGGCGTTCAACATGTTCGTCATCATCGGGCTGTGCGTGTACGTGGTGCCGGACGGCGAGACGAGGAAGGTCAAGCACCTGCGCGTCTTCTTCGTCACGGCCACCTGGAGCATCTTCGCCTACATCTGGCTCTACCTGATCCTGTGCGTCATCTCGCCCGGCGTCGTGCAGGTGTGGGAGGGGCTGCTCACCTTCATGTTCTTCCCCATCTGCGTGGTCTTCGCCTGGGTGGCCGACCGCCGCCTGCTCTTCTACAAGTACGTGTACAAGCGCTACCGCACCGGCAAGCAGCGCGGGATGATCATCGAGACCGAGGGCGATCGCCCACTTCCCTCCAAGGTAATACTGACCAGTACTACTACTTTGTAAAAAACTCCATCAGTC
Source organism: Pseudorhombus dupliciocellatus (assembly GCA_016785235.1). Taxonomy (NCBI): domain Eukaryota; kingdom Metazoa; phylum Chordata; class Actinopteri; order Pleuronectiformes; family Paralichthyidae; genus Pseudorhombus; species Pseudorhombus dupliciocellatus. The sequence goes on from JAFBJW010000102.1 coordinate 609,603, forward strand.
CAGGACTCCTCCCTACCATGTCAATATTTATACGCAACTGAAACACAGGGTTAATCACTATTTTCAGAGTTTTTAAAGCAAAACTGTTTATATTTATTAAAAGTATTGTAAAATAAAAAGAACAAAGTCACGCATGCATAAAATACAGGGATTTCTTTATTCCGAGTAAGATTTTAAATATATTATACTACCAATAAAATGTTCTACTACCTCGGGAACTAATTCAATTTCTCCTTTATCTCAATTCAGCAAAATCTGCCCTGCTCAGATATTTCAAACAGTAAATATTTAATAGTGACTCTGACCATGACACTGAATCTTGATTTTAAAAGTTTGTCACACGGCCAAATCCTTAATAAAGTCGGGTTCAGTGAAATGGATCCAGCTCCGCATCGAACATGGAGGAAGAAACGGCCGATGGGGCAGATCTGTGGGGGCGGGACTTCCTCATGAGTAATGCATCTGCATTAGTGAATGGAGCCGGGCCAAGGCAAACCGCACCGCACTTAATTTCCTGCTGTATTACCATCAGATTCTTTGCCATATCTAGCGCCTTGTACGCGTCTAATGAAATCGCCGGGATTGCATTGTTTATTCTCTCCTCCATTAGTGCACGAGCGTCACCGGGGAGCTGAATCCACAATGAGACACTCGACAGTTCCAGCGAGGAACCAGGGCTCATTGTTAAAAAAACAACAAACACGTTTTTTAAATGCTCGTCTGCTTAATGAAAAGGAGGAATTCTGTGAATAACAGAAGCTAAAGTGAAATAAAATAAAATGAATGATAACGTCGACTCCTCTCAAACCGCTCAGACCTTTAGGATCTTTAGGATTAAATCATCACTTTCATTTGGATCCATCCCTGAAAAGGTTTACAGGCTCAAACGTTCTGATGACGCTCCTGTCTCTCTCCCCGGCAGGTGGACATTGAGATGGACGGGAAGATGCTCAACTCTCACGGCGTGGACTTCCTGGACGGTCCGCTGGGTCTGGACCTGGACGAGAAGGACCTGGACGAGGAGGAGACCCGCAGGGACATGGCCAAGATCCTGAAGGAGCTGAAACAGAAGCACCCTGACAAGGAGGTGGGTGGCGGCACGGCCTTCAGAGGACAAGGCTGGACACGCAGACGAGCTCGTTACGTGCATGAGCGAGCGCGTTAAAAGAGGTTTCACCGCTCCGAGGGTGAATGAGAATGAGCTGTTGTCAAATACTGCCTTTTATTTATCCACACACTGCAGTACTACCTGAGTACGGGGGAGTACCTCAGTTACATTCACTGACTCTGCCTCTCAGCCTTAGTTTGTCTCCCGTCGTCTTCTCCCATGAGGTTTAGGAAACTTTGGTCCAAAATATTTGATCTGATTGGCGTTTTTGTCCTGTCGTGACTCGTGAGCTCACAAATCAGATGAAGGTGTCGAGCTCAGCGTTCATTCAGGAGAACGGGGTTTTTAATCGCTCTGTTCTGTTCGTCTCGTCCCAGGTGGAGCAGCTGATTGAGCTCGCCAACTACCAGGTTCTGAGCCAGCAGCAGAAGAGCCGCGCCTTCTACCGCTGCCAGGCCACTCGGCTGATGACGGGCGCCGGCAACATCCTGAAGAAACACGCCGCCGACCAGGCGCGCAAGGCCGTCAGCATGCACGAGGTTCGCTCTGACATCGGCGACAACGACCCCATCTCTAAGATCTTCTTCGAGCCCGGGTCCTACCAGTGCCTGGAGAACTGCGGCACCGTGGCCGTCAACGTGGTGCGGCGCGGCGGCGACCTGGGCAAAACGCTTTCTGTGGAGTACCGGACGGAAGACGGGACGGCCAACGCCGGCTCGGACTACGAGTTCACCGAGGGCGTGGTGGTGTTCAAGGCCGGCGAGACCGTGAAGGAGATCCGCGTGGGGATCATCGACGACGACATCTTTGAGGAGGACGAGAACTTCCTGATCCACCTGTCCAACGTCAAGGTGTTGACCTCTGAGGGGGAGGAGCCCGAAGACGGCGAGTCGGCCAATCACATGGACTCGGTGGCCTGTCTGGGCTTGCCCTCCACGGCCACCGTCACCATCTTCGACGACGACCACGCCGGCATCTTTACCTTCGAGGAGCCGGTTTGCCACGTGAGCGAGAGCGTCGGCACCATGGAGGTGAAGGTGCTGAGAACGTCGGGGGCTCGCGGCGTGGTCATGCTGCCGTACAAGACGGTGGAGGGGACGGCGCGCGGCAGCGGAGAGGACTTCGAGGACTCTCACGGCGTCTTGGAATTTCAGAACGACGAGATCTTGTGAGTAACAGCGTCCCTTTAAATGTTGTGGCGGTGGGCAAGGGGGCGTGGCTGAGATGTGGTGGTCACGACAAAACAAATTTATTCCCCCACTCCCTCTGTATTTTTTCTTCCTTTTCTCCATTTTCTATTTAATTCTTTTCCTCTGTTCGGTCTTTGTGCTGCTGATGAAGTCGTCCCGCTTCGTTGTCGTCTTCACGCCGCGGCGTGCACAGCGTGTGATTGGAATGTTGAGTCGCAGCGAGAGGAGCTGGAAACGTAAACGACAAACAAGCGACAGATGGTCCGGTCCACTTCATCCGACCTGACACCGGCTTTTTAATAACACAAACCGCAGCCGTCCCAGAGCGACCGCTTACGTTGTGGCGAGGGCTTCGCCTCCGTTCGAGGGTTCCTGCCGCGCTCCGGCCACTAACGCGGGGGGGGCGGGGTCATCCTGACCCGCTCTGCGATTGGTGTCGATAGTAAACGCTCAAATTTATTTCATGATCATTCGGGAGTTGATTTAAACTGGTTTTTAAACAGTAGTTTTAAACAGTTGTGTTGTTCAGGCCTTCTTGTTCTTGGTGTGTAATGACAGGTATGTGCCACAGCTTGTTTTGGGGAATGCTTCGCTGTTTGTGCGATGGTTGAAATGTCGTGAAACAAAGTGCACTGTCGAGAAGAATGAATTCGAACAACGCCGGCTGTTTTTGGTCAGATTCGAAGCAGATGTCGTTGTCGGCCTGTGGCAGACGACATACTTTCCATAGCTTGTAGCTCTAACAGCCAGAGCTAAGTGGGTTTTAATAACACTTTGTCTAAATCAAATGATGGACTGTCCTTCTGGCACATGTGCTGCTCTAAAGGGGAGAGACCCAGAGGAGGAGGAGGAGGAGCAGCAGCAGCTTCAGGGGAAACTGAGAAACATTTTGAAAAGGAAGCTTTTCATGTATCGCTATTTCTTATCAAGTATAAACTCTAACGGGACAGCGGTGTCTTCATATTGGACGTTTTTTACGCCTGCTGCTTTCTACCGTCCCAGATGAATAGAGATGGACGCTGATAACGTGTGATGGAGCTGCTGTATCTCCATGAAATGGATTTGTCCCCCAGACTTCAGACGTGTTGTTTATTCGTTAAATCCATATTTGTTTCCAGACTTGAGACGTTTACGCCTCGGCTTCGTCTCACACCTGAAATGTGACGTGGGCTAAAAATAGCTTGGCTCATCCTGGATGTGTTGTGACAGCTGCAGTAAATATACATGCAAGAACACAAGCGTAGTAAAGCATCTTCTCACACGCTCACGAGCCGAATCATGTGGAGCCTATTTGGACACAGTGTGTGTGTGTGTGTGTGTGTTCCTGCTGCAGAATCACTGAGTAGCTGATCTACATAGATGTTCCTCCAGGCTGACTCTACCCTGATTCACTCTCTCTGATAAAGACAGAAGGGAACGGGGGGGTGGAGGTGATGGGGGGATGGGGGGGGGGGAGAGGGAGGAGGAGGAGGAGGAGCTACGAGGGAGAAAACTTTTTGAAGAAAACTTTCCCTCTTGTTTACTTTCCTCTAACGTCTCCCTGCAGCTCCTCTCATGCAGTTTGTCTCCGCGTGTGTGTGTGTGTGTGTGTGTGTTCTGATGCTGTCGCTCCCACTGCCACCCCCCCCCACTCCCCGGCGCCGTACCTGTCGTATGATGAGCCGTTTTATCCAGAGCGTCTCTATTTCCGTGGCGGCCGCTCCTGATGGAATCACCAGACCTCTCAACACAAACTGGGTCAGCAACTGAAACTGTATTTTTAGACAGAGCAGAGGACGCCGAGTGTGAGGAGTGTGTGTCGGGTTTGTGCAACTTTTCATCGGTTATTGAGGAGCCTGCGTTTCCATGGCAACGTGACGCTCATCACACACAGGCGGTGCACACTGAGAATACACTGGTTTGAGAACAGCTTGGCTTTGATTTGACCTCAATGACCTTTTGACCCTGTGGGGTTATAAATACACACACACACAAACAAACACACAGAATGAGCCAATTATGCAATTAAAATAAATAAGCAGCCAGTAGAGAAACATGGTGCAGTCGAGAATCAAATCAAATCAAATTAGCCTCCCTCCTACACACACACACACACACACACACACACACACAGGCTGAGCAGACTGGGATGTCACACTCCAATAAACCAGCCCAGATTGAGAGCCATGCTTCGAAGAACGTGCGCTGTGCACGTGTGCTGCAGTCGTACATGTTCTGCAGAGGCTTTTACTGTGAAATGGACGTTTCCTATTTGTTTGTTTGTTTGTGCGGCGTGAGGGAACGACAGAACCCTAGAGTAGAGCTCATGACGAGCGGTTTATAGAGCTGAACATTGTTTCGCCCTCGGCAGATGTCTGAGAACTTTACTGATGTTTTTTCTAAACGACTTTCCCCAACAAATGACACTAAACTGGATTTGAGTGGATAAATGAGCAGTTTCATACCTGAGCTCATTATTTAAGAAGCAATTTGACGACTATCACACTCTGAGCACGTGCACACACAGAAAACACTCGCTCACACATCACTCGATGGGGTTTGTAGGTCACGTGCACACGGCCGCGCACGGCAGCATCGCTAAAACTGCACGGGCCGCATTCTTCTGTTTTTGTGTACTATGAGGCGTGGAGATGTGTTCTCGTGTTACAGAGTACACGGGGGGGGGGGGGTCAGCCTGCCACAACATTTCTAAAAGATTCGATCACAGTCACGGTCCCAAATCACATCATGAGATCATTATAAAATCCCGTTGGTTCAGTTCCATAGACACGATGAGACGAGTGGACGACGCTCAGGACCTGCTGTAAAAAAGAAGAAGGAGGGAGGGAGGGAGGGAGGGCAGGTCAGCAGCTTGACAAATGAGCCCTAACCAGCTGCCTCCACAAAACACCATCGCCTTGGCAACCGCTGGGATGGAGACAGCGAGAGGGGAAAAAGAGAGAGACGGACAGAGCAGAGGGGGAGAAGGGATGAAGAGCGAGAGAGTGATGAAAGAGAGAGAGAGAGGAAGTGGAAGGAGAGTAATTCGACTCTGTATCAGCTGATTATTCAAAGTATTTGTATTTGCTGGATGAACGTGATGTCTGGGGCCGACCTTCCTGACCTCTCGTTCGCTCCCACCTGTCGGCGCTGGGCGGCTCACGTTACGCTTCCTCCAGGCGTTTTTCTCTCCGACGCCAGAATCTGTGTCGAGGCTGCTGAACACGCCTCACACAGAGGGCGTCCATCTTTGGCGGCCTTTCAAAGCGAGGACAAAGGGACCACCCTCTAGGCTTTTATTGTGACAAGCCAAACAGATAAGGGTTTATCTGGTATCAGAGGGCGTGAGGCTTAGTGGATTTTTCAGACAAGTTCACTCCAAGGACGGACGGCGCTTGGCGTCGCGCTGCGGCACCAGAACCGGTGATTATCTGCACCGACGGGAATTGATTTACCGTTGGTCTTAAACTGCACAGATCCAATTAGAAATCAATAGCTGCCTAAAAGCTGCAGGGACCCTTCAAAACATCTCTTCAGATGAATGAAAAAGTGAAAGAGGAGGAGGAGGTCGCGGTCCCGTGGCGCGTCCTCGGCTTTGATGCACGTGTCTGCCTGTCTGCTCTGAGTACTTTTAATGGATGACTGTGAGCGAGCTAATGCTATTATGCCCATGTTAATTTTTTGGCGAGCGGGGCCTGTGATATTGGAACTGAATCTCACGGGGTTATTTATCCTGCACATTAGTCACAGAGGCACCGCGGCGGCAGGAAGAGGGCCAGGCCTGTGTGTGTGTGTGTGTGTGTGTGTGTGAGGACGCTGGCAGGTCAACTGAAACAGATGTAGGGTTGTGGTTGGGGTCCTGGACTGCGCCGTTTCCTCTGCGCTCCGGCCGTGTTCGGTTCATTTTGCCGCGACCCGTCACCGAGCGAGCGTGGAGCCTGGGCGCCAACTCGCCAAGATAATGGCGAAATGGAACCAAAGCTGGAGGGTCAAAGAACGGCGCTCTGCGCTGAGGGAGCGATGGATGAGTGGAAGGATGCAGTGTGTTGTCGTTTCCTCAGCGAACCCCGGACGTTAAACTGGAGGATGCTGGAACCAGTGGGAGGGATCTGGTGCAGCTAATTGGATCTCAGGACTCTGCCGGGCCCTGGTGGAGCTGAGGGTCAGTGATGGGTCAGGACGGTTTGACCTGAGTCATGAGGCTCGGTCTCGTCCTCCCCGTTGGCGGCTGCGGGCGAGTTTCTGTCACGTCAGAATAGCCGCCATAGTGAGATGAGAGGAAGGCTGCAGACGTGCTGCAGGTGAGGGGGCGGGTCCACCTGCGGTGGTGGGAGTGGACATGGACCTCTTCTTCCTCTTCTTCTTCTTCTTGCTTTGCTCAGCCGGGGGGAGCAGGGAACTGTTGGTGCTGTGATGGACGGTTTCTTCACCTCCGGCCTCAAAACTCTGATGCAAAATAGTCCTGAGTTTTTTTCGGTTTAAAACCATAAGAAGTGAAATAAAAATCCTCTCTTTAAAAATGCAAAGCGGGATATTCTGACTTCATGCTGTGAGCTGTTTTATATGCAAACGTCTTTATTCTCAGCACAGAGCGGCGAGCGTTTCGGATCCGTTGCGGCTCCTCGTGAAGCGCTCTTACAAAATAAAAACAGAATCTCTCCCGATCGGAGCGAACAGAGGAGCAGACGGGGACGGACTGCGAGGAGGGCCGGGAGCCGCCGAGGGCGGAGTTAACCTGATCTGTGGCGCCGCGGCGGCTTTGATGCGAGAGCTGCTCAGAGCTCAGCTGGGATAGACGAGAGACGTGCACGCTCCTGTGATCGCTGCACTGCATGGTGGGAGAGCACAACAAGTACGATGCTCCCGGGTTAAGTGCATTGTTGGACTCCCTCTCTCTCTCTCTCTCTCTCTCTCTCTCTCTCTCTCCACTGCAGCAGCTGCAGTGTGAGTGAATGTGTTCGAGCTCCAGTGCACAGATCAGAGACAGTTTCATCTCTCTCTCTCTCTCTCTCTACGCCCCCCCCCCCCCCCCCCGTGGCCCCGCCCCCCCCCCCTCGGTGGAACGGGCCGATCAGAACCCTCTGATCTCTGACTGATTTCACCTATTAAATCCACTTCTGTCGGGGGGGATTTGGACGAGGTGGAGCAGGCGGCTTAAAGATCTTTCAACCCAAGTCTTATTTCATTTATTTATTTATTTTCCTGCTGCTGCGTCGTCTTATTACCTTTTGTTCCCGCCCCCTGTGGCTGGATTGAGATGTAAACCCCCGACCCTCCCGTCCAGCCCGTGGCAGAGAGCGCGGTGCGTGAATTGAGGATTGCGGCTTTCGGAGGCAATATTCTCCAACAATGGAAAACCCTTGTCGTGCCACTGGATGAATTTTCCACCTAATCTGTGATGACTGGATGTCCCCGTTTGCCAGGGACTGGAGCCGATGCTGCGTCTCGAGCTCGGACAGACGCGGGTTAGTCACCGTGTCCTGTGTCCTTCCCAGAGCGTTCGCAGCCGCACGGCAGAAACAAAGCCAGGAAACCTGCAGGTTCTTTTCCTCCCTGCATTGTTGCAAAGGCATGTTGACGCGCAGCCACGCGTGACTCAGATTCCAGTCTCTGCCCCAGACCCCCCCCCAGACGCAGAGCTACCTGCTGCAGACCTTCAGCTCACAGAATAGTCATTGAAACTGGGGTGGAGCTCCTGGGTGGAGCTGGAGGTGATGGCGTTTCTGCGTGTGGCCTCACGTGCACTCTGGCTCCACAGATCTGCTTCCTGTGGCTTTGATTAATGTTTGGATTGCACCTGAAGTGCGTCATTAGCCGTTAGCCACATGAAACCAAACCATCAAAACCACAATGCGGCGGAATCCGTGAGGCGGCCTCCTCCATGTTTGCACAAATACGCTTTAATGCACTCGTGCCGTGTGGTTGTGTCCATGAATAATACATGTGCGTGTACTAATATTTTACATCAGATCAATTATACATCATTCCTCTTGTCACTTCGGCCTCCCGTGGGATCCGACCCCATCGAGTTCTCCCGCGGTCTCGGGGACGGGACCGTAAATCGGGAATTCCCAGCTGGAAATCCCTCGCAGCTTCTCCCGACCTGAGAATGTTGCGGTGGAGGCGGAGAGGAGGGATTAGGTGTGTGTGTGTGTGTGTGAGCTCCACGTCCTCATATATCACAGCGCTGTCATGAGCTAACCGCCGCCGTAGGACCTGAGCCCAGGTTAAAGGCTAACGGTTTATCCTTTGAGCTCCGTGTATCGGCGTGGTCTCAAATCAGCAGGTTCAGGTCCTGCACACACGCACACACACACACACACATCCATCTTAATGCTGTGTGTGTTGAGTCTTAATTCTCGTCTCCTCTGGGGAGACGATGATGATGATCAAACATTAACCACCGAGTTTCGGAGCCTGTTTGTTGAAGCAGCTTCACGTGAGTCTCTCCAGAGGAAACAAAACACACACACTCCGCTAACACCGGTCTGAGGAACGAGATGAGCCCCATGTAAATTTCAGGACTGTGAATATGTCGTTGATTATTTGAGAACCACTTGGGCTAAAATGAGATGTTTAAAATTCCCGGATATCTGGGAATCGGTCGCGACCGCGCTCACTGACCCTCGTCCTAGTTCCTGCCTTCGTTCGTTCAGGGTAGACGCTGTTTATCGGACCAGCAGGAAAACACCCACCAGCCACTGGAAAATACTTCACTAATGTGAAGTCAGTCCTTAACGCGTGCGTTTCTTTTCTCATCTTGTTTTCCTCCCACTCAGTTTCCTGAGAGGAGCGTGGGGGCGTGCGTGACTTGGTTAAAGCTAATTGCAGCTTTTTAATGAGATGAGCGGCGATTGATGCTAAACGGACTCTGGAAGGTTCCCTGCATGGACGCCGCTCCCCAATTAGCTTTCTGAGCTGTTGGCAGGTCGGCGTGAAGTGGCAGACAATTAAAGGAGAGACGGATAAAAAACAAAATCATCATCAGCGTGTTTCCACCGATGTCAGAGGAACACGCAGCACGACCGCGCCCACGGACAAACTGGAGAAGTGGCAGGTTGTCTTCATGCTGGGGGACCGAGCCGTCCCACAATGCCCTGCGGCCTGTCTCCGTGGTGACAAGTATCTCTCCCGTGAGGCATGATTGGACGGAATGGTCTGTCAGAGTGTGTGTGTGTGTGTGTGTGTGACTTCACGTGTTGACAGCGAGACGCGACCTCATGGCGGCGTCATGCCTCGTGCCGACATGTGGACTGACGTGTTGACGTGTATTTCCCCGGTCTCTTGTCTTCGCCCTCGACTACGTGTGGCCAATAGGGGGCGTCGGCACCGCGGCTCTCGGCCCGTGGTCGATAAACGGCGTTGTGGGGAGCTAAAACCCAGTGTGCGTGTGCGGCCGTGCTGCTGGTGGCAACCTGATGAATTCAAGCGTGTTATTAACTTTTCTCTGAGCTCAGTTTTGTCCCCGAGGGACACGCGTCTCGTCCGTTCCCCACGGGCCGTCAGCGAGCGATGTCAGCTTGGCCTTTGGTGCCTGGCAGCCAGCGTGAGGAGGGTTATTAGAGCTTCATCACTGAAGAGGAGGCAGCCGGCGACACCCAAAAACAAGCTGAGAGTGGAGCAGATACAGTTGTTGTGCCCTGCTGTGTTATCACCGGGCTGAGCGGCTCCGTGCACGCTGTGGCCCGCGGTGGATCCAGGCTATCGGCTGATCCCGTTACTAATGTAGCACACCAACTCCCATGATGCTGCAGAAAATGAGAGAGCAAAGCCTCGGGCTGCCCATCTCTCTCTCTCTCTCCTCCTCTGCCACACTTTCACCCTCGTTTTAACTTTCTCTCCTCTGATCCCTTTGAACACGTCTCCCAAAATGCTTCCGTTCAATGAAGAACGAATTCCACTGCGCTCCAGAGATGAGAGACGCAACGTTCGTGTCCGATTCAAACACCTGGAGTGACCCAGCCGAGTGAGAGCGATCTCAGTCGTACCATCGCTGGCCAGTCACGGCGGCTCCTGGCCACGCCCAGTCTCCTGCGACCTGCACCACAGTTTGTCATTTTGCGACGCCGCAGCCGACGCCAGCGGTCGACTGTTATTTCTCTTTGGAGGAGCCGGCCGCCGGCCTTTGACACGTGGAGAGTCTAACAGTTTGACTTTTAGCGTCGACCCCGCTGCACGCTAACGCCTGGTGTCTGTCAGTGGTTTGGGCTCGTGGCTAGATAGACGCCATCGACATTAAAACCTGAGTGGGTGAGCTCGCTTTTCATATTTCACTGTCTGACACTTCGTTTTTTATCAAACATTCACGGTAGCGCCGCACGGCGATCCCCCGTGGAGCGGTGTAGGTGGTCAGTGGGCGTTTCGGACGCGCTGGTCGTGAATTTTTATTTCTTTAATTTAGTTGAACAAGCCGCCCAAAGTGCTGGCACCGCTCTGCAGGCGAGTGGGTGTGGGAGCCAATCGGCGTGATTTTTAAAAAGTGAACGAAGGGGGAGGAGGAACCGGTGGACCTCTGGACGGCCTCTTGACCGCATGCAGCGAAGGGGAGTGGAGAAAAGAGTAGCTTTAAATCCTGGGAATGTGTGATTCTAATGTCATCTACTTGGTGTCCAGAAGAGACTTGTTCCAGTTTTCCAGTCATTCCCAGTCCGGCCCAGGTCCGGTGGAATATTTACTCCCTCCTGCCAGTTCCAGTTCCAGCTCCCCCCAGATATCCGAACCTCTCTCCTCCTGTCAGTCCATCACCTCCCAGAAATAAACATGGAGGGATCTGAACATCCCAACATGTTCCCATGACTCGTTGTAGCGTTTGACCTTCATCTCCATCTCTCTTACCGTCTGTTTACGCTCGCTAAGACGACACGTGAGAGCCAGACGCCGGCCGATAGAGGCCTGTAAACTGTCTACACACACACACACAGGCTGGCCCGCGGTTGCCCTCCTGTCTGCTGTCACACAGAGAACAAACAGACACGAGCCTCAGCGCGTCCACAAGGTGGACATGTGTTTACCAGCTCCGGTGTCACAGGCGTGTGAAGTCCTTCTCTGTATTTGACACATTTACAAGAAAGACATTAAACACACTCACTGTGTGTGTGTGTGTGTGTGTGTGTGTGTGTGTCGATGTGCCACTTCCAAGTCTCCATTACACACACATACTAACTCTCTCTCTTCCCACCTCACCTCCTCTGCTTCCAGTATACAGTCAAACCAAACTTTTCATAACCGGCCCACCCACACACACACACACACACACACACACACACACACACTCTGTGCCAGCCTCCTCTGCTTGTCGCTGTTTTCCAAAGAACTCAGGATGTGGAGCTTCACATTCAGTCAAATATTGATAGGGGAAAGTCTGTGATCAGTCCTGGTGGTGCTCACACACACACACACACACACAGCGTGCATCGTCCTCGAGTGTGTTTGAATCTGTCTGTGTGGTGCAGGTTCCGCCGTAGATGTTTCCTTCTTCAGAGATGCAGCTCGTTTGCAGGATGTTGAGCACGTGCATCTCCAGATTCAATAAATCCTGCTCTGCACGTGCGGCACGGCCTTCGTCTCCAGAGTGTGTGTGCATTCATGTGCTCACACATTGTGTTCCAAAATCCACAAGTACACAAACTAAGCGTACAATACTCTCGTCCCCGTTGTGTCTGAACACACAAACATGTTTTTTCTATGAATGTCTGAAGCGGTGAAGAGTGAGAGGAGGAGGAGGAGGAGAGGAGGATGCAGAACGGAGAGGCAGAGAGAAAGAGAGAGAGGTGGGGCGAGCAAATGAAAAAGAGGTGGAAAGAAAGCTGGAGCAGTAAAATCCCGTTTCCATTGCTTCATACAGAGGAAGCAGCGAGGAGGATGGCAAAGTGACAAACGTCTGGCTGTTAGCGGAGGCCAAGAAGAGACGGAGGGAGGGAGGGATGAAGGAAGAGTGTGAGCGAGAGGGAGAGAGCAGAATATGTAATTAAAGCTGTGATTACCAGGGTCGGGAACCGTTTGGCTTCGGATGCATCTCTGGAAAGTCCAAATGACATCAGTGGTTTCACTGTGTGTGTGTGTGTGTCACAGTGATATCTGAATTTATAGCGGATCAATAGGAACCCTTGACCTCCTGCGATGGGAGGAGAGGCTGAGGAGGAGGAGGAGGAGGAGGGAGGGGGCGAGCGATAACTGCTGATGTGAGATGAGTCCTTGTTAGACACCTTCCAGTTCGCTGCACTGATCCAGGACCAGCTACAGTGGACGGTCAGAGCAGCTCCTCTGGGCGTCCCTCGATGGACTTCTTTGAGTGAAGCCCCCCCTCCTCCCCCCTCCTTCCTCTCCTCCTCTTCCTCCTCTTCCTCCCACCATCCCCTGCTCCATCCATCCATTCAGTCACTGCCTGTGTTTCAGTAGATTTATGTGTCCTGAAAACAGTGAAGGGGGGTCTGCACCTTCCGTTCGCCACCTCCACCCACAAAAGAAGCTCATAAAACACACACACACACACACACCAGCCGCTCATGCAGGTATTTAATTAGTGAGACTTATGGTGATTGCTTTAGCGTGCCGCGGAAAAGGCCCCGGCGCTCGCTGGCTGTGTGTGTTTTGCAGCGTTAGCAAGCTCCGAGTTTCCAGACGGCGAGCGGCTCTATTTTAAGATCGATGCCGACATGAAAAGGGAAAAAGAGAGAGAGAGAGAGAGAGAGAGAGCAGGATCAGATGATAATAAATGACAGGGGGGGGGGGTGTAAGGAAGTACATTTGTTTTTTAAATCTGCCTGAGGGCCTTTGAGCAATGTCTACGTTTATACTGCTTCATGTATATTTCCAGCCTCTCTCTCTCTCTCTCTCTTTCCATCCCCCTTCCCTCTTCTCTCTGGGGACTTTATCACAGGAATGTTTCCATTCCCAAGCTTTCAGAAAAGACTGAGTTGCAGGGGTCAGTGTGTGTGTGTGTGTGTGTGCGGTCGCATGACGAAATGGAGGCACTGAGAAAGCAGTTTCTGCCCTCCTCGTGTGTGTGTGTGTTGCTATTGATCAGGCCTCCCCTACATCATTGGTTATCGGCGACGGCAGCAGGCCCGGCGTGCTGCGACACATTCCTCACTGTCCACACACACACACACACACACACGCAGGCTCCTCACAGCAGATAATAATTCAAAGACTTTGTGGATTCGTGACATTTCAGAATGAATATTGAGTCGTGCTGTTTCAAACCATCGCCACTTCCTCCAGGCTGAGGGTCGCCGCTCTGACATGGACCTTTCCAATATGGCTGCCGAGGGTTCCGTCGGCGCCGTGTGGGAACAGAGAGTGTTGGGTCACAGGAGTCCGTCTGACATGTGAGGACGGAGACGGGAGACAATGGTCAGGTTGGGTGGTGACATGTTAAACTGCGGACACAGCAGGAGGTCAGAGCGTTTCGGTCGTCTCCGTGGCGACAACAAGAGCCTCTCTGCGTCAGACATTTAGACCTTGTCCTGAACAGAAGGAGGCAACAAGGCTCCATGGGGACGGCCGCGGGGGGGCGGTTCTAATATCCAGCTGACCTTATCGTGAGTGTGAGGACGGCAGAAGGTTCTCAGGGCCCCCCACCCCCGAGGTTTAATGAGTCCCGGGACGCGGGGACGGAGCCGCTCACGCCTGCGCTGACACCGCGGTGAACGGACCCGGAGTTCAGCTTCATTAGAAGGTCCTGTCTGGTCTCTCAGGTGGTTCCAGACTGAATTACACGCTGGCTCCAGTTAAACCCAGCGGAGTTCACGGGCCAGCTTTAAACACAACCTGCTCCGTGTCTCCGACCCGGGCTCCTCTGTCCCCGGGGACGTTTTAAGTCGTAACACTCCAGTTAAATTTGTTCATGAAGTGTGAACAGAGACTTGAACCCACTCTGGCTTTAAACATTTGGCTAACGGCGCCGAGCTGTGAGCCATTCAAACCTCTGCAGAGCCGTTTAGCGTCAAGCTAACAAGATGTCGCCCGCCCTGTTATTTCCTCGTCTTCTGAACGAGTTGTTCTCATTAGCTCTTTGCAGGTGGTTGGGGTCAGAGGTCGCGGACGCAGCCGTCCACTCGGTGTTTGTTGTCCCAGCCGCGGTCCGTATCACAGGCTGAATGTCAAGAGGCCTTGCTGATGAACTTTCAGCCCGTCCTCTGCTGGGAAGCAGCATGGTTCGACATCTGTCACAACACAGCGTCGCGCACACGCGCCCAGGGAGGCGGGGAGAGCAGGGAGCGCACGGAGCGCAGGGCAACAGGTGTGTTTGCTGTCGCTGCTAATGAAGTCCGTGCGCTTTAGTCCTCCTCCCTCCGCCTGTCCCTGCCCGTCCCTCTTAGCGTGGTGGCTGTCTGGGCCGTCCAGGTCTGAGCGGCCTTCCCGTCCGTTATTCCCGTAGGTGGATCCCGCTGATATTCCCAGCAGTCCTCTGGCTGAAACGGGGCCAGCGAGCCGTTTCCCTGCGGATAGCGTCCTGCTTCCGTTCCCCGCTTCCACTGTCCTGGTTCAGCCGTGTATTAATAGCGTCCACCTGCGGCCACGTCTGACGTTCGTTCGCTCTGACGAAGACCCTGAAGGAGACAAACGCTGCGGCCTGTCACATCTGAGTTTGACCTGACTGTCACATGATCAGTGGGTGAACTCTTTGGATTTGAAGTCGAGGCGTCGATGCGTTAGATGCAGATGTCTCCTGAAGACAGTCCTCCTTGATCGTCCCTCTGTGGTTGCACCTGTCTCCCGTTTGTTCACCTGCGTTTGTTCTAGTAGTCAACGTTTTCTCGTCACCAGTGAATTTAAAGGCTTCCTGTGAGAGCCGTTAAACGGCGCTCCTCACAGAGACCAGTGATTAGCCTTAGCCACAAGCTAACGCAATGAAACCGCACGTTAAAAGAACATTTTCCACAACAGCTGCTGAGAGCTCCTCAGGGGAGCACGCACAGTGTGTGTGTGCATGAATGAATCTGATGCAATAGGGGCTCATCAACATGGGAGCAAGCACACACACACACACACACACACACACACACTCTCTGCAGGTACACTCAGCATCACAGTGGGGGTTAGAGAAGTGAGTACACACACATACAAACACACGCCCTTCAGTGTTATGGATTTGACCTCTAATATGTTAATTCTCTGGATGGGTGTTTAGCAGACACACACACACACACACACACACTGAAGTGTAAACGGCGTAATGGAGAAAAGCTGCTGTTGGATTCTGGTTGATGTGAAATCTCAACGAAGAACAGTTCCAGTGTTTAACTGAGGCCTGTGTCGGTCCTTTGATGAGCTCATGTGATCACGGAGGAGCAATAATCAGATTTCAGTTTATTTTTTTATCCTGACAAAACCATTTCTGAGTCTCTGTATCCTGGAACATGGACACCACAGGAACGTGAGCCCGTCTTTTCTCCGACTCTGTATTTGATGTGTTTACAGTCGAACTGCAGTGCTTCTCTGAATGTGAATGAGGAAGCCCCCCTTACCCCCCTCCCCCCTCTGCTGCTTTTTATCCCATGAACCTCTCTGATTCTGATGAATCAGCACAAATCAGACGTCTCCTCATCTCTTTGATATTTCCTCCCCAGCTCTCTGAGCACACACACACGTATTATTCTGAAGGATATCAGCTCGCTGTTGAACTGAAGCAGGTGTGTGTGTGTGTGTGTGTGTTAATCCCCCCAGTGATAGATTGATTGGTGTGTTGTTTCCCTCTTCTCTTTCTCCTCTCTGCTCAGATATCACGAGACGTTCTCATCAGTCTGTCAGGGGCTGAGTGTGTGTGTGTGTGTGTGTGTGTGAGGCACAAGACTTGTTATTTGCCCATACGGTGACAAGGGGAGAGATGAAAGGCCCAGGCAGCAGATTAATGACGGGCGGCCGCAGCGCTCTGATGCTGCAGTTGAATCAGCACTGGGCCCGTCTCTGGTCGTCCACGCTGCAGCAGCGAGCCAGGCCCTAACGAGGCTTAACGAGCCCCCCGACGTCCACGGGCGGAGACCCTAAACAGCTGTGACAGAAAACCACCAGCGTGATGCGTTCTGCTGAATTGGTTTTCATCCATGTTGGTATTTGCTCGTGTGTGTGAGGTCATGACCAAACACACGTCAGCTGGACCCGCGGTCCTCTGTGTGTGTGTGTGTGTGTGTGTGTGTGTGTGTGTTTATGCTTGTACAGTACTTGGCGTATTTGTAAACATACGTCATCTCGCTGTAGGAAAACTTAACACACTGGCTGAAGCGAAGCAATTTGTGTCATGGAATGGCTTCAAAGACTGTGTGTGTGCGTGTGTGTGTGTGTGTGTGTGCTGTACATAAATAACCATGTATGGAGCAGAGAACATGTGTCAGCTTCACTCAGAGGAACCAAGAGGGACGGAGGCACAGAGACTGAAGTGTGTTTGTGCAGCTCAACACCAACGCGTGTTTGAGTGTGTGCATGCAGTTGTGTGTGTATGTGAGAGGGGGTTGGCCTGTCACACTTGCTTGACACTACACACACACACACACACACACTCTGTGCCTGCAGCTCGGCTCCAGCTGTGCTTTCGCTGCCCTCACCATTAATTTGTGTGACTTCTCTATCTTGTGACGGCTGCTTGTCACTGCACTGTGCCCTGGAATTACAGAGTGTGTGTGTGTGTGTGTCACTGCTGAATCGCATTAGAGCAGAGGGAAGGTGAGAAACAGACACACGAGTGAATGAAGCCAGTTAAATTCATGAGTGGTTGTTAAAACACGTCTGGCAGATGGAACTTAATCCTCACGTGTCTGGGAGTATTTATACTTTAAAGCAGCACTATGATCAGAGATTCAATTAATGCACAATAAATTGTTCGTTAATTGTTAATAAGAGCGTCCAAGATCAAATTCACCTTTGTGTGATTTCTGACTGTTATCGGAGCCGTGACCTCGGCCCTGCAGGTTCCCGTGTGTTCCTCTGAACTGGGAGCAGTGGGCGGGGTGTAGCGTAGACGAGGTTGTGAGGATGGTAAAAACTTTCTGGATGTTTTGGCCTCACACCAACACGGCAGGTATTTAGTACAACTGTGTGTAACGCTGGCCGCCGCAGTCTGAGGTAATTAATGTGGAATTATGGGGTATTTGGAAGATTCAATGTTTTGACAGAGAACATTTTATCATCCCGCTCCTGATGAGACGGCGAAGGAGCATATTTGCCCACACGTGCTTCCGTAGCAGGGGGAGGCGGCGGCGAGCGTTAAGGAAACACAGAGTGAAACATTCATCAAGGTCAGCAGCTGTTGGAGCTGATGAAACGAGACGGCAGATCTGAGCTACAACGAGCCTCCAGGCGTGATGAGATTCTTCTGATCCGCCGGACGCGAAGCACCGCGACCTGTGGGCGGGGCCGAGCGGCCGGTCGCAGACTAAAGATAGAGGGAGGATCCTCTGAGGAAACTGAAACACTGCTGAGCCCGACTGGGGGGGGGGGGGGGCCTGACGAAGGCTTGATTTTAGTAATGTGTGACACACACACACACACACACACACACACACACCTCCTCTGTCATCTTTTATTCATCTGCCACTCTGCAAATTCATATTTCATAGCCACGCTGCTGTGGAGAGTCTGTGTGTATATTCCTGACTTGGCATGCAGCTCCAGTGCATTGTGGGTAAAGTGAAGCTTCCTACACTTCTGTAGAAAGTCATGGCAGAGTCATTTCTCATTGGTTAATTAGTTATTTAGAGAGTGTGTGTGTGTGTGTGTGTGTGTAGAAGAAGGATGACCATGCATCTGCACCATCATTGCAAACCTCTGGTGTAATTTAGTGACCAATCAGAGCGATCAATGACGATCCAATTAGCCCTAAACTAGTGCAACTGTCACAGAGTGTGTGTGTGTGTGTGTGTGCGCACGCTAAACGAGGTTAAAATCTACTTTTGGAAAGCAGAACACTCAGATAAATTGGTACAACTTCTAATTTTTTCATAGATTAGTGTGTGTGTGTGTGTGTGTGTGTGTGTGTGTCCTGAAATCACAGCTTGTCCAATTAGGTCTGTGATTGGTGTGTAACAGATTCTATTTTAAACCAGCGCGACGGAAACATGAGCTGCGTGTTTGATTAACCTTCTTTCAGCTGAGAGGAGCGGCGTTTTCAAAAAGACCTCCTCACTTTGAGGAGGAGGAGGAGGAGGAGGAGGGGCGTCGTGCTCAAACTTGGCTCCTCACGTCTTCTCACTTGACGATTCTTTTACTCCCGTCTCTGTGTCCTTAGCTCCACTTTCAGAGCGGCTGGCCGCGGCGCATCCGTCTTCCAGGCTGCACCGCGGCTCCTGGTTTGAGATGATGGACGAGCGCAGGTCTGGGATCTGCACTGAGAGTAATGAATGGTTCACAGGAGGAATTTCTCCCGTGTGCGTTGGAGGCTAACGGCTCGTCTTTAGTCGCCGTGACCTCCTGTGGCTCCTGCCTTCATCTGGAGAATATAGATTTTAATCCCAGTTCCAGACGTGCGCGCTCAGTCTCAGGTGGATCTGACGCGGGCGGCGGCGGGAGGCCAAGCTCCGCCCCCGTCGAGCGAGACGTAGAGAGATTTACAGAAGGCGTCGATCAGGTGGCGTGATGGCGCAGAAATAGAAACGTCTTCGTCTGTATTCGCTCTGACACGAGTGTGAGCAGATGCTTCTGTTTGGTTGAGGCGTAGATGGGCGGGATCACGCTGCCCGCTGCCGTTTATCCCTGAGCCTCTGGTTCGTTGGGGATATGAACCATCTTTCCCAGAACCACCTTTGCTGGTCTGATGATGATGATGAAGATTAAACAGCAGTGATGTGTGATCCCCTGCGGCTGCAACACCTCACTTTATATCCTCTCTCTCTCTCTCTTTTATTTCATTTCATTTTAATTTCCTGTGTTCTGCCTTTTCTACATCTCTTCAGCCCCTCCCCCTTCCCATCCTTGCATCATCAGATTTTTGCTGCCATGGATCTTGTTTTGTTTTTTTTTGTCACCTCTGTCAATTCAGTTTTTTGTTTATTTCTTTATTTCCTCTTCCCCTTTTTTCCCTGCTGCTCGTCTGTCTCTGTGTTTCCTCCCTAACATCCTCAATCTGCTTTTTAGAAGAAGAAGCAATTGACTCTCTCTCTTCCCTATCACTCACCCATCCCTTCATTCTTTCCTCCATTCTTCCTTGAATATCCTCCCTTCATCTCAGACAGCGAGGACTGGGAGCAGCTGTCAGACAAGGTGTCTCTGTCCGTCCCTGCTGAGGACGTGAGGAATATTTTTTATTGATCGATACTTCAAGGAAGTGTTTTTACGTGTGCAGGGAAATGGTTTGTGTGAACGATCAAACACGGCCGCAGCAGCACTGTGTGTGTGTGTGTGATACGTGTATTCATTGTAATGATTTCCAGAAAACAGAATTGCACAACGAGGTTGTCAGACACTAACATTTTATTTTGCTCCATCACCATAAACAAATGATGTGCTGACATCACCCAGAGGCTGTTTACGACTTACATCATCGCTTTAGGGGCCCATCACTTTATGGAACATGAATTGAACTGTTGCTATTTAAGAACGAATCAATGTTTTGTGAATATTAACCCAGCAAACGAGGTTCTGGTTCCTCTGAAGGTCAATCTGAAATCCGATTCTCTCGTCTCGTGGTCGTTGTTAACGCAGGAATCAAAACGGGTTTTTGTTTGTTCGGTGTTTCATTTCTCTTCCTTCTCCTCTCACCACCACATCGTGCCTTTCTTCTCTCCCTCCACGCTGTGAGTAGGCGGCCGCCGGCGGAGGTGAGAAGTGAGTGCTGGAGCGCGTGCTCGTAGCCATGGAAACCTGTGCTAATTGGCCATCGGCCTGGCAGCATGATTGGCAGCAGGACGGTCGGCCCCAGACGGGCCCCTCGGATATGACAGTCGCTCTGTGTCCAGTTAGACGCACAGTCAGTCCCCCGCTGAAGCCCAGTTGTCCACGCGCGTCTGTCTCAAGTGATTCTGAGACCGTTTGTTGTTGGCGTGAGATGTTCTGCCAAGAGAACGTTACAGCTTCCGTTTACCCTGGGGGGGGGGGGGGGGGGAAAAAAGACAGGCTGTTTTGAAGAAAGACAGGCTGTTTACCTTTAACATGAGAGACATGAACCCAAGCCGACGTCAGTGTCCTCGCACACCTGGAGTGGTCCAGCTGTTCCAGCTGTGACACACGTGACGGGAGGTTCTTATGGGCTCCTGCACATGTGGAAATGTTACCTCCCCCTTCACACACACACACACACACACACACACACACACACAGAGTCGCTGAAGAGACGCTTTCCTCTTCATCACTCGCCTTTCTCCTTCTCTTCCTCTGAGTCACTTTTTCTTCTCTCGTTCATTCTCTCCCTCACCCATACACACACACACACACACACACACACACACACTCACACTCTCACACTCACCCTGAATGGCTCACACACTTCTGTCGGTTTCTCTTTGTTTAGAGAAGCAGTGTAAACTTGCTGCATATTTTCCATGACTTCAGGCTGTCACACACACACACACACACACACAGTCCCTGATAAGTGTATGTGCACGTCCCCCAACAGTCAGTGTAGCAGAGCGACGGTGGAAGTGGAGCACGTCATTCTGAGGACGCACAACTCGACTCTGTGTTGCAGTTTTTTATTTTTATTTCAAATCTGCTTCCAGAACATTCGAGTGAATCCAAACGCTGAAGACGTCTGACGAGTGATGACAATCAGCGTGTGCACGTCAACCCTCCGCCTCATTTCCTGCTCACTCTTGTTTACAACAAACAGTTAAAGAAGTACTCCGTGTACGCGTAATGAATACTGAACGTGTTACCCTCTGGTACTGGTGTCAGCCGCCTCGACCTGCGCAGGGTGTGGTGGTTTCACTGTACTGTGAACAGAGTAGGGTACAAGTACACAGAGTAAGGTACCAGTACACAGAGTAAGGTACCAGTACACAGATATCAGCAGTGTTTGTTATCGGGTTAATGTAGGTCAGTAAATACCACATTTATCAGTACGTCACAGACAGCTCTGCACCACAGAGAGAGAGAGAGAGAGAGAGAGAGAGGAACCATGGCAGGCATTAATAACACACACACACTCCTTAAGCAGGGACACTGTGTGTGTGTGTGTGTGTGTGTGTGTGTGTGTGTGTGTGTGTGTGTGTGTGTGGCAGCTCCTCCTCTCTGCTCTGCTTTGATGTGGGACTGGTTGCAACACTCCATCAGGGAGCATTGATATTATATCAGCACACACACACACACACGCACGCGCAGGCGGAGTGTTTTCACACTCGCCCTCTCAGGCTGCTGCATCGCTTCACTGCGGCACCGTCTCTGTTAACTTCTAACAGTGTCTCCCTCCGTTAGTTCATTTGTTCAGTTAGGGTCTTTTCTCTTTTCCCCCAAGAAGAGGTGACTGGCTGATGGAGGGATGGATGGATGGATGGATGGATGGATGGATGGATGGAGGGATGGATGGAGGGATGGATGGATGGAGGGATGGATGGACATGCTGCGTAATGAACAGAGCTGGATCAAGTACGATGCTCTGCGTTACAGTCAAATCAAATGAGGAAGGGGGGGGGGCTGAAGGGGGAGACACTGAGGTGAGAGCTGGTGGGGGGGGGGGGGGAGACGGGGTTAAAGGGGAATCCGGGGTAGACGTGGTTAAAGGGGAATCCCTCAGTAATTCACATAAAAATAAACCACATGTGAATTTATGTCTTGACTGCTTTCCCCTGTGTGTGTGTGTGTGTGTGTGTGTGTGTTTGGAATCTGTGACATGTTAAATGCTTCCATATGAGGCACACACACACACACACACACACACACACACACACAGGAGTGAAAAGTTTCCATGTTTAGGCTAAGTGAGCTTTAACATGACAGATGTTGACTGTTACTGTAGCACTGCACACACACACACACACACAGATGGAAGTGGAAAATGTGTGAGGACCCTTCAACAGACAAACCAGTGTGTGTGTGTGTGTGTGTGTGTGTTTGGGGGGGGGGGGGTTGACAGGCTGCTTCCTTTACTTCATGAAATAATTGAGTCAGTCTGGGTCCCGGTCTCTAACATGGAGGAGGTGTGACGTTCTTCTTCTATCACCTAAAGAGACGTAGATGAACCAGAGACGAGTTGTCCTGTTTCCACGGTTACGTGAACACAGTGAAGCTTCTGCTGCGACCGTGAACCAGAGAGACAGGAAACGGCTTCAGCTGCTCTCTGCAGAAAAAGGTTTCTAGGTTTCTCCTCCAGGACGGAAGGAAAAGTGCTCTGTCACCAGAGCCACCAGAGGGCGATCAGGGTTCTTTGACCTTCCTGTCGTCCATCTTGATTTGTCCCAGTCGATGAGTTTGTTTCAACTCCGTCCTCCTGAGACACGCTCGTCTTCTCCGTCTTTGTGCGTCTCTGACCATTTGTTTTGCCTCCACTCATTTTCTCTCCTGAATGTCTCCCTGTCTCCGCTCGGTCCCTTTTCGCCCCGTCTCATTTTCCCGTCAGATTAGATCACAGATTTCGCCTTCGCCGCGACCATCTGTCGCCCCTCGCAGAGCGAACCCGGCTCCTTAAGACTCATCTCATGTTTAATCAGCGGCTCCCTGCACCTACACGCGACACAACCGCATCTCATCAGGCCGGAGGATTTTCAGTCTTTTTCTAAAAGAGATGAAAACAAACATCGTGGCCCCAGGCCGGCGAGGGGAGACGCCCCGGCTCCTCCTTGAACCAGAGACGAGCTGAACTCAAACTCAGTTTTACGCTCGGCTGCCGGGATCGATGCCGAAGGTCGTGAGATGTTTAACTTCTGTCGCTGCAGCCGGTCGAGGCTGAATCTGTCCCGTGTCCTCAATGTGTGTCAGTCACAATCTGCTCCGGTTGTCTTGAAGTCCAACGTTTTGACGAGTTTACGACACAAACACACGTTTGAACGCTAACGTTGCGTTCACTGACGCCTCCACGAGACGTCGCTCCTGTCCAACGCGGCTGACAGAGTGAGGACCGTCCCCAAAGGAAGTCTGTCCCAGAGCCAGGAGACGCGTCCCCAGCGCAGCAGCCTGAGAGTCACGGGACACGTTACGTAAACATGTGAAACATAAGCCCTGATGAATGAGTTGCGTAACATGGGGCCGGCGAGATTAACGAAATGAAGACGTTCCAACATCCTCCCGCTCTCATCTGCATTAACATATTATAATGAGGCAGCTGGTTTTATTTATTGATGTAAAATCTGACGCAACCCGAATCCCAGCTCGCTAAATGTCAGCGGCGCCGGAGGCCGTCACGCAGAGGTGTAAGCACAGGCTGCCGTTTATCAAAGGTCGCGCCCAGCCGGGGTCACGCTGTAAAAATGCTCCACCTGACCAGACACACACACTGCAGGGCTCCGGTCACGCGTGTGTGTGTGTGTGTGAGCCTCTCATACTCAGCCAGGGTCGCCACAGAGGAGGAGGCGGCCATCTTGGCTGGAGAAATCCAATAGGCCCTCGGGGGCGAAGCCTTGAGCGTGCGGCGTGATTCGGTGGCGTCAGACTGGGGCTCATTGATCCTCCTCCGGTGAAGGCGGAGCACCGGAGCAGCCGGGGTCACGTTGCACGCCATCGACCGGTGGACGCGTGCGGCCGGCCTGATCTGACCGCCGCTCGCCGCTGCGAGGTTTGAGACGAAGAGCAGCCCCAGGGAATCCTGGGAGATGATGAGGAATGCTCAATAAATCTGTGAAGCATTGTTGATTTCAAACGGTTGTTTTTGGAATGAAGCTCTGGATCCGTGTCGCTCGGCTCCGCCTTCTCCTCAGGTTGCACCCCAGCGCGTCTATTCTGAGACGTCTGATGCCATCGGTGCCTGGAAAACAACACCATTATAGACTGGGGGGGGGGGGGCTCGTGGTATTTCTGCCGTTCACATTAATTCCAAAAACAGAAACGTGTCTGATGACGTGCGCTGCCTCCACCTGCAGGACGCACGTACGTGCACTCCTCACAGTGGGGGCGACACTTTGCTCCAAATCAAATTTTCCAGCCAATTAGCTGCATCGTCGCTTTGTTAATCCCCCCCCCCCCCCGTCAATGTCTGAGGATGGAGACGCCCCCCCCCACTGGGACTCCACCTGTTCGCTTCACCCTCCACGGTGGACGACACATTGTGCTCCATCTGACTCTGCTGTCTGGAGCTGTGCACGTGTCGCAGGAGAAACGAGTCAATGCAGCGAGGCCTCAGATCAAAGCTCTGGGACCAGTTTGCTCTGAGCAAATTGAACCTCAGCTGATTCCACGATAAACACCAATTTACCTGTTAGCCATAAATCAACGAGAGGAGGCTTGGTTCCCTTCTCTCCTCCCGTACACACTGAGTGAGTGTGTGTGAGTGTGTGTGTCTCTCAGAGAATCCCAGCGGCTGCGTCAAGGAATCTTTTCCTATTTAGCGAATCGAGAGAAGAGTTGAATTCCTGGAGCAGATGGGGCGATAATTATGGAGTCGCACATGAAACAGAGCAGAGAGGAAACAATTTCTCACTAGGTCGGAGACACACACACACACACACACACAGGTACGCTACACAAGAGGCGCTCACACACATTAGTGACAGACCTTTACCAGTTTCATGCCGTTCTTCACCTCTGATCCTGGTTTGACGTAGGATACTTAACACACACACACACACACACACACACACAGCTGCAGTACAAACGTCAATAAAGGCGAGTTCGGTTGCTGCGTGTTCTTCTCATCGAGGTCACCGTCTTTCTTAGCGAAATGGTTTTTTATGACTTGGAGTTGTACCCGCAGGTGCGGCTCTGTATTGATCTGACCAGCGCCGCCGCCGCCGCCGCCGCTGAGGAATGTGCGGCACTTTAACATCGACCCGGAATTAGACTGGATGTAATTGTCGTGATGTATGTGGAAAAGCACGCGTGCAGTTTATCAGGTGTGCAGAATGTGTCGAGTCCTCCCCGCCCGACTCGTTCACCTCAGCAAACCAGTGGCGTTTATGAGCGGGGACGAGCGGCGGCGGAGACGGAACACTGGATGTTTTCAGTGAGTGATGGAGTCAACAAGAGGCAGCGTCCTGAATGACGACCGTGCTGTCGATTCACAGAAACGAGGCTGGAGACGTTGTCTTTGCCTCTCTGATGAGAAGTTGTGTGTGTGCGTGTGTGTGTGTGTGTGTGTGTGTGTGCGTGTGCGTGTGTGTGTGTGTGTGCGTGTGCGTGTGTGTGTGTGTTCTTTGGAGAAGCGAAGTTGCCAAGTCACGAGTTGTTTACCTTCCAGGCAAGGTCACACACTGAATCTCTATCTTTGTTCTGTCTTACACAACAACACACATGCACACATCAACACACACCCACACACACACACTGTGTGTGTATGAATACGTCTTTGTCAACTGAAACCAGCACAAACGAATTTTCCTCGTCGCTGAAGTTTCCTCACGTGTGTGTGTGTGTGAAATGTGCTGAGGTGGACGTGTCCCCTCGTATGTTAATAGCATGTTTGACTGACGTGGACGGAGTCAGCGTGCGTGCTGCAGTTCCACCTGGTCTGATTGATTGACAGGTGTCTGGGGGCATCAGGGAGGCAGCGAGCGCTTTGTCACAACCCGCCCCCGTCACTGTCACAGAGTGATGATGTCAGGAGATGAGTGGAATAAACTAGCACACAGTGTAAATCACTAAAGTATAAAACGCAGTACAAGGCTTTCATAGGTCCTGGGCCCGGGTTCACCCTCAGCGGTGAACTCTGACCTCTGAGTCACACCCTGGGGAGGAGTCGATGTCTCATCGCTGCGGTCGCCGCCTGCGTCATGTTCTTTCCTGCAGGGTAGAAATTTAACGGCCGCAAACGCCGCTTGCGTTTGAACGTGCCACCCCCCCCCCATTAATCTCCTCTTGTCAGTTCATAAAAAGCAGTAAAATTCAACATGGTTGATATCTGGAGCGACGCTTCCTCTCTCATCGCTCCTCTTAGATGTTCTTCCTTCTTAAAAGCCACATTATTTCCTGTGCCGTCGCCCAGAGCGGCAGCAGATCGCCATCGCCGCGGCGCCGCTCGCTGAATGACCTCATGATGCTGCGGTAATGAGAAACTGGAGATACTCATCTTTATTACCTCAGGTTCGTCATCATTGTCATCGGGGGGGTGATGTGTGTGTGTGTGAGACTTTGTGTGAAGAAGAAGAAGCGTCCGAACCGCAGATGTTGATGTTCGATCAGCGTGAGCCCGGGGCGACCATATATGAGGCTGAAGAGACGGACGCAGAGATACGACTGCTTGTCTTCTGCCCTGAACACGCTGGTGGCTGTAAACACACCCGTATATGGCCGGAGGTCAGGGGGTCACGTGTGTGAAGGCCGTGCTCATATATGGGCTCACGCAGGGTGGAGCGATTTCTAAATGAAACCGCTCGTTCACTGCGACAGAAACCTGCCTCTAGTTTTTAAACTGTGGAGGAACAGACGAGTGAACCTGCGTGGAGTCAGCCGGTTTCCGTAGTAACGTATTCTTATTTCCTCAGGATGAGAGCTTTCAAAAGTTGTTGCTCTCCCTCCCTCCCTCCCTCTCTCTCTCTTTCTGAATATCTTCTCGGTGCCGGCGTCCGTAGGCGATGGTCGTTTCGTGGAGAACTGGCTGCAGCGCTGCTGAAACTGCCATGGAAACCCAGTCACACTATAGCTACATGTTGCCGTGGCAACTGGCCGACCCCTTTCTCTCGCACTTCTCCTCCTAAGCGCCTGAATTTACTGTACGAGCCGCCTCTTAAATCTCTCTCTCCCTGTCTTTAGTTCATCTTTAATTAGTCGTCTTTGTTGTTTTCAGCCTTCATCACTCGTGACTAAAATATATATATAATAATAATATCAATTAATAATAACTACTCTGATTATTACATGAATAAATATAAATATAATATGAGGGAGAACTAGATCATTTGACCT
The DNA here is from genome assembly GCA_016785235.1 of Pseudorhombus dupliciocellatus. Taxonomy (NCBI): domain Eukaryota; kingdom Metazoa; phylum Chordata; class Actinopteri; order Pleuronectiformes; family Paralichthyidae; genus Pseudorhombus; species Pseudorhombus dupliciocellatus. The sequence goes on from JAFBJW010000102.1 coordinate 636,798, forward strand.
TCATCCTTTCTTTTTTAGTAGAAATAAGAGAGAAAGGGTGAGTGAGGGTTACTGGCGTTTACACACTCAGGTCAGATGGTATTAAAGCGCTTGTGTGTCCCTGAGATTCCACAAAAGCCATTTGAGTGAACAGAGAGGGAGACAAAGAGAGAGAGAGGGGGGGGGGGAAGAGTTATTGTCATGAACTGATGCCAGCGAAGCTTTCTGAAGCAAACACGCAGAGGAGGTGAAGAGAGGAGGTGAATGGGAGCGTTCAGTCTCTGCCAGAGACGTTCATCTGGAAACGAGAGAGGAACTGAAAGAGGTTCAGGAAGAGGGGGGGGGGCGACCGAGCGGTGCCAACTGGAACAGGGTGCCACCACTAAAGCTAGTGAGGAAGAGGAGGAGGAGGAGGAGGAGGAGGGGGTGAATCTGTGTTGAGAGGAAATGTCACCGAGAGGAAAAAGAAGTCTGTAAAGGAAAATGGCAGCGAGCAGGCGGCCGACAGGAAGACGGCGAGCTGCTGAGCGGTTTCCATCCCGGCGAACGTGTCCTCCGCTTCCCCCTGCGGTTCCTGGATGGAAAAAGGTTTCATAGGGTTCAAACGCTTGGGTTTGATTTGGCAATTGATTGAACAAGCGGTTCCCTGCTGGACGCCTCTGTGTTTTCAAAATAAGAGCACAGCAGGGTTTCATGTTTGAGTGTCTGAGGAGGGAACACACACTCACTCAGCGGATGGTCACCTGGTTCCCTCCTTGAACCAGCACCACGTGTGTTCAGTAGTCCGGGTTCTGCTGAATCAGCTGACATTTACTCGCCTGCCTCGGCCTCCGATCGGATGATTAGATCCCGTGTGACAGTCGAACGTCGTCAGTGACTCCACGTCCTCGTCTGTCTGGTGCGTCAGCGCAGGAAGACGCTGTCGCAGGGAAACAAACGGCAAAGATGACAGAGGAGGAGGAGGAGGAGGTTTAATACGTGTTTAAGACGTTCGTCTTCTTCTGGGTCTGACATTGTTCAAACTGTGGAGGAATTCCTCCTCTGCTCTGGGTTTTGACGCTGGTGTGAGTGCGGCGAGGTTTAATCCCTCTCAACTTTAAGCTGTGTTGACAGGAACAGGACGAAGCTGGAGGACTTGGACCCGTCCTCCATCATTTAGTCCTTTGAACGTTCCTGACTCCATGAGGAGCCGTGACCTTTAGGTTTGACAGGAGGAGGAGCAGCAGCTGCTGGAGTCATGGCGGTGATGGTGTTTAATAACAACAAACCATATGAGCCGAACGATCGCGTCGGGATTTAACCTGGACGCCAGAATCGACCATTTATTTTAAGAATCAACGTCGACCTCATCCAGTCCAAACCTTCCTCCAGTGTAGGGATATTAAAAGCTAAAGACGCCATTCATTAGTCTGCCTCGTCCTCTGTCCGTCCGTCCGTCCATTCTTCGTCCGGCACAACAAAGCACTTCCTGTCAGATTCTCGTGAGGTCAGGATCAATCTGCACGGCGTCGTGTCACGTGACATCATCAGGAGGATTCTTAGAGTGCAGACATAGAAATAAAAGAAGCTTGATGAAGTCAAACTGTCCTTCACACACATTCAGACAAGTTAGGGACCGAGTCCCCGAGTCTCACGTTCCCAAAAAAGGAAGTCGTTTAGAGCCCCAGCGAGACTCGGTTCCAGAGAAGAAGAGTTATTATTACAACACACACACACACACACACTGTTTTCAGTCACATTTCTATCTTCAGAGATATTTACACATACGTGTGTGTGTGTGTGTGTGTGTGTGTGTGAGGGAGTCCCCAGGATTTTCCAAACTCCTTATTTGGTTAAAGATGTGCTGGAGCCAGAGAGAGAGGGAAACTCCCTGCGATGATAGAGAATAGTTTCAGTGACACACACAAAGATGGCGAGCGTCGCCTGTTTCTCATCGCGCCGCTCGGTGAGGAGACGCCGCCATAAACAGTCCCGAGGCTCTGTTCAGCCTCAGGACGGCGAGCTGTCGCTCCTCAGGGAAGAATCACCGCGCACAGATGCATTCTGGGAACCTCTCGGCCAGTTAAACAAAACCACATTTTCATTCATGACTGGAGACCACGTACGTGAACGTTGGATGACGTTAGAGATTGAGTTGTGATGTCATCAAGGCGCAGTGGCGACGCAAAGCTCTTTTTCCTCATGACGTGTGAGAGCAAAGAGACAGAGACACTCAGAGTGTGTGTGTGTGTGTGTGTGTGTGACCTCTCTGCTCCCATTAGCCTCCACAACGTCAGGATTATGTGTATTATCGAGCAGAGTGGAGCTTATTAACGAGGCCTGGCTGACACTGTCGGCCCATTGTTGTGGTTTCCCACTGTGGCCAACATCATTATCAGCTTTGTCTTATAAAACCACTGCATGCACACACACACACTCGCTGCCTCATGTTTGGATGTGTCGCACTCTCACAAACACTTGTTGTTAAACTCACACTCTGTTGTCGCTTTTACGTTTATTTTTGTGCGACCAGACTCCAGCTCACACACTGTCGTTCTCTGTGTGTCGAGCAGTGGCTCTTAAGTGTAAGCTGGCCACACACACACACACACACACGCACACAATCTTTTTGTTTAGTCTGTGACCACAGTCCGCCCACCAACAATCTGCTCGACACAAACACACCCATTCACACTCTGAAAGGCTACACACACACACACACACTAACCTCCCACTTGTCCAAACTAATTAAAAGAGTTTGGAGAACAGATATCCAGGACAACATATTTACACACATGTATGTGGACTGTAACCACTTGAGTGAGTTGTTTCTATTACACACACACACAAACATGCACAAACAGAGCGGCAGCATTTTTCCCTCTCAAACCTAAAATAAAGCACTGGTTCCCAAACTCAGATTTTCCAATCCAAATACGTCTCTAAGGCAAGTTAACCGGCACTGCTGCTTCCTGTGTGTGTGTGTGTGTGTGTGTGTGAGGCGGGGGGACGTGCTTTATTTGCATCAAACGTGCATTGTGCAGCAGAGCGGCTCCATGGGCGACTCAAGTACAAAACAAGCGCTCACAGGGGCTTTTATTTTGAAATTCTCCCACGGTTGCAGAGAGGAGATGGCTCTTTGAATTTATATGGACGTTATTTAAATGTCGCCTGTTGTCACTTGGAGGTTAAAGGTCAAGATGAGCATCTTGGTCATTCTGGTTTTAAATGGCTCTCACCTGGAGCCAAATCACGCCGTGGTCGCACCAAACCTGCAGACAATAATGACGACGGAAACACGCGCTAACGTAGAGGTCGGCGTCTCATTCTGGCGCCCGGCGCTCCAACCTCTGCCCCCGTTTGTGAATGACCCAGCCAGGGGAGGGGCCTCAGCGAGATGTTTTATGAACCTGCAGCAGGAGGAGGAGCTCTGTCACAGCTGCTCAGACTTGTTTTTTATGCTCTTCAGCAAAGTCAGACGGAGGACGTCTCTGTGGAGACACACACACACACACTGTGTGTGTGTGTGGGCGTGACAGCACGCCAGTGCGATGCTGTCACGCAAGTGTGATCCCGCTCCTGCGTGCGAGGACCACGCTGGTGCACCAATGTAAAGCAGGAACATGCACGTGGCGTGCACGCTGTAAAGTTCACATGCAGTGTGTTGCCGTCACATGTTTGTCAGCACATGTCACACTCACACAGCTTCACACTGGCCCTACTGTGTGTGTGTCACTGCTTACTGCAAACAATGTAGGCTACTGTCCACACACACACACACACATCAGTAAAGTGTGTGTGAAGTTTTTCTCAAACACACACATTGATCATCGGTCTGGAAACAATCTTCCCCACCCCTGTTGGTGAACCCAAACATTGTGTTGCTGTGGCAACCGGACAGCGCACTGCACAGCCAGCATGTTTGTCGTGTGTGTGAGTGTGTGTGAGTGTGTGAGACAGCAGATGAGGGCTGAGGTAAAGACGATGAATCCAGCTCCTTGTGGATAAAGTTATTCTGCAGTGTTTGACAAGTGTGTGAAAGTATGTGTCAAACGGCTGAGAGTGTGTGTGTGTGTGTGTGTGTGTGTGTGAGCCTCTGCTGTGTCAGTGTTAGACAGCAGTTACATTAACCTGTGATTCTCTTGGGTTTAGTTGCATCATTAGCAGGACGCTAACCCTGGTGTCAGAGCTGTGTGTGTGTGTGTGTGTGTGTGTGTGTGTGTGTGGTTTTTTAAGGCTGGTCTGTTTCATTTCTGACCTGAGCCCTCGGTGGCAGATGTGCCTCGAGGAGCCTCGACTGACAATTTAAAGTTTCACGCGTGAATCAAACGTCACAAAAAGGACGTCGGAGGACGGTCTGGGGTTGCCATGGCAACAGCTTGACTCAAGGTCACGAGACCAGGGAGGACGGAGGCTGTTTGTGGAGGAAACTCAGCCTGTTCATGTTCCTACAGAGACGTGTGGCTGATGCGATTCCATGTCGGGCGCAGGCCTGTGATCAGAGATAAAGGTGTGTGTGTGTGTGTGTGTGTGTGTGTGAGTGTGTGTGAGTGTGTGTGTGTGTGAGTGTGTGTGAGTGTGTGTCCCACCCTGCAGCCCAGATTATGAGTTGTGTCTCTGCAGCCTGTCGTGGATTTGGATCAGGAATCAGGTTTTTGTTCCAGACTGGAATCACAAGATAAACACACACACACACACACACACACACCAGTACACACCGTGTCTCGCTCCATCGCCCTGTGACCTTAAATAGCCAACAAAAGGCCAACACACTCTCTTTCTCTCACTGGTTTGGTTGTTGGTGTCAATCCAGCGTCAGATCGTCCTCTGGCTGTTTCCGGTGTCGCCCGTCGTCACGTGGCGTTCCAGCTGTGACCCGCCGGTGCTGGAGTTGTGGCTTTTTGCAGCAGCTCTTTCCTCCTTCGTTGTCAGGTCGGCTCATCGCATCATTTCTTCTTCTTCTTGGAGTTGTTCTGTGAACGGATCTTTTCAGCTGTGTGAGTCGATTCATCGTCAGTTCAGACTCCATGAATCAGACTATTTCCCAAGGTTAAAGAGCTCATAACTTTTAAGAGCAACGTTTAAATTAGGTTTCTTGATCGGCTGAATTGACGATGAATTGTCCTGGTTTCCCTCAAGGCAAAAAAAGAAAAAAGAAATTGTATTCGTTGTCATTTGATCAGAGACGAACTCTTCATCACGGCTTAAGATGCTTCGCTTGTCAGGCCTCATTCAATATTTGGCATTTTTTAAATTACTTTTAAAGTCAGGTGGGACCAGAGAGGACTGTCGATGTCGTCAGAACAGACAAATCTGACAAACAGGAGATCCTTTAAAGGTCAGAGGTCAGAGGAGAAAGCGGCTGCTGCTCTTTTCTTGTTTCCTCTCGGTTTTCCAGTTTCCTGTCTGTCCTGTCCTCACTTTTCTTCTCTTCTTCCTTTTCCCTCCTCCCCTTGTGCTCCTCCTCCTCCTCCTCCTCAGTAAAATCATCAAGGTGAAGGTAATCGATGACGAGGAGTACGAGAAGAACAAAACCTTCTACATAGAGATCGGAGAGCCTCGCCTGGTGGAGAGCAGCGACGCCAAAGGTCAGGAGAGTTGCGTGTCCTCACGCGGGGAGGAGCGGGGAGGAGGAGTCTCCTGGCTGCTCCTGCTCCTCCTCGTTCCTGCGGGAACACGCAGCAGCTTGTGGATCACCTCATCTCACCGCACCCGCCCCTCCTCTCCCACAGTGTGTGTGTGTGTGTGTGTTTTGACCAGCGACATGTTGTTTACCATCGCATGCATTCACCGCCTCCCTCTGTGTGTGTGTGTGTGTGTGTGTGTCCCATACAGGAAGACCCTAACCCTTAGGATCTTAGACCGGGAGGTGTACAATAAGCAGTCCTCCTTCTTCGTTTGCCTCGAACCCCCCCAGTGGAGACGCAGCGGGAAGGAGCAGACAGGTGTGACAGCCAATCAGCACAGAGGACGCACGCCACCGGGGTCAGGGCGTCCTGGGTCAACAGGCCGGACCTCACCACACATTCATAGTCATTTTTAGTCCATAACACACACGTGAGGTCGGAGGTGAAAGGTGAAGAAAGAATCAAAGTCAGTGTAAAGGTCACACACAGCGTCACATGGTCCGGCCCGCTGCTCCTCTCTCTGCCTGTCACCTCCTCTTTGCTCCCTCAGTGGGAGTCGCACCTGTCCTCTCCTCCTCTTTCTCTCCTCGTTCCCCCCTCGCTCTCTGTGGGCGGAGCCAGAGAGACCATCGGCTTCTGATTGGAGGATCGAACCAAACCAAACAAACCCTGGTTCAATTTCACCAAAACATTTTGTCTCCTCTCTTTCCTAAAGAACACCATGCGTCTTCCTCTCTGCTCATTTATTCCTGGTGGATGATGTTGGAAAACACACGTGTGTGTGTGTGTGTGTGTCCTCCCTCACATGCTGTGCCTGTGCATCTGTTTTCCATGGTGTTTATCCGTCATCTCCCTCCTCTTTTAATGGTTGTAAAAACACACGGGGACTTTCCACACACACACACACACTAACACACACACACTAACACACACACACACTAACACACACACACTCACTCACACACTCAGACATGTGTATTTGGGTTATTTACATAATAGTTTTTTCATCTCAAAAGCAAATTGCAATTTATGTTGAAACACTCAGGATCTAATCGTAGGGTTTGATGTCCTTTTGATTTCCATCCATTTGGTACTTTTACTGCAGCGCCGCCACACACACACACACACACACACACACACACACACACAGTGTTTTCATAACCAGGGCTGTTGCAGCTGATTGTGTAGTTTGAAGTTAGGGCCCCCGGGCCCCCTGGACCACATTCTTAAAAGCTCATTCTGAGGTCAGAGGTCAACTCCTTAAAGTAGAATCAGTGTGTACGAGGCGACGCGTCTCAGAGACAGAGGAGGCCCCTCCCTCTCCTGCCTTCCTGTAACCGGCGATCTGGGCGGAGTCAGCTGATGTCACTGGGATCCAGTGAGGTGGCGTGAGGAAGGAACAGCGCTGAGAGGGAGAGCAGCTAAAAACACACGCGCCCTGCAGAGGGTGACGACCCCGTGTGTTCACACGGCCACAGAGTCACATACATCCCCACACACGTACGTCTCCGTGCGTGAGCTTGTGTGACAGATATTGTCTGGCAGCGGTGTCCTCCCTCTGTCCTTTGTGTGTCGTCAGTTACGCAACAGCACACAACACGCTCATTAGCGCTGTCACCAGGCTCACCTTCAGTCATCAGCCTGGACACGCTGCGGCGAAACAGAAACGACAACATCAGCGGCACGTTGTAAACAATAATAATAATAATAATAACAATAATACGTTAACGCTGCTGTTAAACAATCCAGCAAACACTGCAAATGACTGTTTTTATGACGGGAACATGCAGATGGTGACTGACGCTCTGAGGGCCTGAACACACACACACACACACACACACACACACACACACACAGCTTCCAATAGACTGTTACACACGATGATAAAACATTGACTCCTTAGATTGGACTGATTTAGATCAAACCTTGTTAGATTAGATCACTCAGCCTTCCCCCTCCTCTTCATCCCCCACCCCCTGCTCCTCTTCATCCTCCTCTTCATCGAGGTGTAATTGCTGCTGAGATCTTTATTACCTCTCATCTTCATCGTTACCTAACACCCTCCCTATCGTCCGTGTCCTCGCCCCTTCTGTCTTTTTTCTCATTCCACCTCCCTCTCCACCTCCCTCTCCTCCTCTTCCTCCTCCTCTTCCCTCTGGAGGACAAACAGGACTAGTTGAAAAGCCTGTCAAGTCTTTAAAACTTCCCCTTGTCCTCGCTCCTCCTCCTCCTCCTCCTCCTCCTCCTCTGGGACTCTCCAAAAGTGTGACAGTGTAACAGCTCCTTCCTCCTCCTCCTCCTCCTCCTCCCGTCTCCTGCTGTACTGTTTAATCCTGTCAAAGGCCAGGTCGTCTCCTGTGTCCCCCCTGTCTTCTTCCTCCCTCCATCTGCTCATCACCCCCTCGACACGGGGCAGAGGTTTCCTCCCTCCGCTCCTCCTCTTCTTTTTATACGCCGGCAGGCTGCTAATACACCTCCTCCCTCCCTCCCTCCTCTGATGGAGCCTGAATCCATCTTAGATGAGCTGTCCTCGTCTCCCCTCCATTGGTGTCTTTCCTTCCTTTTCACCCTTCGTCCTCCACCTATGAAGCTTCTCCTCCCTCCTTCCTCCCCCTCGTCTTTCTGTCACCTCCCATCACCTCCGTGGAAACTCAGACTCTCTGAAAAGCAAGACAAGGTGTGAAATACCACACACACACACACACACACACACCTGTCAGCCGCTGCTTGACCCAGACACAGACATAGACACCCTCTCTCTCTCTGACAGGGAGAGGTGGAGAGACTGCGAAGGAGTGAATATTAGTTCTTGATTTAGAGGAGAGAGCAGCGGCGCAGCATTAAAGCCACAGTCCTGTTGTTAAGTGAATAAATAATGGGCCTTCTTGTTTGTCTCTGCTCGGGCCGACCGAAGCGGCTCGGAGTCTGTTAACCAGCGTTTTAAAGAAAGAGAGAAAATATGAGCAAATCAAGATTGATTTGTTTGTTTGTTTCCAAGCAAACGCAGAAAAAAGGGCCCAACTTTAAACTAAATTCAGTTCATGTGAGATCTGTGGATAAGTGGAAGGGGGGGTGATAAATGCCTCAGGGTGGAACGGGATGCAGCATCTCCAGCCTCTGTCAGCTCCACTTACACACACCTGCGCTCAGCGAGGCCCCTCAGTGACGTCACATGTCCCCAGTGAGGCTAAAGGCCTCAGCCCGACCTTTGACCCTTTAAAGGTGAGGTCTGTGTCCTTCAGTCGGAGGCTGAACTTTAAGACTAAAACCAAATGTCCCACACAACGTCATGTGACACGCTGTCAAGAAGCTTTTAACGTGTTTCACTGAACACGGATGTCAGGTTTATTCCTTTATGTCCACGACCTACGTTTACCTCCGACCTGATGTTTTACATGACGTATGTTTTATATTTCTATAATTATACTTATCACTTAGCGGCCTGTGTGTGTGTGTGTGCCCCACGCTGTAACTCAGCTGAGGGGAACCAATGACCACAATGCAGTTCACTGTAATACCCCCACCCCATGTCCACATTTATCCCAAACGTCCCAGAGATTTAACAACACGACACACACACGGTTTATTGTGTGTGTGTGTGTGTGCATCATTTTCTCTGCTCTTCCTGCTCATTTATACTTTAACAGCCACAATCTTCTCTGTCAGCTTTTCCCATCCGAGGTTTCCTCTGCTGCCGTTGGAGTCCAATTATCTCCCAGAACCCTCAGCGCCACCTGAACCCGCCGGTCGCTGTGACGTTTGTTGTTGTCTTTCAGAAGAAGAGCAGAAGGAAGAGGAGGAAGAGGAGGAAGCACTGACAGGAAAGGACGAAGAGGAGCGCCGCATCGCCGAGATGGGCCGGCCCATGCTGGGAGACCACGTCAAACTGGAGGTCATCATAGAGGAGTCGTACGAGTTCAAGGTAAGAGAGAGAGAGTTATGCTGAGGTTCTCTCCTTTGTTTTACTCAATATTTACGTCCTGGCAACGTACACAAAAAGCGGAGACCACCCCTTTTTCTAAAGACTAGTGGACGTTATTAACTATGTAACTGATGCAGAGACTAAAGCGTCGTCTCTGTGACGCAAACTGAATATAAGTGTGTAATCGTCGTGTCCTCTCCTCACCCACACAGTCTCTTAAGACGAGCAGAGATGTACAGCAATTACCTTCTGTTTTACATTTCCTGTGTGTGTGTGTGTGTGTGTGTGAGAGTGTGTGTTCAGTGCTTCCACCTCCACGCTCAGTGTAGACAGAATATAATAATAACACCTGGTAATCGCTCGCTACTTGACAGGACGCTGCAGTTTGTCAAGTAGTTTTGTTCAATAAAGTTGGAGTGAGAGTGAGAGAGAGAGACAGATAGAACTTTATCACAGCGTTGTTCTATTATTGTCACAGCGCCACATACTGGTCCTGCTGCACAACGAACAGCCTGGTGTGTTGAATCAATGCAGAGCTCCATTCAACACAGTTAGCGCCCCAGTTTCTCTCTGAGGTGGAGAGAAGAAGAGGAGGAAGCGATCCCCACCGCCTCGCTAATTGGACTGTGTGTGTGTCTCAATCTGTCATTCTTCCTTTTGAAGAAAACAACAAAGACACTTGAACACTGAAAGAGAGGAGGAGACAGGGAAGGAAACGAGGAGAGAGGGATGTGTGAGGTGTTAAGTGAATGAGTTTCGGAGGGAGGACAGAAATCTATGGATGGAGGAGGGGACGCGATGTCTCCTGTCTAACCGTGTCCTCGCTCTGTCCAGAACACCGTGGACAAGCTGATTAAGAAGACCAACCTGGCTCTGCTGGTGGGGACCAACAGCTGGAGAGACCAGTTCATCGAGGCCATCACTGTGAGCGCAGGTACGACCAGCGTGTGTGTGTGTGTGTGTCACTGCAGCAGAAATGATGCTGATCCTGAATCTGTTAGAATGATGGTGGTGGACGCACTGGGACAAACAAGATGCTGCTGCTGCCTGTATCTCTGGAACTTCAGCACCTTCAAATAACTTTATCCTGCCTGTGTGTGTGTGTGTGTGTGTGTGTGTGTGTGTCCTGTCAGCCAGCCTTTGTTGGCGAGCTGATGCCGTTAATGAAAAGGCCTGTCTCCACTCTCTTATCTGGGATTAGCTTGTCTAGGCTGACAGAGTGTTTGTTTGTGTGTGTGTGTGTGTGTGTACAGTGTGTGTACAGTGTGTGTACAGTGTGTGTACAGTGTGTAGTAAAGGCAGTTAAAAAAGCAGCGTGTGCAATTTCCACTGAAGACGAAGCTTTTATTGTGAGACATGCTCTCAGCTGATTGGGTAAACAAACATCCAGCTGTTTGTTTACTGAGACGGACGAGCGAGAGAGAGAGAGAGAGAGAGAGAGAGAGAGAGAGAGAGAGAGAGAGAGGCTTCCACCGAGCTCAGTTCCTGCAGTGAACTGGAACCAGTCTGGGATCCACCTCACGTGGAGACAGGAACGTGAGCAGGGCTCAGTCCTGGATCATTGTTATGGTTTAACTGCATCGTCCAGTCGAAGCATTTGTTTGTTTGTTTGTTTGTTTGTTTCCTGGAACGCGGGGATGCTGTTCAGCACCAGTCGACCTCAGTGAAAACCTGCTGGGTGTTGGTGTTTGGTCTGAGTGAGCTGCATTCTCTCCCACGGCTCCTTTAAGCTCTGATCAAGGAGGAGGTTTATTAAATGAGTCCACACGCTCCCTCCATCTGGCTCCTCCTCCTCCTGTGAAGCCCCCCCCCCCACATGCGCCTCGCTCGACCCGAACACGCCGTCACACACGCCTCTGCAGGGACAGGCCCGTGTTCCTCGTGTCGGGTTAGCAGCAGTGTCTCCTGGGGTTTTACCTTTAGCGTTTATGATGCTCATCGCTCCTTTATCTTAATTTCATCATTTGAATGTGGAGACGGCAAATAAATAAAGAGCCAGAATCTCTCTCTCATGCACACACACACACACACACACACACACACAGAGTATAAAGCGATGACACTGACAATGGCATTTAGAAAGTGACAGAAGTTTGGAGAGGGATGAGGGAGATTTAAAGGGATGAAGCAAGAATAGACTCAGGGAATATTCGGCTGTGTAAAAGACGCGTCAGCAAAACGGAGAAAAGGAAGAAAGAATTACTTCTGGATAACCACTCCATCAACGTTACGACCGGCAGAGGATAAAGACGCGAGGAGAGGGAGGAGGAGGAGGAGGAGGAGAGAGCAAATCAGGTGTAAAAGGAGAAGCCAGTGAGACACACACACTCCTTCTTTCTCTCGTCCCCAGGCAGACGCTCTCTCGTCCATCGGCAGCACCCGGCTCAGTCTGAACTTCCTGTTTTTAAATCCTCCGGCTTCTCTGAGCTCTGGGTCCCCAGAGACAGTGTGTGTGTGTGTGTGTGTGTGTGTAAACGTTTGCAGACACAGAGGGAAGGAGAGTGGGAGGGAAACGGCTCTATTCAGTCATGGCAGACTGCGTGGGAGGGGCGGAGCTGAGGAAAGAAAAAAGTGACATAAGCCAGGTAGAGGGTCTGGTTTTATAGTTCATCAGAGTGTGTGTGTGTGTGTGTGAGACCCCTGCTCAGTGCCGTGACCTTCCCCTGCTCGTATAAAGTCGATGATTTGATTTGTTCCGGGCGACTCTTTTATTATTAATCGCATCCGACCAGGAACACGGCCCCCTGGAGGCCACGCCCAGCGATTGCACAACACGCCGTCGCGGACGCGGCTCCTCGGTTCCGTGTCAGGGCCGTGGGTCGCTCTGAAGGTCACGGGCCGTGTCTGTGATCACGGTGGCTACAGCGCCACTGATCATTGGGCCTTTTTCCCGTCGTAGTCCGTTATCACGCTGCCTCCTCAGAAATGGCGTATTTCCGTTTATCCTTCTGGGAAACGGTGAAGGAGCCCTGAGGCCGTCAGACAGCAAATGGTTTGATGGTGGAGGTCGAGTGCAGCACAGAACAGAAGGTGTCGTCTCACAGAGGTAACAACGACATCCACGACAACCCACGGCTGCACACACACACACACACACAGCTGCTGGACGCTGGCTCAGGAGCAGCTCCGGTCAAACGGAGCGTTTCATCTCTGTAGAAACTGGCCGCTCCTTTAATCGATGGCACTGCCAGCGTCGGCCGAGCAGGTCCGGTCCAACCGACGGTCGATTAGGACTCCGCCTCTTTAACTTTGAATCTGTCTTTGGCGCCCGCAGGTGAGGACGACGACGACGACGAGTGCGGCGAGGAGAAGCTGCCATCGTGCTTCGACTACGTCATGCACTTCCTCACCGTGTTCTGGAAGGTTCTGTTCGCCTTCGTCCCGCCCACGGACTACTGGAACGGCTGGGCCTGCTTCGTCGTCTCCATATGCATGATCGGGCTGCTCACCGGCATCATCGGTACGGCGCCATTCACCACATGAAACGCATCATGAATGCATTGGGCCCCTTGTGGGCGTCGCTCTGTGAACTGAGGGTTAGGGTCAGACGTCAGGAGGAGGAGTCAGAGCCAGTCAGAACGATCCAGATGTCGTAAACATGCTCTCCTCCGCTCTGCTGCTGCAGGGGACCTGGCTTCTCATTTCGGCTGCACCGTGGGACTGAAGGACTCCGTCACAGCCGTGGTGTTCGTGGCGCTGGGAACGTCCGTACCAGGTGTGTGTTTTCATCTTAAATACCTCCCTCTGTCTCCCCACGTTCGGCTCTTAGCTTCAAAGGCCTCGATGAGGCGTCCATTCACCATCAGATGGAGCGATGGCTCCTTCAGGGCTCAGACCTTGACATTTCCATTTCTTCCCCTCGGTTCTTCTGAAAACTTTTTATAAAAAAACTTCTTGGAAACAACATTCAGATGAAACCGATTGAATAGAAAAACACTGAATGGAAACTGAGCGGCAGAAAATAACGCGTGTGAAATGTGTTTGAAGATGAGTGGTTGATGGAGCGTTTCATAAAATCATGTGTTACGCCGAAGAGAAGAAATAGAGGCTGGACTTTGTCCCACCGTGGCTTCATTAAGACACTCACTGTTATTTAAGATCATCACATCTACTGTGGCTAATTTCTTTTAAATGATCACCACACATGTTCTTCTCATGCGTCTGGTTTAATAGCAGACGGCAGGAGGAGGAGTTTAAAATCACTAGAGGTTTTATTTGACTGGGAACAAGCGTGTGAGCTGATTCAGAGCCAGTCTGAAGCAACACCAACATTCTACTGGACCAGGAGTTTCTGAGCTCTGCGCTCTGCCGACAGCAGCCTGGAGGACACACACACACACACACACACAACATGTCAGATTCCTCACAGACACATAAACTAAGACCCTCACATGTATATGAGCAGATTCCCATCAGGTGAAGAGAGACGACAGAGGATGGAGGGAGGGAGGAGAGAGAGAGAGGGGGGGGGGGGGGGGGGGGGGGTAGAGGGGGGGGTTGATTGACAGCAGTAAGAGGAAAAGGGCAGAAAACTCTCCAGGGAAACCAACACTCACGGAGCTGTGGAGTGGAACCTGTTCCTAACACACACACACACACACACACAGAGCTCTCAACGACTAATTGATGCACACACACACACACACACTCTCACTCCACAGATACACACTCACTCACAGTTGATCCCAGCAGGCTGCTCCTCGGAGCTTTAAGGTGTTTGGGGAGATTTATCCAGACTGGACTTGTTGGCACATGTCCTCCTCCTCCTCCTCCTCCTCCTCCTCTCCCTCCCTTCAACAAAGCTCTTCCCCTCTTTCCCTCCTCCACCTCAGGCTTTATCTCCTCCAAGTGAGTGGGAGAGGACGAGGACTAAGTGACCGCTGTCGGTCAGGAGGAGCATCCCTCCAGAGCTGCTGTGGTCTGGCACAAAATCAAGCCCAGGCAAATTGGGTGGACTAAAGTAGCACAGTGCTGATTGGTTGTCAGGCCAAGGCTTGTTTCCGCCTGCAGGCCGAGATTCAGCCCCGTAAAATAACTGATCTCAGACCAAATGTGGGCCGCTGCCAGGGACGGAGCACTGAAACAGGATTAAAGTGCTTTTCTAATTCAGGGTTCTCAGTCTAAATGTGGAGAACAGGCTCTGCAGCATGCTGTGTATTAACAGTTATTAACAGTCTTCTGCATTTCATGAAGCGCTCGCTTCACGGCCACGGTGTCAACATTTATGTCAGCGCTGCTCTGCTCAGATGTCAGTCCTGTACGAAAAGAAAAGGTTTGGAGAAAGGCCAAGCTGCCCCCAGAGTCCAGATATTTTATGCCTCTAGTCCTCCGCTAAGTGGTCCGGACACGTTCGGAATAAGACTCAGCAGAAAGGTCATCGTTTCAGCAAAGTACATGTTTTCGTTTGCTATTAGAGGAACAGAGAACATCATGAACTGTCGCTGTCCGGGTGAAACAACAAAGCGTCTGTGATCCCTGACCGGGTCTCCGTCTCATCCCCAGACACCTTTGCCAGTAAGGTGGCGGCGATCCAGGATCAGTATGCGGACGCGTCCATCGGTAACGTGACGGGCTCCAACGCTGTCAACGTGTTCCTGGGCATCGGGGTGAGTGCACAGTGATCAGTGACTGTGACTGAAGCCACGACATGATGGTGTGGTGCGGAACCATGTTTTGGATCAGCTGTTAATGAGTCACTTTGTGTCTGTCGCCGCTCGTCAGGTGGCGTGGTCCATCGCAGCCATCTACCACAAGAGCTACGGGGCCGAGTTCAAGGTGGACCCTGGCACGCTGGCCTTCTCCGTCACCCTCTTCACCATCTTTGCCTTTGTCGCCGTCGGCACGCTGTTGTACCGACGGAGGCCGGAGATCGGTGGCGAGTTGGGCGGGCCTCGGACTGCGAAGGTCCTGACCGCCATGATGTTCTTTAGCCTGTGGCTCCTCTACATCCTCTTCTCCTCACTGGAGGCCTACTGTCACATCCAGGGCTTCTAAGACGCCGAGGAGACGACGAAGGAGAAATCAAGGGACGGATTTGCAAACCAAGACTGTCTCATTGATCTATCACTCTCCCCTTTACGCAATAGACTGAATGATGGATGAATGGATGGATGTACAGATGAAGGAGTGGAGGACAGGAGATGAAGTACGGACACACTGAGGGATGTCAGCTAACAGGAGAACCGCGGGATCACGTGAAATGGCTCAGAAGACGGAGAAAAACGAATATGGAATACGTGTTTTGTCTCAACCTATCAATCCAAACCAGTCAAGCTTGAAGTCACAAACACAGAACTCAAACTCACACGGCTGGTTCGCCGCACTGCAGCTGAAACGAGCCTCGATGCAGCGACACTGACGCACCGCCGCCGCTCCGACTGCAGCATTCACGTTATTCCCGGAGGAGGAAGACTGTATGGACGTGCATGACCAGACGACAAACTGTGAGCGTGCTGGTTTGTGACTGTGTGTTTCTGTGCTCGTGTGTTGTGGGAAGATGGTGAAGTACTGTGAAGAAAAAAAAAATAACTTTGGCGGTCTCAGCATGAGACGTTGCTTTTCGTATCCGAGGACTCTTTGACTCGGAGCAATGCTTGTTCTGTGGGAGGGGCGCGTTCGACATGTAAATAAAGGGGCTCCACTCTTCTCCGCCTGAATGTCGCGGTTCGGCCGACGCGCTCGTGAATGGGCCCTTTTTCTGTTGCTTTGTATCGTAGATGTAACTGATTTAAGGTCTAATTTTAATCGAGAAGGGGTTAGTGTGCTTTTACCTTTAATAAGGCCGTGTCTGAGAGGACAATATGGCCGCTCTACCGTTTAAAACTGTTAGAGACGCTATTGTCATGGCATAAATATATAGGTTAATATAACGTGTTTTGTTTTTTTAAACCGTGGGATCCCGTTACCCGGGTTTTCCACCGAGGAGATGGCCGCCATCGTTGTCAATCGTGACATTGCAATAGACTTTATAACGTTAAGTACCGCCCTCAGTGAAACGTCCTATTTGTTGTAGCTGCCTCTCGTCATCGTTTCTCTCACGTTGATGCCGATTTTCCATTGGTTCACTCGACACCTCCGGCCATTACCCCAGTGTGTCTTAACCACCTCCCGCTGGCTGGTCAGTGGACCAATCAAAATCCTCAAGGGCTTTGTAAGAGACAACCACTAATCCCTCCCCATACAGATTGGCCCCTGGTGGCCTCTTTAACAGGGATTTGTATTCCCCCGACCTTCTACATCACTTGCTTAGTTGCTCGGAATTTGCTTCAGTAGAGAAAAAACTGCAAAAAAAGAAGACAATAAAATAAGTTCCACAGCTTCATTTAGTCCAGACAGCGACAGGCCAAGTATCCAGAGTCCCAGTTCTCACCACGGCAGACGAGTGTTTCCCACTTGATTACTAAGTCTGCTTAGAAATCGCCTATAAGAAGCCTTATTCCAAATTAAACCACCCCTGCTGCGGTTTTCCCCAGGCTGCCGCCACTTCCTTTGGAAACCCTCTGCGAACACTCAGCTCCAGTGGCTCCGTTTGACGAACAGATAAGGGGCCGTTGTTTTACCGTCGCCTGGCAGCAACACGGGGCTCATCGAGTCTCAGGCTTGAGTTCAGACTGTGACACAGAACCTGAAACTCTGGGGCCTGTCTTACAAAGTGAGGTCACCATCTGAAGGTTGGGCTGTCAGGGGACATTTGACTTTCTACGGAGCAGTGTGAGGGCTCATTTATGCTAGCTGGTTCACCGTACTCCGATCCATTAGCTCAACTAAGTCACAGAGACCAGCCTAAAAGTAAAAGTCGCACACCTTAAGATGATGCTAATTAGCCGTGCAGCAATAGTGATCTACACAAGCGAACTAAAGTTTAACCCACTTTATAATTCAGGCCCACAGAGCTGCCTGTAGTGTTCTGTTGTCGTTTGAGCTCTATCTCAGCCCTGTTGGAACCGACAGCCTTGTGTTGACGCGGCTTTGAAAGGCATCTGGAAGCTACTCGGTGTTCCGCAGTGAGCCAACAGATACCAAATATGACCTCAGGCCACAGCCAGACATCTTTTAACCCCAGTTGATCAAACGAGCCAGTCTACATGGATCAATACCTGCTTTCAGGAACGCTACAAGTTTTACCTTTCCAATCAGCAAACCACCCACAACGGAACATTATCACAGGCTTCGTCAGGTCCACTGTGACTACCCTAGAGTGTTACACTTCAGACTGTTAACTATTTCACTCCTTCAGCCAAAATACCGAAATATCAACGTACACAGACCTGACTGTATATGTAGGCATTCAAAAAGTCCATAGTATAAATGGCATGACACTGTACGCATCTGAATTGGCCAGAATTTTCCTGCTGATGTTTTTTTTTTTACTTGATGTATTATATGATAAGTAGTGTTTTAAATAGTAGTCTGGGCGAGATGTAACTCATTTCAAACAGATTTCAACCCCTGTGAGACAGCAGAGCCCTGGATTGGAAGAGTTTGGCAAATCCACACTATCTTGAAGAAGAAGAAGGAAACTATCTAAAAACACGGCAAATCGTGCACTCGAGAACCACTCTGAGAAAAACTGCAGCCCAGCAGACCCTTAACGAATGCTGCAAACGTCCAGCGTTTGTGGAAGAACTCCAGAACGAAACGATGACGAACATCGGAGATGTCAGATTGCTCGCATTTGCCAAACGCTGCACAACGTGCGGCTCTCCATTAGAGTAGATGTTCTCATGCGAAGGCCTTGGAGTGGCAGTTTACCCCTGTTTTGCCAAAGGGAAATCTTTCTATTACAATCTTAATATTTGCAGTGCGACCTGTAAAGGGTTTTATAAGCAGTGGAACTTTCTTAAAACACCAAATATTTCTCATCTTTCATGACCACTCTGAAAAGAGACGGACACCTTGATATTGTTTAAGCGCTAACTAGAACCTTTCTATTTAAATTTGTATACATTTGTCTCTTCACTGGCATGGGGCTGAAGGTTTATACACTGTAAAAAGTTTATGCTAGCTTGCGCAAAAGAAAAAGGATTAACGTCGTAGCAGCAGTCTGCATCACTCTTTGAGTAACTCTAACAGGGTACATATAGTATCTTGAATATATCACTAAATCATGTTGGATTTACTTAAAAAGACCTGCTGCCGGAATGGTCAGAGTTAACTTGTGGAGGAAGTGAAAAGCTTAGCAGTAACGTAGTTGTTAGCATCAAGCTAGTTTGCTGCACAAATTTTCAAGCTTTTTTTTTTTTATTATTATTTTTATGGGAGATCTTTCGCTACGCCAGCTTCGTTGCACCATCTCTCTCTACCTTGACTTAAAGCCTAGTCTTACGCGACGCTAATGACAGGTTAGCCGCACCAAGTTGGGAAGCTAATCGGCAGTTAGCTGCCCCTGGCACGTTTGTCACCATTGCAATGGGTGTTTTTTTCTGACTAATTGCAGATTCACGTAGATTTAGCTTCCTGCCTTGGTTTGGGTGGGTCAATGGTCTACACTAAAGGTTTTACACTAAGACCAAGCAAGGAGGAGAAGAACAAGCTGCAGATCGTAGACGTGTTGATTTTATTCTTCTTCGGTGGGCTTTTAAGAAAGTGGGCGGGGTTTCAAATGAAGGAAAAGCATTGCACTGGTTCTTTTCGCTTGCGTGAAACGGCTGCTATGTTGTTTCAATAACAAAAGTTGCTTCTGATGTAAACAGCAACGGAGATTTTGTTGTTTTTTTTGGACTGATAATGTTGTACCTGATGTAAGAAAAAAATACAATGGTGTTGAATCAGTTGTGTATCATTAGCGGTGCCGCTTCTGTAAAGATTGACGATTCGCTTGTTGTCCGACCGACGGAGGAGCGACGCCCAACAGACAGACGGACTGAAGGAAGGACTCTGGATGTTCTGTTGGGGAAAAGAAAAAACATTACCGGAGCTATTCTCTACCCTTAAAGTAAACGTAAAGGATAATGATAAAGAGATGAAGGAGGAGGAAGATAAAAATTAAAGAAAAAAAAAACGTGAAGTTACAGCCATACGTTGATTTCTGGGTCAGTGAGACTGAAACGGACTTCTCCTGCCCAGCATGTGTATTGTTCTGGTGTCTATCTGTCCCTCTGTGTCTCCTACCCGTCTTTCTCTGCCACATTAACCAAAACGGGCAGCAAATCTTTTTCGTTCCGTCTTTCTCCTCCTCCCAGATGCCCCTCCCCCTTTTTGCCCTCCCTCTGCCATGTTTTCCATATTTTGGAATGTCGATGTGCTACTTGTTGATACTGTGCATGAATGATAACATGTCTGTATATAGTTATAGAGAATCGTATCCCATTCCCCCCGGAGTTGACAAAAAATGGTTTGAATGTTGTACAGATTCAGGTTTTCCTTTCATCTTGTATTCAGATTTTTTTGTAGAGCTTAGCGACGGTATGTTTTTAATTTAACGAAGGCGACGACGTCTTCTCGTTTTGGAGTAACTTGCACATGACTAATTAATTAAGGTTATTTTTGTTAAAAAGGCAATATCTGCTGTTATTGAATGAGAGATGAGATCTTTAAGGAGTTACGTATCTTAAATAAATATTCTATACGGGAGTTGCATGTGTTATTTGTACAAAAAAAAGACACTGCTTGCTACTTCAAATACCGTGGCTGTATTGAGAGAGGGGGCGGGGCAAGGAATACTGTATGTACATCTAAAGGTTATTTTGTCATTGAAGAGATGATGACGAATATTGTGTATATACTGTACAGTGTTACTATGAGGTGGACTCATGTTCCATCCCACTGACCGTAGAGAGAAAATTCTACATATTTATTTAAAGGAAACAGAAACACTCACTACACTCAAGAATGACATATATTGCCTTTTTTTTTTTTTTTTCTTCTTTTTTTTTTGGAGAAGTTGTTTGCTTGTTTCTCTCTCTCTCTCTCTTTCTTCCCTCCATCGCTCCTTCCTTGTTTCTTTTGGCTGAGCGTATCAGAGGCTTCCGTCAATCTTGTCCCTGTCTGATTCGTCCGCTCTGTCCGTCTCACATTTGTCTTCACATCTTGTTTTTTGTCCCTCTTTTCTTTCTCATCCATCCATCCGCACTAACACACTCCCTCCGATGTTCTTCTTCTTTTCCCTCGTCCACACTCTTCCTCCATCCATCCGTCTCTCCTGTCTTTCTTTCCTGTCTCTGTTCTTCTCTCCTCTCTCACGGGGTGTAGTCGGGAATTTTATGTCTGTCAATATTGATTTGGTGTGTTTTCTTTTTTTTAATGGAACAGTAACCACAAGTTATAACGTCGGTAATAATGAAGTTTGTTTTTCTCGCCACTGTTCTCTGTATGAGTATTTTGGTTTTTGTTTGTTGGGTTATTTTGAGTTGATTTTAGTTTTGAAACATCTGATAGGAGGAAAGCTGTGTGTGTGTTGCCACTAACTGTGACTGCTCTCCATGGTACATGGTACTTCTGATAAAACCAATAAAATAAAGTTTGGGATACCGTGTTTCAGAGACCCAGTGTGTGTGTGTGTGTGTGTGTGAATCCCTCATGTAAAAGGCTTATTATCGTTACGCAAACGTCGTGATGGAGCTGCTGAATCGTCTCTCTCCACTGTACAAACACGTTCAGGTCGTTGACGATGACAGTGACATTCGTCTGAATGGCCGACGACTCGTTTACTGTCATCTCGTTCTCTCACTGAGTGACGGCTGCTTATGAATTCTGCCGGTGAGAGTTATCATGCATCGGGCCCTTTCACGTACTGCACGTAACCAACCCGTCAGCCCTCATGAAACGCTTGACGTCTCGTCTCGTGGGATCGCAGCAGACCCACGTGGTTATGGAGGGATGAAGGTGATGTTCCTGAGCACCTTACGGACTAAAATCACAGTGGATTCAATTCTGCAAAGGTTCAGAATTTCACTCAAACTGATTTGATGTTGGGATTGATGCCCCTCGACCTCCCGTGTGGGGTGGTCGCGGGTCGTGGTCGTTCTCGTTTCCTCTCTGCTCTTGAACTATGAACGAGGAACTACCTGCTTCTGTTCTGATAGCTCCAGGAGCCTGCAGCTGTTCATCACCCGCCCTGCCTGTCTACAATCCCATTATGCTGTCACTTTGGATTTCCAAGCTCCGCTCGGCATGCTGGGAACCGCCTGTGGATTTATGCCCGGGTCTGTGCGCGGCTGCTCCTGGCGGCTGAATGAGCTCAGACTGTCAAACTTCACACGAGAGTTTAGTCACAGACAAGCAGAGCGTGTGTGTGTGTGTGCGTGAGCTTCCTGTCAGCGATGCGTCGCAGTCGATAAATGAACCAGGAGTCCACACGTCTGACAATAAACTACACTCAGTGATTATCGTTCAACTTTGCGTCTAAATCCAAGAAGTGAAGCGAGAAAACTGACACGTCTCTTAATTAAAATGTTTCATGGAATAAAACTTTCTTCACTTTTTGCTGAAATAAAAAAAAAACAAACATTTGGAACATGGAACTTTGTTTCCACAGAATTCATTTGGTTCTGGTTTCCAGTGCAGTGCCGCTCACTTTATAGCTAGCATGGGCGTGGCCTCTGGTTCTGGCTCCTCCCACCAGTCTCTCCACTCACTTTATAGCTAGCATGGGCGTGGCCTCTGGTTCTGGCTCCTCCCACCAGGCTCTCCACTCACCTGTTTCCCATTTAAAGAGGTGAGGTCCTGGAGCTGCCGCTGGTCTCTGCTCTGCCTCATCGTCCTTTGCTGAAGGTGTGTGTGTGTGTGTGTGTGTGTGTGTGTGTGTGTGTGCGTGCGTGTTGATTTTCCCTTTTGCCTGTTTATGTTTCTGTCTATACGCTGCACAAGATTAACGACTCTGCTCTCGGCTCCTCGGGGCTTTTCGTCCGTGCAGCGTCTCTCAGCTCAATACGTCCAACCGACATTGTCTCCCTGTCCAGACAGTGTGTCAGTCCTCATGCTCTGAGTCGGACCGTTGTCTGTCCAGGGAGGACGGCTCCGTCAGACGTCAACAGTCCCAACTATCTCATCATTATTTCATCAATTTGTCTGAATCCAATCTGTCATTGTGATAAACTAACGTGGTTAAACTGAAGCTTATGTTTCATTTTGAAATCTGTCTACATGGGGCTTTCTGTGTTTTGTCTCTTTAACTGATTCTGTCCCTCTGATATTCTGCTGTCCCACATCCAGCAGATCAAGTGGCGTCTGAATGGTAGCGAGGAGGAGGAGGAGGAGGAGGAGGAGGAGGAGTTCTGGGTGACTGGCCACAGGTTAGTTTCTCGTCATGGGATGTCCAGGTTGAACAAACCCCTGAGACCCAGGCACGTGCACGCGGGGAGGAGAGTGCACGCTTCCGTTTGTCTCTGAAAACGACTGAGCGCACGAACGAGAGGCTGAGCTAACGCGTCGTCATCATCGGCTGCACGAGAGCAGGAGTGTAAATGTCAGCCAAATATCAGAGCATGAACTCTCCTCCCGTGTGTGTGTGTGTGTGTGTGTGTGTGTGTGTTTGTAGAGACAGATTGAGGTTGTTTAAAGGATCAGGGTTAGACTCGGGTGTTTAGTGGTGACGGTTAAGGTCAGGGGTCAGGGAGCAAGTACAAGAACGTAGCCGTATATTTTATATCGTTTGTATATTTTCAGTCTGTTTGAATTTAAATGTATGTTTTTAATCTTAAAGGCTTGAGTCGTGACATTTTTAGTCTCCGTGAGCTGACGTGTCGTAGCATCCTGAAATGATGAATCAGGACTTGAACTGATGTCTGCAGCGGATACGATATCAGCTCATACCACTTCAGATTTTTTTATTTACTTTTTCATATTTTATAATTTAACAAAATGAGTTCCTTCAAGGTCTCAGTCAGACATGTTGGTTTTAAAGTCTGTCACCTCCTCCCGTCTCACTTTCTCCTCGCTGAAGTTGTTGACCAATCTTTGACTCGCAGACACCCCCCCACACACACACACACACACACACACTTGACAGCAGGTTACTTACTGTGTCAGCGACTGTTCCCTGCTGAGAGGCCGTGGGCGGCGTGATGATGTCGAGTTACTGCGGTGATTTTCTGTTGCCGCGGCGACGCACTCACTCCAGTCAACTGCAGTATGCAACCACACACACACACACACGGCTGCAGACGCACAGGCTCCTGACTGCACCTGCAGTGAGCGCGTCTGACCCTCGTCTGCTCGCCATACGTGGGAGTCGCTCTTTGAACCTTGTCCACGAGCGTCCCACCAGAGGTTGGAAGATGGAGGAAGACATAAGGGACTGGACACCTTGGTCCATCAGACGCTGACCCCTCAGTCGACCCCTCACTTATATAAAAGCCCATCACTGAGTTAAGTGGAGGCCGTGTTCCCAGGAGCGACGGCGTTGCTCCGACTCTGATGTGTTTGTGTTTTTATCTGCAAACAGGAAAAAAAAAAGCAAAGAAAAGCGAGAGAGAGCGGAGGAAGACAATGAAAGAGTGAGACAGTAATAACAGCAATCAGACAGCATTAGCAGAGCAGAGAGCTGTGAGGTGAGTCACACACACACACACTCTCTCCCTGTACCACCTCCATCAGCCCTTTTGTATAAGTACACACACAATAATCACTATTACTGCTTATTTGTCTTCACACACACACACGGGGCCGCCAGCCTCGCTGTGTAAGAGCTGCCTCCTGTGCCACTCACACACCTGCCGCACGACTAAAAGCATCTTTTCAACCTTTTTTCTCTGAGACGCACTCAAACACAAAGTGCCGTCCCTCAGCGCGTCCCCGTCCTCTCATGCTCGTGGTAAATGGACGTGCGCAGGTGGAGGACAGATGGTGTCACGAAGACAAAGTGATGTAACAGCATTTACTTTCTTTTATTGACAGGATTGAAGACTTGACTTTGATATGAAACGCGTGGTAGTTTTTAACCAAAGCATTTGGACAGCCCCCTGGTGGCTGGCAGCGGTACAGCTCTTTATTTACATGGAGACACAAGCTTCTGAACTATATATATATATAGTACTTCCAAACAAGTACTCAAGTACTCCACAGCTTCACCTTGGAGCCACATTGTTTGCCTCATGGCGGCCAGCGTGGCCGCTGCTTTTCTGTACTCGCCGCTCCTCTGGCTGCGTCTCTGTGATGCTCACTTTCAAACTTTCATCGCTTTCATCGACTTCCTTCGGCTCTTCTCTTCTCGCTCCCGCCTCCGTCTCATCTCGTGTCTCCTCCTCGGGCCCCGTCCTCTCTCTGCGCCTCATCGCCTCCTCCTGTCTCTCCTGGCTCTCTGGTTCAGAGCGTTTGCAGGTGGTCGCTGGCCTGGTTGAAGAAGCCCTGCAGCTGGGCCACGGGGCCCTGATCGGAGAACAGGTGCTCCACGTAGGCCTGGGCGTACTGATCTGAGGTGATGAGGTCCAGGTTGAAGGAGGAGGACCCGGGCACTTGGCTCCTCCTCCTCTCTGTAAAGCTCAGCTCAGTTTAGCGAAAATGTGACAGAGACAAGGAGTCGTCTCTAAAAACAACCACCTACCTGCCTCCGTCTCCAGGGTGGACAGAGGGAGCGTCACACTCTTCCCGGTCTCGCTGTCCGTCACAGTGAGTCCCGTCATGGACCCCTCCTCTAGCACCTCGCCGGTGGGGTCACGTGACGCAGGAAGACCCCCGCGGCATTTCACCACGCAGACAGTGTTGGTCTTGTACCTCCTGTGAGGAAGAGAGGATGAGGAGGCATTCTGTCGTTCATTTCAGATTAGTCACGTTGTGGTCCAGAGCGCTGGGAAGTCACCTGTAAGCAGGTATGAGCCGTGTCAGGTCCTCCTTGTACTGCTCCAGCGCCGCCCTGGCGGCCCGCGGCTCCACCTCACATTCCAGTCCAGCCAGGTGGGCCAGCATCTGGGTGTGGAACGCTGCCCCGCTGGCCCAGTGCCTCAGAGACCTGGAGGAGGAGCAGCTGTACCCTCATGTTCACAACTCTACTGGCGTCCTCCCTCGACTCCGCCCTACTCTCACCTGGAGTCGCAGGCCCCGCCCAGCAGGCAGGTCTTCAGCTGGGTGAGGGTGAGGCTGAGCTGCCCCTCCAGGCGCACGGTGTCCTGGATCAGCCTGTCTTTGTGGCTCAGGTTGATCCTGCAGCGCTTCAGGTACTCCTCCATCACCTCCTGCAGCTCCCACACTCTCTGCTGCACACACACACACACACACACGCACGCACGCATGAGCCGAGGAGCAGGAGCTGCCGGGTCGGAGCGTTTCGAAGGTCAGAGGCTTCACCTGGCGCGACGATGACCCCGCCGACTTCCCTCTCTCCCCCGACGGCTGCCTCGACGACGTGTAGGCCATGTCCATCACCATGGTAACCACCAATCCCACCAGGCCAGCCAGGCGGGGCTCGTCCGAGAAGGTGCTCAGCCTGCCGATCAGGTCCTTCAGGTAGGCGGGCGCCCTGTTGCTGAGGCTGTCCTGCAGCTGGGTGAGATGGAGACACCCGTCATCACCCGTCCCCGGGAGGACATTCCTCTCCCGTCTTTTTGTCCCCGGCGACCGTCGCATTGATTTCTTTGCAGCCGGCGGCAGGACTGAGACGAGAGCGATGCCTCGTGTTGCACAATCAATCTGTGCAAAGCATCTCAGGGAGACTTCCCCTCCTCGAATCGATGAGGGCTTCACCCTCTCAGACCCTCCTCTCCTCCCGTTCCTCTGACACCAGAACATTCCAGGAGGATATTTACATTGACGTGATGAGTGTTCTTAATGTTAGCCCCGTGTTCTCATTCATCAGAAGAGTCTCAGGGTTAATGTGGTTAATGTCCTCGTGGGTCGTCCTGTTTAAAAAAGAAAAAATAAGAATTCTTATCAACCTCTCGCAGCTGTTTCTGGAGGCGGTCCTCAGGGTCGAAACTCTCCTGGTGATTGGCCAAGAGGACGGGGTGAGCGACGCCCAGCTCGGGCACGGCTCCTCCTTCCATCATGGCGCTGAACAGGAGGGCGCCGAGAGCGTCGCCCAGCTCAGAGCGCTCTTCCTCTGAGGACAGCAGCTGGCCCATGACGATGACGATGATGAGGGTCAAGAGATACAGCACCTGAGGAAGAACACAGGGTGTAAACAAACCTGAGACACTGAGCACGTGCAAACTACACCTCCAGTTCATCATCATCATTATTAACGCCTCCATAAGAGCAGAAACCACCTCACAAACACCCTAGCCCACAACGTTCCTCTCTTCTTCCTCTTCCTGTGGCCGGCCTCTTGTCTCCTCCCCCTCCTCTTCCTCCTCTTCCTCGCCTGCTGCAGAGAGGAATCAAGACAACGCAGCGCGGGCCTGGAGCTCAGCAGCGAACCTACAGCTCCCTCTAGCGGCAGGGAAACGCAAATGCGTCTGCTCCCTCTGCTCAGAGGAGGAGGAGGAGGAGGAGGAGGCCAAATGTCTCCTCATGGGTTTAAGTTGCAGTCAGAGGTGGAAATGAAACCAGGAGAATAACGTGGGGTTCATGTTGAATCTGAAGAAGTCAGAGGATTTGAGAACTGTTCTGAGTCTGAGTCGTGTGTCTTTGTGTTTATTAGCTCCCTGTGTCTCAGTGGGACTCCTTGAGGCGGGACAAAGACCCAGGGTCTGCGTGGCAACTGCGATTCAGACTCAGGAAAGAGAGGAGGAGGAGGGTGGCTTGTATCACAGAGAACAGGTGTTGTTATTCCTGCAGCTTTCCATAACGTGCGCACCAGTCCTCCTTTAGAATTAAAGTAATTGCTGCAAACTGTCAAACACTACAGAAACGGGCCAAGGGCTTCCAGCTCCTGCGTCTGCAGAAATAGAGCAGTGGCCTCGCTGCTCCTGTGGTGGGTTTTTTTTGGTCAAATGTGGGGCGAGGGGAGCTGGGAGAGATGTTCTTCGTTAACTGGGACAAGGCCTCGTGCACGGTGGGTTTACACCGGCTGGATGGAGCTGCACGTCAGGTTAATGCGGTGCTTCAGCCTGTTAATCATTTAGATTCTCAGGCCCATTGTAGCCTGAAATACGGCTCTGAAATGGGCAGCATGCAGTGCACGCTCTCAGCAGCACTCACCCGCAGTGTGTGTGTGTGTGTGTGTGTGTGGAGCAGAGGAGCCAGACTGGCTGCAAACCAGCCGACCGCCCCCTGGAAACACAAGACAGGCCGGTTTAGGAGAGCAGATGTGTGAAGTTAATGGCGGCTGAATTCCATTTCGCTCGTGTCATGGCCAATAGGAGGAGTTAATGATTTAATTCATAAAATGCAGATTGCAAGTTAGTGGACGATAAATTCTGTTCATTTCGATTTTGGTTAAACGGAGTGAAATGATTCAAGAGATATTCTATAAAATGAGAATGACTGGGTTCTGGGTGATCCAGGGTTTTGGATGATGATGATGTGCTGGTTTTTAATAAACTCGAGACAGTGAACCTTTCAGTCAGGGAGCAGCAGAGATGATCAACTCCTCTCTCTCTCTCTGTCGTTTCCAGCCTGCTGCTCTTTCCCATTTTCTCTGCTCATTGTTGGTTTTGAAAGCTTCTGTCAGTTTGATGCAGTGTTCGCTGGTCTGAGCTCTCCTCCTCCCCCCTCCCTCTCCCCCGTCGTCACACACTTCACACTCCTCTGCTGGGAAGCAGTAAATATTTAGATGTGCTCAGGTAGTTGACGTGCACACGCATCAACACTCAATGTGTTGAAATGGAGGAGATTGTCCCTGAGAACTGTTGTTTTCAGGCCTCAGCATTTTGTGCAGCTGACGCCAGAAGCAAATGTTTGTGTTAGCTCATTGTCTCATTTAGAGAAACTCTCCGAGGCCGCGGCTGCATGAATTGCTGCGATGCTCTTTATATTGCACTCATCCTCCTCCATCCCTTCATTTATGGGCTGTGGAGGAGAATCAAAACAAGTTTAATGTCCAGCGATACATCATCCCGCGGCGGGCCTGCCAGCCGGCATCCATTTTGTGACGCTGCTGTGTTCAGTTAGCAGCAGTGGGTCTAATTATTGCAAATGGCAGCAGGAGAAAGGAGTATTAATGTCTCCTTTCTACATGAATACATCCAGAACTGAGGGCTGATGAAAAGTGTAGTCGCAGGCCAAACTTCACAGAGAGTGAGAGTGACGGGGGGGCGGTGCTGAACTGCAAGGTAAGCCCCATAAATCCAAGTTAAATTTTAATTAAATCTGTCCCGGACTAAAGGTGCTGTAATCACCATCCGTCTGGCAGTAACACCGTCTGTGACTCGGGGTAATTACTGCCGTGCTTCTGGCCGTAGATGAACAGAAAGATAGAAAAGAAAGAAACAGAAGATGAATGATGGCGTGAGTTAAATGAGCGATGAAGTCATTTGTGGAATACAGGCGACGTGGCGCACACATGACGGATGATTCTCAAACTGAGGACTGAACAAATGTGACTCACACGCAGAAATAAATGAATAACAATAATATGACCAGAGGAACAGCAACAGCAAACGGTTCTGTCCATTCGTTGCCAATAATAAAATGATACAAATCTCTTTCTGAGAGTTTCTGGACGACACGATGACTAATGAACTGATGAACGTGGACCTGATGTGTTCTTCCTCTCATCTCTGGCCTGAATGAAAACTCACTGTCAGACGAAACGGTCGCTGCTTCTGTGAATATTTCATGTTGCGTTTGAAACTTGGCGTCCTTCAGAATAAACGTATTGAAGAGGGTGACTGCTGGTGATCAGCTGTCAATCAGAGAAGAGGAAATCAAACCCTCGCTCACAGATTCAATCTGAAGTCATGTTTGCATCAGTGAATATCTTCCCCTGTGATAATAATAATGATCATCATCATCATTCCCATGGTGCTCCACGCCGCCCGTCAGCGTTCAGAACGGGAACAAAGTTAAAACTGTGCAGAGGGACCAGGGCTGAAAGAGATTCAGATTCTGAAGAAACATCTGTTCAGCCTCCGGGTTTAATACTGCAGCAGAGGTGTGTGTGTGTGTGTGTGTGTGTGTGAATACCTAATCCAGGCATATTCACTGTGTGTTAACAAAGTGAACTCAAATTAAAAGTTATGCTTGCTATCAAAGTTTCTATGAATATATAAACATAAATTAAAACGATTCACATATTTATTTCTTATGAGATCAACTTGTATTACGTTTGATCACTGTAAACACTTCTTAATCTTATCATTATTGATTTATGACAACATCAAACTTCCATTTACTGTCTGAGTCAGACACTTTTCTTCACGTTTTATTTTCATTTCATTCCATCCTGACTCCTACTCTGGTGCGGGAGCGCCCCCTGCCGGCCGGGCCGGGCCCTGCCCACAGGAGACGCACTTCCGGTTCCGGAGTCAACAAACATGGAGGCTCCCGGCAGCGCGGGGCGAGCGCGTGCACCGTGCAGGACCGGAATGGCTGCGCGTGGCTGTGAGGGCGGCTCGGTTCGGTTCTTCTGCACCGCCGGGAACGGGATGGAGCCCGTGTTGGCGGCGGAGCTGAGGAGGAAGCTGGAGGCCGAGGATGTGAGTGTCTCCCGTCGCCATGACAACCTCCTCCACGAGCCCAGTGCGGCAGACTGTGATGACGTGTGAACGTGTTTATCACCAAACTTCACTACGATCTATAAACCGACCGCGAGGCTCCTCCCCCCTCACCTGCGCCGTGTGTCCAGGTGTGCCAGCTGCCAGGGAAGGTGTTGTTCAGCTCGTCTGCGGGGATGGACCGAGTCAGAGAGCTGAAGTCGGCGGAGAGACTCTTCCTCCTGCTGAAGCGCGACCCCCCGCCGCTGCTGCCCCGCCCCTGCAGCGCAGGTAGCGGCTGCACGCGCTCCCATGTGTCTCCACACCCGTGTTTTGATATTAAATGAACACAGCCACGACTCAGATGAATGACCAGGAACAGAAATGATTCTTATTTTCTTTTGCTCTGTGATGCTCCCAGCGAAGGCGGCCTCCGTGCTCCAGTCCAGGCTGCTGGGGGCCCGGGGCCAGTGGACCAGCGCCGTGATGACGTGGAGCCGCCTGCAGGGGGAACTAGCCGAGGGAAGAAGAACCGGCGCAGACACAAGGGCCGCCTCCTCCCTGGGCGAGGGACAGATGGAAGAGGAGGAGAGAGAGAGCGGCGGGCTGAGAGGAGGTGAAGATGGAGAGGAGGCATGGAGTCCGGAGAAGAAGAGAAAAAGAGAGGACGGTGGAGCTGAAGAGCAGGCGCTGGAGAAAAGCATGAAGAGGAAGACTGAAGAAGATGAAGAGGAGAGGAGGAAGTTCAATAGCAGAGGATCAGAGGAGGAGAAGAAAAACAAAAACACGGACCATGGTGCTAACTCCATTTCTTTATTTTAACTTTTTCCTTTTTATTTCAGCTTGAAGTTCGACACCTTTAAATCTTCCTCCCTTTTCTCTCTCGTGTGTCTGGATGAAGTGATGAACGCTGGAGGAGAGGATGAGGAGGCCCCTCCCTCTGCGCCGCTCTCGTTTCGGATCAGCTGCAAGTGCACGGGCTCCGTGTGTCGGCTGCTCCGCTCGCAGGTGTGTTGCATTTGAAATTCTTGATTGTGAGAATCACAAACAAACGATGAACAGCAAAGTGTCAACTGTGTGATGCAGGAGGTGAGCAGAGTGCTGGGGGTGGGGCTGAGCAGGCTGATGGGCTGGAAGGCCGACCTCAAGAACCCGCAGCTCGAGGTCATTTTGATTTATTGCGTCTGAAATGCTCAGTGTCGTGTGTGTGTGTCAGTCGCTGACTCTGCGTTCTCTGCAGGTCAGCGTTTACCTGAGTGACGACCTCTGTCTGCTGGGGATTCCACTGACCAGGTACCAACATCCTGTCCACTTTACCCAGCATGCTCTGCTCCTCCATCTGTATCCCAGGACGTGGTATTCTCTGTTTTGAATTTCGATCTTTTCCTCTGCTGCCGGTTCAGGCCTTTTATTTTTGGGTGGGGTTGTTTCCTTCAGGTTACCTCTGGCTCACCGCAGCTACATTAAGACCACAGGCCTGAGGTCCACGGTGGCCTGGGCGATGACGTCACTGGCTCAGATACAGGTGCTCTCACACACTCACACTGCTCGCTTCTTTGTTGTGTGTGCACGTTTCTTCTGACTCCATCATCTCTGTGTCTCTCATCTGCTTAAGTCACAGTGAAGCTTCTCAATAACGTTTTTTTTCTCTGGGTCCTCAGCCCGGGTTCCGTGTCGTCGACCCGATGTGTGGGGTTGGAACCATCTTAATAGAAGCAGCCGTGGAGAACGAGGTGAGGAAACAGAAAACCAGAGTAGCAAGAGTGGACTGCTGGATAAAACTAGAGCGGACAAAAACTTTATCCGAACTTGTCTCGCTCTCTGTGGGGTCGTCAGGCTGCCTGCTTCCTGGGCGTGGACATCGATGACGGACAGCTGCAGAAGGCCAATGAGAACATAGAGTTTGCAGAAATGAGGAACAGGATAGAGCTGCTGCAAGCTTCGTCTCTGGGTAAGAAACACGTCGCACACTGAAATAATAAGCGCCTTCATAAATGTTGCAAAGGTCAAAGGTTAAATGACGTCTTGGCCCGTCTCCTCCTGCAGCGCTGCCTCTGCCCAGCGCCAGCGTCCACGCCGTGATCTGTGACCTACCGTTTGGCAGGAAGTTTGGCACCAAAACAAACATGGCTGCCAGCCTGCCAGTCATTGTCGCAGAGATGGAGAGGTTTGTTTCCCCCGAGTGTCTGACTCTTGGTTCTTTTAGCAGGGAATCAGGCCCGAGTGTGTTGTGTGTGTTGCACGACACTGTTTTAGGTGACAGGGTTTGTGTTGTACTGCACGTGTTTAATGTGATGTGTCGTTCATGCTAACTGTGTGTTTGCAGGATTCTCTGTGTCGGCGGATCCCTGGTTCTCCTCCTGAGTCCTCAGTTGTCCATTCTCTTGAAAAAACTCCTGGCACAGAAAGACACCGGGCTGACGCCTCAGACCGGAACCCAGGGCTGTCCGTCTCCCCCTCTCCACCAGGGAGCCAAACGCTCTCCTGCCCTGGAAACAGACGCTCGAACTGGGCAGCAGCTCCACCTGCCTCCACCCCTCTCCTCTCTGAGGCACCAGACAACTCTGAGAGTCAGTTTAGGGGCCATAGACGGACTCATCCATAAATATGTCAAGACAGAGGCTTGATCCTCTATGTTGTTTTTATTGCCGGTGTTTTGAATAAATCCATATTTTTAGGAGCAATGGTGAGTTCTAATTCTCTGGAATGTAAATCCTTCTCCCATCTTATTTTGGAGAACAGCTTAGAAATGCACTACATTTTTAAAAAGGCTCAGAAATATTAAAAGACAGTGAAGCTCTGTGGATTTTAGAAAACATACATTTATGGTTTTGCTGCAGATGATGAGCTCTGCTCTCCTCTGCATTAAGGGCAGCGACATGATCAATGTAAAGTTTTCAGCAACGTTCACGCAGCATTGAGCAGAACCCAGCGGCTGAATCACAATGTTGCCATCTGCCAGAGTTTAGCCCTGCTTAGCCCAGTTTTACATCGAGAGGCCAGACGAGGCCACGGCCGGTTTAGTGTGTGAATTCATGGCCGCACATTAAAATGACAAACACAAACATAAACTACACTCATGTGTTTTTGATAAACCTGTCTGTGTGCAGCAAGTAAAACATTACAACATAAATATGTGAAACTGGGAATGAGGTATGAAGTAAATAATAGAATGATTATTTTGTACAATTTATTTTGTTTGGTCCCCCCCCACACACACACACACACTCTCTCTCTCTCTCTCTCTCTCTCTCTCTCTCTCTCTCTCTCTCTCTCTCTCTCTCTCTCTCTCTCTCTCCAGCCGCTCCGTGTCCAGTGCGCATGCTCCCTGCGCAGCGGCAGCCATGTTGGAGCCACCGCGGAGTCGGGCTGGGATCCTCTGACGCCGCGTATGTTTTTCCTCAGAAATCTGCTTCTCCTTCGTTGTCGGGCTTCGTCGAACGTGCGCGATCGGCGCCGCAGTCGCCAGTGGACACGATGAACTCCAGCGTCGACCTGTCCCGGCGGAACCCGCAGGAGGATTTCGAGCTGATCCAGCGGATCGGAAGCGGCACGTACGGAGATGTGTACAAGGTAAAAAACTGCGGTGAGGGCAAAGCACCCGCGGGGTTCCATTATCGGACACGGAGGAGGGCTGGTTGGACAGTCGCAGCCCGGCGGTGATGACACCGCATCGGGGCATTTATTGTGTGTCCACTGGGTCCTCATTTGAACAGTTATATGTGTTGACGTCTCCTGATGCAGTGCGTAATCTGCCATTGGTTCCATCGTCGGACAGGGCCACATACACACAGCCTGGGCTGGTCTCCTCTGTTGTTTTCAGCCTGTTGTTGTTGTTGTTTTGGTGTCATTGTTGACACTCGCATTCCTCCCTTTAGCATCGCCCCACCACACTGCTGCAGCACACACACCAGCAACCAGCAACCAGCTACCGGGGCTACCGTTAGCTGAAGCCAGTCGCGTCCTAGCTCCGGTGCAACATGCGCTGCGTTAGAAAATGTGACACAAGCGAGAACACACGAGCAGTTTGGGACCAAGTTACGCGTGTGCTCGTGACAACACTGTGCCAAATAGCTGCTGTTAGCATCGAGGAGGAGGAAAGGCTTCATGTCCGATAATAGACGATTAGCCAGTTAGCCGTCCGACAGCCGTTAGCACCGAGAAGCTAGCGAGGCTTTTTGTAGCCGAGTCTCGGAGATTTCTGACACGGGCAGCGATTTAGCCAAAGCAGAGACAACATGGCGGGTTTATCTATAATCCCGTTAAACGCAGAAGCCGCCGCGGTGCTGGTTAAAACTACCCCCGGGCCTGACGCGGACTGACAGCTGCCCGGGGACCCAGCCTGGCTAAGGGCTCCGAGCGGCCGGGCAGCAACACGGAGAAGAAGAAGCAGCAGCAGCAGGACAACATCCACTCGTCCCATTGTCCACTGTCAGGTTTGAACCCCAGTGGAAGCTGCTGGTGGCCATGGAGCAGCTGAGGGGTTTGTTGCTCTGCACACTGGGGTCCACGCCGTGGTGTCGATGCGGTGTGGTGGCCCCCACCAGGGCCCCAGCCCCTGAGCTCCAGCCCCTGAGCTCCAGCCCAGCGCCATCAGCCTCACACGGGCACCGCCGTGTTGATACACGCTGCACAGGACAATGGCAGCGATGAAATCAGTGTTAAAACAGAGCTTGAGTCATGCTGTGTCAACTGCATGGTGTGGTAAAGACTGGTTAAGTAACTGCGGGAGGAAACATGTCATCATTACAGCATTTCCACAGAAATTCCTCAGTTCGTGAGAAAGTTTTGACACCTGAGCTTTGCAAATTGGCAAAACTCAAAAAGGCTTTTAAGAACATGGCACCCTCCATAGATATAGATAGGAAGCATTCAAATATAAATGGTCCACTGAAGGGTAAAAACTATGACGCTTATTTAAGGATTCATGTTGTTTAACATGTCCACCGCTCAGTGTGATAAACCAACCTTGAATATTCTGTCTGGATCGTGTTGGCGTGTTGCACGCCGCGTGTATCGCAGTCAGGTTATACAAGTTAAACATCCTCCCTCTTTGCTGTGTTGTCGTCTCTGGACCAGTCACCCTGTTGTGGAATTTAATTTGTCTGTTATGAGAGAGAGAGAGTGTCTGTGGAGATTCATTAAACCCACAAATGGGACCAGATCATGTTTGTTTAACCTCCAGACTTTGGGTTAATGACAGGAATGTAAAAGATCCTCAAGAGCAGAGACTGAATCATGTTGAGTCTTCTTTGCTTCCATTGATTCCACATCGGAGACAATTTGTCGTTCTTTATTCTTCCATCGTTGTGTTCCTCCCTGCTCCATGCGCACACGTTTGTTTCTAATTTAAGGTCCGTATCTTGCCTGGTTGCAGACGCACAGATCTGACATAATCTCCTCAACAGGTCAGCAGCTCAGAGTGTTAGCGTCTGCTAGCTCTGAGTGCAGCTCAGAAACAAAGGCAACATAAACACTACAGCTGGATGTGTCCTTACAGCCAGTGGACCCATTGATACAGGCTGAAACCCATCCAGCACAAGTTTTGCTGAAGGACACTCGCGGGGCTCAAACCTGAAACCTCTGGATTAAAGGATGTGCTTCTGAGTGCAGAGGCACTTTTGTAAACCTCAATGATGCCTATATTTGGTTCCACCGCTGTGTGAAAATCTGTGGCCTGTACAGGAATGTTTGAGCAGGAAACAAAGTGTGAACTCTGCGAGCTTGTTTTCTCCTCTGTTTGCAGCTGAAGGAGGAGGTTTGGCTGCCGGTGTGACAGGCCTCTCAATTCCTGAAACACAGGTTTGATCGTCCAAACAGGGCGTCAACATGATAACTTTGAATTTGGTGAGGGAGCAGCTGAAATGGTTTCTTGCTGATAATCTCCGTGAACGTTGGCTCCATTTTGAGGTGAAATATTCATTTGTTTCCTGAGTGAAATACCTCAACAGTTTCTGGGTCATTCAAGAGCTCCAGAACGTCAGATTGGAACTCAGACTAATGAAATTCTCCAGCGGCTCCTCAGGGCAGGGCTGATTCTGGACAAACACACCACAGGTGGTCGAGGGGAAACAAATTCAAAGGATGATTGAGATTCTAGAGCCGGCCCCTTTTTCAAAGCTCACTTGAAACTTTCTCCCAGAGTCGCTGGAGCAGCATGATGGTAAACGTCGTCTTTGCGATGCTTTAAACCAAGTCGAGAGAAGAAAGATTAGACGAGCTGCTGAGCCCAGCTTTCACTCGGCTCCCTCACTGACGGTTAAGATACGATTTGTATTGATTTGTCACTTTCTGCTGGCGGAGTGCGGAAGCAACATCAGCCTTTCTTTTGCAGTCCAGCTTTTTTCCCATGATGCATTGCCATAAGAGCTTTAATACATGCAGGAGCATTGGCTTGATTTATTGCTCTGCTCTGATTACCCTGCACCAGGGTTCTAAATATAAAAAAATGGCTGTAGCTAAAGTTACTGGGCTTTTATTTTGCCAAAATACTTTCAGGTCATGAGATATTTGGGTTCATGAGTACCAAGCAGCTATGCTGTGGTCACCTCTGTGCTTTACTTGAAATCACGCACCTGCTTCTTCTCAAGTTTACCCTTGTTGTGTCTTTGTGTTCCTCAGGCTTGTTTATCTGTTGCTGAGCAAACGCTTGGCTCTGATTTTTGTGCTGAGGACAGAGGAAACGTTTTATTCTGGCGACTCCTCCGTGAAGGTCATATTTGCCCAAACCTTTACAGACTACTTACTTTTTTCACGCCCAAATCCTACAAGAAGGATCATTTTTTCACAGCTGCTTTCACTCGTGCGCGGGTTCCCTTCTAATCTGTTTGCTCGTGGCCTCGGTTTGAGGCAGCAGAGGAAGACGACTGTCCTCGCTGGGGATGGAGCTCAGTTCATGACAAATCAACATTAGCGGCCTTGTTGTGTCCTCTTGAACCACTCCAGGCGTCGGGGTATTTCTGGTCTTTACGTCAGGGGCGAATAACGCTGCCCGTCCCTTTTTAATCAGTTCAACAGCAAATTTCCCAAAGCTGACATGGCTGCGTGAGGCATGTCATTAGCATCAGTAAAATAACGTGATCCTGCAGCACAGTTGTGATTCATAATTTTAAATCTCAGATTGAGTGGGGACGATATTCTTTCTTTGCTGGGTTTCTCATTAGAACATAATGTCTTTAAAGCACATTGATGTAATGATGGCAACTATTTCCTCTGGTGAAACCTCTCTCTCTCTCTCTCTCTCTCTCTCTCTCTGTGAGTGTGTGTGTGAGTGACACACAGCTGGGCAGCCATGGTCCAGGAATGCAGGAATCTCCACTTCCTCCTTGTGTGTGTCTGTGTGTGTTCGTACCCTATTGTTTCCCACTTGCTCCAGCACAACACATACACACAAAACCAGATGATTGTAAAGTCTCACACACACACACACGGACAGATGGCTGTGGAGTGGCGGTAAACGCTGCTGGCCCAGAATCATCCTGTTTTTGTCGCTGCTCTTCCAGTTGTTTTCAGACCTCGGCCTGAAGTCACCAAAGCTCTGAGGATCCAGGGATCCAGGACATGTAGTCCTCATCCTGCCACGCGGGGTTCTGTTAACGCACTGTGGAGGGTTTGGTTTGTGTTCCATTGGTGCAGTGACATATCGATCACGTGCCTAGTTACACACCGAACCATTACAGTTTCTGTAATCATTTAATTCCACAGCTGACATGTTAATCTGCCGCTCTGAGCACTCCATAGATTTAAACAATGTAAACAAATGACTGGGCCGGTGTGGTGTGGTGCGACCAGCTATTTAAAGCTGCATGTCAATAAAGGTCATTGCCACATCCTGTATTTTCTATTTGCTCCTGAGAAAAACAATTAATGAAACATATGCAGGGGTTCAAAGCTGCTGCTGCTGCTGCTGCGGAGGACGTCTCCAGCACAGTGACGGAATGTGTGCTCACCGCGTGCTGGCTCAACACAAAGGAGATAATGGTGCGACAGGTGAAGCCGGCTGTGGGCCTTCCCCCGCAGACACATGCATATTTACAGCGTTTGACCTGGAGCGCCTCTGCTCAGCAGGTTGAACTCCCGACTCACAGGAGCTGCTCCTGTCAGTCACATCTAACAAATGGTTTAGTCCTTCAGGCGGGACCTTTTTTTTTCCATATTAAAAAAGTCTTTCGTGTCGTGCTGACATAGGAAGGTAAACACAAAACAATCTGTTGCCGCTCTTTAACTCGGCACCTTCAGCTGCGTCTCCTGGGGCCGACGTGTTCTGTACTGGTTTAGCTGGGAGGAGGGTTCCAACAAAAGAAGCGGCAGTGTTGAGCCTTCAGCGTGATTGAATCCTGCTCTGTTAAGTATCGAAGGAGGGTTGTGAGTGGAGCAGGATGTGCTGTTGGTTTACTGATCAGCCACCATGACCCTTTCACAGTCTGAGATAAATGAGACTTTGGTGGAATGAAAATATAGAGATGGAAAATGGTGTGGGCCTCAGGGCAGAGAAAATCAGAACAGGGACATTTTCTGGTTCAGTAAGAAGCTTGTCACGCGTTAATGCTTTGATTTTCTCAAAGGTCAGAGAGGTGTGGCTGAGAAGTCACCTGTTGGAAACCTCAGATCTCTCGGAAAAATCTCATCAAACGCAGTGAATGGCCAGAGCTGCCGAGCTGCTCGCTGACTTACTGCTCTCACAGCGTGGAAACCCGTTAGTCATGGCGTCAAAATGTCAAGAGACAGATTGACAATGAGATATTAACTCAGCACAAGATTGTAATTACCACAGGAGGTCGAGCAGGCCAGTTTTCCAAGATGTCCACTTAAGTGAAGTTAGGTCAATAAACAAAATGAATCTCCAGGGCCGTGCCTGAGCTTTAGAACAGATAAGAAGCTAGCCATGTAATTGTCAGATTTAACAGTTTTTGATTTAGTTCAAAGATTTCATTCCTCCCAACACACACACACACACACACACAGTGGGTGAAGTTAAGTGAAGATGTGTCGCAGTGGAGCACACTGAGTGCAGGAACCTTGCATGTTCCGTTCTGAGAGCCTCCATCTTGAGTTAAAGAGCTCCTAAAGAAGTGAAATCCCTCTTATTGACATATTCCTCCATCAGTTTGCATCGTTGTGGGCTGGCTCAGGATGAGTTGTTATGGCGAGCAGCGACTGCTGAGGTCACTCATGTTTGTTTTTCCTGGTCGCAGAGAGTAGAGAGTGAAATGCCACACTGAGCTGCCCATATGCTGAGTGAATGACACACACACGGCCTGATGGAGCTGTTAATAAGGGCCGTCAGTTAAGTTTCTCCATCACAGAGGAGAAGCAGCGCTGCTTCCTCTGTCCTCCTCATGCCCGTCGTTCGTTTCTCACTTGTCAGCGTGCGTGAAGGCGTTTCCCTGCCGAGGGTCTAATGGTTTTCACGGAGGAATTCACGCTGTAGCTTGAGGGCACTTCAGTGCAGCAGGCATTCTGGGTGATGATGTTCAAACCTGCGCCCACTCGGCTGCAGCAGATGCATGCTCCAGCCCCTCGGTCAGTGGAGTGGAGTAAGGCGGTGGATTGTTACCAGCAGCATCAGCCCTGAACTCTATGAGTCATCTCTGGTCCGTCTGCTGACTGAAGACGCACTGTCTCTGCCTCGCTCGTCTTCTGTTCTCTTTGCGTCTCTTTGTATCTCGTCCCTCCCGTCATGGCTTTGTTTTGGAGGGACTCTGCTCTTCTCAACTCGAGAGCAAACTGTTCTCAACTTTTCAGCACACTCTGCCCCACACAGCTCGTATGTCCCTGTTCTTATCCCGTCCTCGGTCCGTCTTTCCTTTTTTCTTTCGCTCCGATGGGGGCTTAGAAAAGCGATGCTGAATTTATTCTGTGTCGAATCCTCTCCTGTGCTTGCAGAGGCTTGACTCGTGCAGCAGAGCAGGTTCAGTTCCAACCCGGCCCTTTGCTGCATGACTTGCTCCATTATCTCTCTGTTTCACACCTGCTGTCTGTTGATAAAAAGAAAGAAAGACTCAGGAGGATATCTTCTCATCTCAAGTGTCTTTCTGAAATGTAACCTTATTAGAGAATGTGAATGACACTTGAGATGAGTTCCACTATTATAAACAAATGAGACACTTCTATGTTGAGCTTTAATACATGAACTCACCACATAAATGTTTTTCTCTGCAGCATCGCTCAGTAAATACGGTAGCAAGGCTGCAGCCGGGATCAGGGCAGATGGGGGAGTTGCTGTCAGACTAGAGGGACTGAAACCATAGAAATTCAAAACATAGCAAGAACTACTGAGTTGGAAACTACTCTCCCCTTTCTATTCCTCTCTCTCTCTCTCTCTCTCTCTCTGTAACACACACTCTCATTCTCATTTTCTCACATGTACTTATGCAGCGCTACACAGTCGTACTGGTACATCCTCGCCTGAACATCCATGTTTTATGAATGTGTGTTTCATGTAGAATTCAACTCGTGCCCCATCATGCACTGCTGCTGCTGAATGTAAACACAGTGGACTATTTATAGAAACCCGGCCTCTGTACCTTCAGCTTTTCAGGAATAAAGGCAACACTGTTTTGATATCCTGCCGAGGTGATGCTTTGAAAGGAATGAATGAATTCTACTCGTTTTGATTCTGCAGCACCCGCTGCAAACATCATATCAGGTTTTTCTGCTTGAGACGCAGTCAAACAGAGATAATAGAAAAACAACGTATCTAAAAACTACAGCCCATCAGATGTAGGAGGAGGTTAGTGAATGCGTACCAGCATTTATCTGACTCTGACACTGACGTCTCATTATGATGTAAAACCTGAAGCAGGTTCAACTTCTTTGTGCAACGCACAGCACACTCAGGGTGCCAGCTCCTTGTTGTATTGGTGGGGTTTAAAATGGCAGCTCATGTCAGGGCTCATGAATAACTCACTCCCTCTGTCTCCCTCCTTCAGGCTCGTAACGTCAACACAGGGGAGCTGGCTGCTATCAAAGTCATCAAACTGGAACCGGGTGAGTGGTCCTCTTCTTTTTGTTCAGGCTTTCATCCCTCCTCTCGTCTGTTTTCCATTCTGCCCTTTTCCTTCACCGTCCTAGAGATCACCCTGAGAGGCTCTAGTTCCTCCCATATGAGAAAACTATAAAATATATATTGTAAGTTACAGAAAGTGTGGAACTTCCATCTGTCTGCGGCCAAATAATTATGGTCCTTTTCCTTTAAAAAAGGAAAATATGGTGAAACCCGCTCTGCTGCCGCCCGTCTGCCCACCATCGTTCAGACACACACACACACACACTGTGGCTACGCTTCATTTCATTTCACTCCAGTTCTCTCCCCTGTTGTGAGAAAAGTAAATCAAGATGGCAGGTTATGACTCTAATGTGTCGGTGTTTTGCTGCAGGTGAGGACTTTGCTGTCGTCCAGCAGGAGATTATTATGATGAAAGACTGTAAACACTCCAACATTGTCGCCTATTTCGGCAGTTATCTCCGGTAAGCGTGTCTGTGTGTTCATCTGCAGTGTGTAGTTGTGTTACAGATTTGATTCTGTCTGTGTGTGATTCAGATGAGAGAAATTAAAGATAAATGTTTTTGTTTATGTGCAGGAGAGACAAGTTATGGATCAGTATGGAGTACTGTGGAGGAGGTTCTCTGCAGGACATCTATCATGGTAACACACACACACACACACAGTTAATTTCAAATTAACTGTGGTGTTTATGTGTTTTTGGAAATCTCTAATGTCCGTCGTCCCTCTCCTTCCTTGTCTCACTGCTGCAGTAACCGGGCCTTTGTCAGAGTCCCAGATAGCCTACATGTCGCGTGAGACCCTGCAGGTAGCGTATGGCGTGTTTATTTTTATCACGGTAAATGTTTTATCAGGAGGTGGAGAATAAACACGGAGGGATATTTGAGTGGAGCTGCAGCTGCTGCACTTTTTCCTCTCTGTCATGAATGAATGAATGACGCTGTCATTAAGAACATCAGGATACTTCATCAAGCTGCCAAAGGAATCTGATTTAGACGTTTGATGAAATGCGTTTAATAGAATTATTTTCCATTCAAATTTAAACGTGGTGCTGAGACAGAACTGGACATTCTGCCTCACAGCTGCGTGCAATCACTAGCAGATGAGGGATCTGTGCCGCCCACTCATTATTTTAAGAATGTAAATATTTCCTTTGCAATCATTTGAAAATAACCTGTTTGTCATTTTCCTGGGCTTGTTTCCATCATATCACTGTGTCTGCTGTTGTCTTCCGTCCTCAGGGTTTGTACTATCTGCACAACAAAGGAAAAATGCACAGAGACATCAAGGTGAGTTCTGGAGTAAAAAAGGACGAAATATTGAGAAGTCAGATTTTTAGTCAATTCCACAGGAAGACCATGCTCATGTGAGTGTTCTGTTCATTTATCAGACTGTCGTACGCTCCAGTATTAGCAGTTAAACCTGGTGATTCTATGGTGTTGTCGACAGGCGGCATCAGCCAGTGACAAATCTGATCTCCTGAATGTGAAGTGTGATTTTCTGCTCTTGTGTCCTGATGTGTGTGTTTCCTCCCGACAGGGAGCCAACATCCTCCTGACAGACAACGGCTACGTTAAACTAGGTGAGAGGAACATGCAAAGCCTCTGCAGTTTCCTCCTGCTTCAAAAGACTGAATCTGAATGGCCTCATTTACTCATCTGCTCCTCTGTCTTTCCCCCTTTGTGCAATCATTTCTGTTCCTACCCTCCCATTTATCCCCCCCCCACATTCCTCCTTCATTCGTTTACTCTTTCCCCTCTTTTATTCTCAATTTCACCCCCCCCCCTCCCAGCTGACTTTGGTGTGTCGGCCCAGATCACAGCAACGCTTGCCAAGAGGAAGTCGTTCATTGGAACTCCTTATTGGTGAGTTGTGCTTATTTTGCCTGAGCTCGCTCCCTTAAAACCACGCGCACGTAGAGTAAGTATGTCAAGCCCATCTTCATGTGGCGTGCAAGGTGCAGATGAAATTTGTCTCGTGGTTCATCATGCTGCAGAAAGAAAACCAGAGTCGTTTTCGTTCAACATTTCGTTTCGTGCGTTTATCCCGTTATTCCTGGATTTCATGCATGTGTTGCATTAGTGCAACCAGAGTGGTTGCTTCTTCTCTAAACCCGAACAAACCAGGAATGAATAGTATTTCTGGGTCTTAGAGGGATTCCAACAGCAACGGGGTCATGGAGAAGTCAGAGAGTTGTACAACTCTGTTCACATTCAAGTCCTGCTCTCGTACGCAGCTACTTCATTAACCCCATTCAGTGCTTGATAGAAACAAGCGCTCCTCCCTCGCTGGGATGTTATCTTCACGTCGTCCTCCTGCCTCCCTCTGCAGGATGGCCCCGGAGGTGGCAGCAGTGGAGCGGAAAGGAGGCTACAACCAGCTCTGTGATATCTGGGCTGTGGGCATCACTGCAATAGAGTTGGCCGAACTCCAGCCTCCCATGTTCGACCTGCACCCCATGAGGTGAGAGAGTGTCACTGTGTGTGTGTGTGTGTGTGTGTGTGTGTGTGTGTGTGTGTGTGTGTGTGTGTGTGTGTGTGTGTGTGTGTGTGTGTGTGTGTGTGTGTGTGTGTTGTGTGTGTGTGTGTGTGTGTGTGTGTGTGTGTGTGTGTGTGTGGACCTGCAGTCAGGGTCACATGTTCACATCCCCGCCGCTTCTCTCTCTCCTCACAGGGCTCTGTTCTTAATGACCAAGAGTAATTTTCAACCTCCGAAGTTGAAAGATAAACTGAAGTGGTAAGAGACCGTGTCTTTGTCTTTAATGCTCAGGTCTGTGTGTCTCTTACTAAGGCTGAACGTTCCATTCTTCTTCTGTTCCTTCCTCTGTCGTCCAGGACAAATAACTTCCACCACTTTGTCAAACTGGCTCTGACCAAGAACCCAAAGAAGAGGCCCACAGCTGAGAAACTCCTGCAGGTCAGACACGAGGACTTCTCACAGCTTCTGGCTGTGGAGCACGTGCGCGTCTTTCAGTCATGTAACTTGCTCTGTCTGCTGTTGCCGGTCCAGCACCCGTTTGTGTCGCAGCCGCTCAGCAGAACGCTGGCGATCGAGCTCTTGGATAAATCCAACAACCCCGACCACAGCACCTTCAACGACTTTGACGATGACGACCCCGAACCTGAGGTAACCTTTGACCTCCTTCTGACATTTTGCTGTAACCAGTATGAAAGTGGCTTCAGAGAAATGATGGTGTTTTTGCTGGATCTCGTTTCTTCTCTCCAACGTTGTTCTTCGTGCTACTTTTCTTCACACTCGCCTCTGTTCTCTGTCACACGTGACTCATCTGTCTGATCTTTGTCCTTCCTCTACCCCCTCCTTCCTCTTCCTGCCTTTATTTTACTCTGTGCTTTTATTCTTTCACATCTTGGCCTTCATCGTCTGCTCGTCTTCCTCTTTCTTCCTCTTTCTCCTTGCAGCACTTCTCCTCCCTCCTTATTTTTTTTTCTCCTCCTCTCTCCCCAACTTCTTTCTCCTCTCTTCTTGTCTCCTCCCCCCTACCCTCGACCTCCCCCTCAGTTTAAGTACAGGGGTCATTTCCTACCCATAAGCCCCGGTGCTCGACGCGCCCCCCGCTTTGCGGCCCGTAGGAAGGTACCGGCGTGGGCTGCGGTGTCTGCAGTGATTTCAGTCTAACACAAACCGATTCTTGTTTTGAATGAAAGTTGCTTTCCATTCAGAGGAGCTGTGACTGGCGTTGTCATGGAAACTGGTTCAGATGCAGTGAGCACTTGAGCATTTAATGCGACTGTGTCATTGACATCAACACTA
This sequence comes from Pseudorhombus dupliciocellatus, assembly GCA_016785235.1. NCBI lineage: Eukaryota > Metazoa > Chordata > Actinopteri > Pleuronectiformes > Paralichthyidae > Pseudorhombus > Pseudorhombus dupliciocellatus. Next base: position 681,528 of record JAFBJW010000102.1, read on the forward strand.
AAACTTTACAGATCACACACCATGATCACCTTTGGTCACTTTCCATGACAACAGATTCCTCTGCGGCCATGTTGGTCAAACCAGCAGACACCAGTTGTCCCAGTGGCTCGACAAGCATGGTGTGAGGTTGCTGTGATTTGAAACTACGTTTTAGAATTAAACATTGACTCAAAGAGAGATTATGTTATGTAGGTTTGCAGTACAGTGTTTGATAGCACTCTAAGGGAGTATTCATATTCCCTGGATGTTGTTGCCTGGGAATGTTTGTGTTTTCCGTTGACTGTGTTGATTTGTTTGGGTTGTTGCCTCAGAGTGCAGCTGACTGTTCTGCTGTGTCATCAAGCCCCACCCACAGGAAATAGCAGTGGGATTAATGCTTTTTTTTTATGCCTCTATTGTAATCTTCTCAAGTGCGTGCACAGGGCTGCACTGTGACGAGTCTTTGAACAGCCAGTTGACCGTGTGTGTGTGTTTCCTGACAGTCTCCGGTCTCTGTTCCTCATCGGATTCGTTCCACCAGCAGGAGCACAAGGGAAGGGAAGACGTTGTCTGAGATTAACTGTGAGTGGACACACCATGGGGACGTGAGCGCGCTCTGTTTGTCTCCGACAGTCTTCACACAGGTGTGTTTTCTCTCTCTCAGTCGGTCAGGTGAAGTTTGATCCTCCGTTGAGAAAGGAAACAGAGCCCCACCACGAGCCGGTGAGTTCTTCTCTGTGCCATTTGTGTCTATGTGAACGTGTGTGTGTCTGTGAGTGGGATTATACTCACCAACACCAGCATGGCTGATCCTCACCTAATCACAGGAAGCCCCCCGACCAGCCCATGTCGTCAGCCAGTTGAACTGAACAGGAAGCACGTGTGTGCAGTTCTGACTTTAACGTATGAGCAGGGACCAGGGAGCTGACGGACGTGTGTGTGACAGGATCCACTGGCTAAGCTTCATTTTGGAACGGGACAATATTGACAGAAAGTTTCAGTCAAAACGTTTGCATCGTAGAGACAGGAGTGTTTCAGACAGAAGCTGCATCAACGGACAGTGTGATCACAGTTAGGATAATTAAAACGTATAAAAATAGCTGGGGTGGTGCAGGGCTCACGCACGATCTCGGTGTCTGGTTCAAACCCTCCACTCCCTCACTGCCTTCCACATGTTCTACACTTTGTTTGCACCGTCACTACAAACCTTCATCCTCCCATGAGATCAGGTCAAACCTCAACCCCTCTGGTTATTTTCACCTCTGCCACGTTCATTCATCCCTTCGTCCTTCAGGCTGTCTCCGTCCACAGGAATGTGAGAACATGGTCTCTCTCTGGTCTCGCTGAAGCATTTTAAAGTCAGTGAATCATTCCCTCATCAATTCTCTCATAGATGATTCATTAGCAACTCCAGCAATTTGTGGCATCTGGAGTCATTTGCAGCACGTTTCACTTCCTGTTTGCTCCGAAACACAAACATCCCCAGAACAACAGTTCAGAAAAATGGATTAAGGTGTCATGTGGTCTGAGTTCAATGCATTTGTTTATGAATGATTTTCCACCCCCATCTCCTGCAGTTTATTCCTCCATCCGTGCACACCCTGTTTCACCTCGCTCCCATCCATCCCCCGTCTCTTCAGATTCATATTCCAGTATCCACCTCCTCCTCCTGCTCATCCATGGACTTCACAGCCCATTTTTGGCCTTAATCCATTTTTCATTCGTCACCCTCACTCTTGTCCTCCCCCGTTCCCTCCATCGGTCCAGGTTAATATATTAACTGAGGTCTCTCTCGCTCTGTCTTGCTGACCAGTGTGATTCTGAGCCCTATCTGGACTGTGTTGAGGAGCTCTACTATACCGCGAGATCTAATCTGGTAGTACTCTTTCTATCCGTCTCTCTCTCTCTCTTTCTCTTTCAGCGTCTCCCTCTGTCCACCTCCACTCGCCTTTTTTCTTTTTACTTTACACCATAACATGATGCCTCCTATGTCACACCTCCGTCTTTCTCTCTGTTTCTCTGAAGGACAGTCTCTTGTCCTTTGTTTGGCTCTCTTGCTTTCCGAGCCCATGCTGTCTCACTTATTTGTTTTATTTATTTTATTTTCCACAGTGCTGATTGCTTTGGCTGCTCCATGTCCAACATTTATTTTGTTCCTTTTCACATATTTGTTCCATCTGATCTGGTCCATCCATCTGTTACTCTTCATTCTGTTCTTCTTTTTCCAGCCGTTGTTTTTTGTTTGCCTCACTGATGTCGTAGTTGTCATGGTGACAGGAGTCTTGTTGTTTTTTTTTCTTGTTTTCAATCAGTGAAATTTATATTAAGTCTCTGGATGGTAGAAAAAGATGGATGACATCGCAGCTCCCCATAAACAAATCCAAATAATCCTCATTGCCTCTTAGTGGCTGCAGAATAAATCTCTCTCCATGTTAGTGGATGGGACATGATCAAACTTGAGGACACATTTCAGGTTGTCCTTGGTCCAACACAGACATTGGCTCAGAATGAAATGATGGCTGCCCCCATATTAGAGATAATTCAGCTTCACTTTCAAACAATATATAGTCCATCTTTGTTTCCAGTCTACACTTCTCTTTAGAATATTATAAACTCTAAATCACTTGATGTTTCTCGTCTGTATTTCTTTACAGATTGTGCCTCTTCTGCTTACGTGTCCTCTAACCTCTTGCGTCCAGTAGTTGACCAGAGCAGCGAGGCCTTATTTGTGTGTGTGTGTGTGTGTGTGTGGCTGTGTAATGTTTGTGTCACTCTTCTTCTGCAGTTTGTGCGTTTCCCTCTGCATGCTCGTTGCATTACGTCATTATCTTTACCGATGTCTTTGTGACACGATGCTGCGTTCACATTGTGTTGGAACCAAAACGGACCTGGATTGAAATGTACGCGTTATAATCCAACTCCAACAAAAACGCGAGCCTCCAAACAGAGATTTTCTAACTAACTCTGGTGTTTTTTCAACCTCGTTATTTAATCTGTCGTTAGCCCTTAAACTAACTGTAGTAACAGACTGTTACTTCAGAGAAAACTATGTTATTAATAAGATCTAAATCTGGGTTTACCAGCAAATTTGTTTTCAAGTAGGAACTGGTCAGATCAGTTTACTCCTTTTGAATCCAGTAAAGAGATCTTAACTGTTTTTAATATATCTGCAAACCTGAATTTATCAAACGCCAAGTTGCCGTCACGTCAGTGGCACCCTCGCAGTCACTGGGCCTCAGAACAGTGTCCCAGCCGTGGACACGTGGCTCCAGCTTCAGCTCGGTCTGGCCTCAGAGATGTTGAACCAGCCCCTGATGAAATGTGGTGGCTCTGCTCTAACGCCGTTTGTCTGTCTCTAGGACTTACAGCTGGAGTATGGACACGACTCACCGAGTCTGCTGGGAGGAAACAAGTGAGTCTCTCTCTGTCCCTTTGCTCTCCTAAGTTTTCATGGCAGATGCATCTGTCACACTGTCACGCTGCCAAAGGAGCCAAGAGACGCTCTGAAACGTTTCTGTGCCGTTCTCTCCACGAACAGGAGTCTTCTCAAGTCTGTGGAGGAGGAGCTTCAGCAGAGGTAAGTCGGACTCCTCTTCCTCGCATCCCAGGTGACTCCGGGGGTCTTGATTTGCTGGTCCTCTAACCGCGCCCACCCATCAGCCAATCATTGTTAACGGCAGGACTAATCAGGCCAATCACACGCAACTAATGCTGCTGCCACGGCTCTCGGCTGTCTGGGTTTTTACTTTTCCTCTGCGGCTTGCGTCACGCTTTGATGTCACCAGGAAAAGGCTGCGCTTCATAGGAGCTTCCTGCAGAGCATGGCTCTCACACACACACGCACACACACACGTGCACGTAAATCAAGTTTCCTCCCCAAAGCTGCGATGGATGTACTTAGCAATTTCACTGGCAAGTCTGTGTCAATGGGATTTGTATTGAAAGGGTCGGATAGTTCGGATTGTATTTGTACAGTTTACTGTATCCGAGTACAAGGAAAAGGTCAGTGTGTGCTCTACAGTAAACGTACAGTGTGAAAACTCTGAATAAATGTTGTGTCTAAATTAAAACAGGAAGCAGACGTGATGAAATGTAGTTTCCTCTGATTGTAACAGAACAGCCTGCTCCTCTGTTTCAAAGCTGATATTTCTTTTAGTGTGGATCTGTTCGGTCCTCTCAGATCTCACAGTTCAGAGGTTAGAGGTCATGTGTGGACCGAGCATCACTCAGATCTCCCTCCCCTCCTCCTCCTCCTCTTCTTCCTCCTGTTGTCATCTCCTATCTCCTTTGCTTGCTCCCCTCTCCTTCTCTCACTCAATCTCTCCCTCCTCCTATTCTCTGTTTCTACTCCTGTACCTCCCTTCCTCCCCCCACCCCCCTGCTCCTCTATCTTCACCTCCTCTCCCAGGGGCCATGTGGCACACTTAGGGGATGATGAGGATGAGGATGATGATGGTGCAGATGATGATGAAACTCACACTCAGTAAGTTCTCTCCCAGTGTTAGAAGTGGAAGCCTGTTCCTCCTTGTCTCCTCCTCCTCCTCCCTGACACCAGGGAGGAGGAGGAGGATGACAAAGTGGAAAGCTTCGTCTTTCACAGTTTCATCCGAGCATCTTTACGCAGCACACCCCACCATCGCGCCACATATGCCACCCGTGTTTGTGTGTGTGTTGTCCACGCTGATACTACTTGTGTGACGTTACTAACCCTAACCCAAACTAACAAACACACACAGGGAGTGGGAGTAACGTTAGACATGGACGGGACTACAACTACAGTATTTTGTAAATCAAGTACACTGTAAGATCCATATGAGTCCTGCTAGATGTCAGATTGTGGAACACACAATGTGTAGTCTGTTTCATTCCTCATAACCTTGACACCTCATTTGCTGCTATCTTGTTTTGTTCTTCACTTGCGCCGCCATCTGTGTGTGTGTGTGTGTGTGTGTGTCTTCTCTCGCCCTTATACCCCTGCACACTGTGTGTGTGTGTGTGTGTGTGTTCACTGTGATCAGCTCCCAGCCTCTTTCTTTGTCTTTCTTCTTCACTGTCACTAACAAGTGGCTTTCTCAGTCTGCAGTTTTGAAGTGGAACTCTAACGTCTCTGTGAATCCAGCGCTGCTCCATCAGAATCGTTATGTTTGGACGTCTTTTGAATTCAACTTTGAATTCTAAAACTGATTGAATATTCAGTTTTAAGCTGTTGTTTAACTCTCAGCACGTGTTCTCACAGACGTTACGAAGCTTTATCTGCAGGTTGTCATAACCCCGTCACTGTCATAATTCACTTCAATTAAGTGTCTGTCCCATCGGGCTATGGTCATACCTTTAGTTTCGTGTCTGATCCTCCCGTCACGAACACATTTGAAATCTGAAGTCACTCTACATTAGTTTATGTGTAAAGAAACGTACAGTACAGTCAAGTACTCAAGTCCAAGCATCATTTCTAAAATGGGTGATGGAAGGCCAAAGCCCCTGTGGTGACACGACAGCAGACGCCTGTCCTGCTTCATGTGTCCTCCAGCAGAGCCTTTAACTCCGTCTTGTTGTTCTTCAGTAAATCGAGCACCATCATGAGGCCAAAGGTCCCGCCCCCGCTGCCACCCAAGGTATGAGCAGAATTTAACACTCAGATACTTACTGTTTGGATTATTACAAAACGAGAAATGAACCAACTGCTCGTCTGTTTGTTCTCAGCCCAAGTCCATCTGCTCGTCCCTGCAGCAGCAGAAACAGGACGACAGCCACTCCCACAGCGAGGACGACAGCGGAGGCGGAGGAACCATCAAGCGCTGTCCGGTCCCGCAGACGTCGAGTCCGGCCAAGCCCGCCTCCAACGTCCCTCCACGACCCCCGCCCCCGAAGCTGCCGCCCCACCGCCGCAGCAGCTTAGGTAACGAGAGCCCAAAGCGCACGGACGGCGAAAACTCTGCCCCAGACGATGATGGGAGCTTTAGGCATTTCTGGGAGTGGCTCCACACGCCTCACACAGAGGAGGAGCTGGAGGAGGCATGGGAGGTGCTGAAGGAGGTGAAAGAGGAGGAGAAGGAAGCGAGTAAGAGCAGCCGATTGGTAGATTGGTAGTTTCCGCGGACCCTCTTGTCCCCTTCGATTGGTTGTGTGGTCTCCCATCAGTCAGTCCTCAGAGTCTGGTTGATTTATTTGTCCCATGAGCTCATTAATACCTTAGTGCCTTTTAATTTGTTTTTGTTCGTAGTTCCTCCCGTCCATCAGCTTCTGCTTAATATGGTTGTTTGTCATCTTTACTGGCATCTGATTGGTTGATTAACCCCGATCAGTCAAAACATACCAGTCTGCTACCACTGACCCTCGCTTCCGAGGAGGAAGAAGGAAGAGGAGAAAACGTCGTCCTGACGCTAACGTCGTGAGCTAAAGATGAAGCAGCGCTCAAACACACAGCAGCGTACATGGTCCTTGAAGCTTACGCACCGGTAGAGGCGGCGTGCATGAGCGTTATTCTCCCAATCTCAGTATTCCCATGTGTCATTGCAGCTGAACTGGTGTGGTTCATTCACACCTCCCTCAGGTCACGACCGTATTTGATCCTCTGTTTTCTTCCTGCTGCAGCCTGCTGCTCTCTCCCTCCCTCCCTCCCTCCCTGCTCCCAGTATTTCTTTGTTTTAGTTCTTCTCTCCTCTGTGTCTCTGGCCCTGCAGACTCGACTCTACTCACCGAATCCAACAATGTTTATGAGTGTAGTCGCCATCTGTTCACTCACCCACTCTCTCCCTGAAAGATGAATCTGCATCTGTCTCTCTCTCTCTCTCTCTCTCTCTCTCTCTCTCTCTCTCTCTCTCTCTCTCTCTCTCTCTCTCTCTCTCTCTCTCTCTCTCTCTCTGTCTCTCTCTCTGTCCCTCTCTGTCTCTGAGTCTCCGTCTCTCAGACGTACTGAGCTGTGGCTCTGTTGTTTTCTTGGTTGTAGGTAACGGGCTGAACTCTCCACACAATGGTGAGAGGGACAGTCCAGCAGAGAGACAGTCCACCATGCCCCCTAGTGTCCCTATACGGAAAGACAAGAAGGATGTTACGGTAGGCAGACGTTGCTCAGCAGCACTGCATTCTGGGGAGTGAAAACTGACGCGATGAAAAACAAGGGCTGACTGTTCACGTGTGTGTGTATTATTTTCCCAGATGCCAATCAGTAACGGTCTCCCGCCTACACCTAAAGTCCATGTAAGTCTGTTTGTTGCTGCTCTGCCTCCGAGACAGATAAAACTGTCAAAGCGTCCCAGAATATAATCACAGGCTTTACATATTTATAGGGCGTCATTTGAAGTATGCTCCATATATCATGGTCACTGTGTTTTCCATTCTTCCTCTGCGCCCTGTGTGATGATCGTCTCCTAATGTTGGCAGATGGGAGCGTGTTTCTCGAAGGTGTTCAACGGCTGCCCTCTGAAAATCCACTGCGCCACTTCATGGATCAACCCAGACACCAGAGGTGACGAGCAGCTGCCTCCTGTCCATGTTTGCAGTCTGAGCTGCTCTTGCTCTAATACCTCTTCTTGTGTTTGGTTTTTTCAGACCAGTATTTGATATTTGGAGCTGAAGAGGGGATCTACACGTTAAACCTTAATGAGCTGCACGAGACCACGATGGAGCAGGTGAGACTGAGGATAGAGCAGCCGTCTGCCAACGCTCCCTTAAGTCCATCCAGGCTCAGTGCTGCATCTCAACTCTCTCCGTCTTCTGTCTGCAGCTGTTCCCACGGAGGTGTACCTGGTTGTACGTCATGAACAACTGTCTTCTCTCCATATCTGGTGAGGTCTCACATCCTGTAGATTTGCCCCTAACAGGATTGGTACAGCTCATATTCATGACCTTTGTCCTGTCTCCGTCCCCTCCCAGGAAAGGCGTCCCAGCTGTACTCCCACACCCTCAGTGGTCTGTTCGAACAGGCCCGGCAGTTACAGAAGTTACCCGTAGCCATTCCCACGCACAAGCTGCCCGACAAGATGATTCCCAGGTAACGCTCCCACCAGCAGGAAAAGACACGTCTGCAGTGTCCAGCCTTAACAGTCCGTCTGTGTTCTACAGGAAGTTCGCTGTGTCCAATAAAATTCCTGACACTAAAGGGTGCCAGAAGTGCTGCGTAGGTGAGCAGGAGCGTTTCAGAGTTTGGTCCTAACTCAGATGTGTGCAAAGGAACAGGGCAGTCAGGATGTGTGTGTGTTCTGTTGCTGTAGTGCGGAACCCGTACACAGGCCACAAGTATCTGTGTGGAGCCTTCCAGTCCAGCGTCATGCTGCTGGAGTGGGTGGAGTCCATGCAGAAGTTCATGCTCATCAAGGTTTGTTTCCTTTGTCTCATTTGAGCGACGGCTCCTAGTTCTGGTTTATTCAGCGGGCTCTGTTATGAACTCTGACCCCCCCATCAGAACATCGACTTCCCGCTGCCGTGTCCGTTGGAGGTCTTTGAGATGCTGGTGGTGCCGGAGCAGACCTACCCTCTGATCTGCGTGGCCGTCAGTAAAGGCACCGAACTGAACCAGGTGGTCCGGTTCGGCACCGTCAACCCCAACTGCACCTCGTCCTGGTTCACAGAAGCAGGTGTGCAGCGGCGCCGCCGTGTGGATGTGACGACGCCTGAATGTGTCAAAGATTAAAAAAAAAATAACCCTCTCTCCTCTGTCTCTGCAGACACGCCACAGACGTGCGTGATCCACGTCACTCAGCTGGAGAGAGACACCATCCTGGTGTGCCTGGACAGTGAGTACAACACACACACACACACACGTGTCTGAGTTTGTGCTGTGCAGCGTTTCACCGCCTCCCTCGGCCCTCCCTCTCTCTCTCTCACAGGGTGTATAAAGATCGTGAACCTGCTGGGCCGCTTGAAATCCAGCAGAAAGCTCTCAGCCGAGCTGACGTTCAACTTCCAGATTGAAGCCACGGGTAACAACCCAGAGCCACACCCACTGAGCTGGTGACTCTCATAACTCTTCTAGTTTAAATTACAAGCTAATCTGTCCGTCTGCTTCCTCCCAGTTTGTCTCCAAGACAGTGTCCTGGCCTTCTGGAGGCATGGCATGCAGGGGCGGAGCTTCAAGACCAACGAGGTGCAATTTATAGCCTGTCTCTGGGTGTGGTCGTGTGTGTGGGGGGGTGGGGCCTGTTCACTTCCTTTAATGTGGCTGAATGTTTAATGATGTTGTTGAAGCTGCTTGATTCCTGAAATAGAAGCAGATCACAAACAGATGCGTCATCGATCTCCATGAGTGAAACTTTAAAGATCGTTTCATGATGATGCTGCTCATCATTAACCGTCGGCCACATCGTCCCCAACTCACCTGACCTCCACATGTAGCCTCCCACTGGACATATGACCAGTTGGACTGTCCTTGATTCTTGTGTCTTCCCGTGGTCAGATCACCCAGGAGATCTCTGACAGCACACGCATCTTCAGACTACTGGGATCAGACAGGTGAGGCCACACACACACACACCTCACCTCATACACACCCTCACACACTGGTCTGGTCTGTGTTAACCATGATGTCTCATCACTGAAGACGTGCCGACTGTAGACACCCAGAGGCCGGGGACAGAGGCCTCTCTCTGCCCAGGTACCCTCGCTGCCCCACTCTCTCTCTCTCTCTCTCTCTCTCTCTCTCTCTCTCTGCTCTCAGCTCAGGAGCTTTCAGGCTGGAGGACGGGACTGTTGGGGGGGGGTGTCTCCTGTCTCTTTCAGCCTCCCTGTGAAACCATAGACTGTGTGGAAAGTCACGTGACGCATTTCCACTTCCTCCTATCATAAATCCCTTACGTGGGTTCCAACCTTTGAACCGTCTGGGTTACAGAGCTGTTTCCCTGTCCCTCAGTCTCTCCTGTCGCCGTCTTCTTCCCGTGCACTGGCCGTTCGCAGGGTTGCAGTGGACCCTGAGTGGGTCGCTGGTGGTCTGGACAGACAGACAGACTGGGCCGTTCTTTTATCTGGGATTTAAAGGCAGAAAAATCAGATGTGTGTTCTGGCATCCTCACCTGAACCTGTGTGTGTGTGTGTTCCAGAGTTGTGGTGCTGGAGAGCCGGCCGACAGACAACCCGACCGCCCACAGCAACCTCTACATCCTGGCAGGCCATGAAAACAGCTACTGAGACACACACACACACACTCACACACTCTCTCTCACTCACACAGACACGATCTCTGAACAGCGCAGCACTGATGCAGCCGGGAGACACGCCCTCGCTGGGCAGCGTCACTGGGAGACGTTTGGAAAGCGTGTGTCAGTCGAGCATGTTGTAGAAGGAGCGCGGGTCTGAGGCCAGCTGGGGGGGGGGGGGCGGGGCCTCCTGGCCAGCTGGGGGGGGGGGGCGGGGTCTCCTCTCCTGATCGCACCCCCCCCTCCTGCATACCGCACACTGGGAAAACAACGTCCAGCACAGAAGTTCAACACTACTTCTTCTACTACTTCTACACACATTAGTACTACTACTACTACTGCTACTTGCGCTAAGCTTCACAGGACAGCCATCTTGCACAGAACCCCTCCCTCTGACTCCTCCTCCCTCTTTTTTATTTTAAACTACACCTTTATTTATTGTGGCATGATGTAACTTTAACAACCAGGATGGCTTTCCTCTTTTATTATTACTTTTTTTTTAAGGATAAAAGAAAACGAACTAAAAAAGCTTCGCCACCTCTGCTAGAATCCAAGTCCAGTACCATCACCACACCACACAAGTGCTTAATTGACCTCTATTTAATTGTTGTAAATATAAATGTAGTATTTTTTGACAGAGACAAACACTAAAAAGACTAAGGTCGTGTAGATAGGTGTGTGTATAGTTGCTCTGTACAACTGTGGAGACGAACAGAGACGTGGGCGGAGTCACAGTAAACTCACTTCCTGTTTCCCTGATCATGTGACGTGGCCTAGGATGCAGACCCCCCCCCCCCACAGTCTCCTCAGGTGCACAGCTTTAGACGTCTGATATTATTCTAATAACGATCGGGAAGCTCAGGACCGGACTGGGCGAACACAGGAAGCAGGCTGGTCATCGTCACCCTGCATGCGTCGCCAGGTCAGCGTTCATTTCTCTTTCCTGTCTCAACATCATCGTCTTTTGGTTTTGTTTTGTTTTTGTTTTTTTTTTTTTATTCTATTTTAATCAGAAAGCCTTTCTTTCTTAAATGTTTTTTTTATTGAACCACTGGTGTTAAAATTTTGCACAGAGAAAAAAAATTGTATTTGATAAACAAATGTGATGTCATCATATGACCTTGTTTGTATGCACAGTGTGTGTGTGTGTGAGTGTGTGTATGTGTGTGTGCATCGTGTTCAGAACCGGTCTTTGAGTGACAGTTTCTGCCTGAAGCCCCTTTAAAAAGAAATCTGGATTTACACAGAAAGAAAAACGAACTGGTTTGAATTAAATATCATCCATGAATAAATAAGGACATTAAATTAATAAGAGAAACACTAGAATGGCACTTTCATCAGAAACATTTGGATCAAACGATAAGCTTTGATTCCAAAAGTTAAAGACTATTGGGCGGCCATTCTGATTTCTGTGTAAATCCTTTGTTTTCAGCCTCCACTGCTGTGACTTTATCCAAACCGCATGCATGCAGACGTGCGCCGCGTGCTCGTGGCGTGTTGAAGGGTACACGACCGTCTTTACAAGCTGTGACACTCCAGGTTCCTATCACACTAGTTGAGTTTTTTTAAAAAAAAGGCGGCATCGCCGACCCTGAAACCTGTCGGCTTCATTTTCCAGAAATGCGCGTGTCACACGAGTGACGTCATCACGTGCACGTGACACTACACGCTGTGTGTGAGCAGATTTCTCTGGTCCTTGGACAAACCTGAAACTACAAGTACACTGCGACACTATTTCTAAAAATCCTGCTTCCAGTGAAATCCGGTGCTTTGACTTTTACGTCCCTGGATCAAAATGCAGTAAAAACACGTATGACATCATCAGTGCTAAAGCTAACGTTCGACTGACAGTGCGTAGATTGCAAACCTCAGCCAACATTAAATTAAGCTGCACAGAATTACACTCACATAGAAAACACTTCCCCAGACACAGAAATGACACCAGGTTTATTTGATTTCTTTTATCCGACGCCTCCTGAAGGAGAGTGGCAAAAACTGTTTTAGCTTTCTGCTCTTCCTCCTCGTCCTCCTCCTCTTCTTCTTCTTCTTCCCCTTTATGTTGAGTGAACTGAGTCACAGCAGCACGTCCGTCCTCCAGACGTCACACCTGAGCCCCTGCACACTGTTATTCACATTGTAAATCGGCGACATCAGGTGAGCCGGGGCAGGGGTTTAGCCAAAATCATGCTAATACCTTAGCGTCTCCGTTAACAGTGAGCGTCAGAGCTGCAGTCACGTTCTGCATCTTGCACAGATGTGTTCATCCAGTGTCAGAGGGTAATTCAGTTCGTTCCATTTGATCGATGTCTCTTGAGTTTAGCTGCGTGTCACGACCAACCATGTTTCCACTTTAACTTGGAAGAAATTCCTCAAACTTACTTCAACGTTGTTTTTAATGTAAAGCCAAAATATGCTATTGTAATAATAATCAGATCACAGCAGCTCGTCTAAAATCATTTGTTTGTTTTCGTTTTATTTTGGCGGGGATGCCCATTGTTTGTTTGTTTCAGGAGCTCCAGCTCTCCTGGGTCAAACCTGAGACGACGAGGACACCGGGTATGTGGACGAGACCATCGCAGGTCAACGCCACGTACTCGGCCCCCGTCGGATGAGTCATGTGAAAAACCCCCGGTTTGATCCAGGAGCCCCCCCGACGCTCCACCAACACACGTCTCCTCCGTTCTATCGCACCACCTTTGTCTCTTGGTTTTCATAATGCAATGCACATGTTATGAAATGTATATAGTGTAAAATAAAAAATGGGTTTGTTTTACATACTGTATAATTGCCTATATTTTGTTGCAGAAGTGTAACAGATTTATGAGATGACAGGTTAACACATTAAAACGAAGGAACTCGAGCGGGCGCTGTCATGTGGTCATTTGCGGTCATCTCCACGTGCAGGGCCGGCCCTAGGATTCTGGTGGCCCTAACCAAAATATTATGTGTGACCCCAAAAACTGTCACAGGTCAGCCATGAAACATTGGCTCCGTGTAGTGGGGGTGGGTGTCCACAGGGGGGCAGGAGAGAGAGGAGGAGGACAGGGATGGACGGGGGGGGGGGGGGGGGGGGTTTGGGGGGAACCGGGGGGGGGGGGGGGGGGGGGGGGGGGGGGCTATTTGTGCCGAACCCAGTGAAAGGGAAATAATGAGGATGTCCAGTTCACCCAGTGAGAAGGTGTTAGATGAATGGGCTGAGTCCTCCAGCAGCTCACACTGTCCCCTGTCCCGGGCTGTCCCCTGTCCTTTGTTCCAGGGAATAAAACGCAGCCTAATTGGGTGAAGGGTTGATGTTGATTAGCCTCCTCCTCCTCCTCCTCCTCCTCCTCCAGCAGCAGACGGGGATTAAGCCTTTACTCTGTAATTATGATCAAGCTTACGTCAGCAGATATCCACCCATTCTCCGGAGGAGGAGGAGGAGGCATGAGCAGCCCGGCGGAGCAGACACGCGCTGGAGGAGCAGGAACAGGAACATCCGCCTGAGTCAGCGCCACGACGCGGACGCACACACGCGCTCTCCCCCCGGCACGGAGCGCCGCTGCGCTAATACGCATCAAGATGGCGGTGCAGGCGGCGGACGGCGACGGAATAGTGAGTACATGTGGCGGAGCATCTAGGGTTAGGGGTACTGCGCATCTAGGGTTAGGGGTACTGCGCATCTAGGAGCGTTTATTGTGCGTGGCGCTGTGCGGGGCGGCGAGGCCGGCGGGGAGGACGCGGGGAACCCGATGCGTTTGTGTGGAGGTGTCGGCGGCGCGTGCTCACCTGGGCCGGTGAGCCCGTGCGCCGCTAGAAACGTGCGCGTCTGCAGCGATGCGCAGTGCAGCCGCTTTGCTAATGTGACGCTGCCGCACTAAACAAAAACACGTCTGCTGCTGCCACCGTGTCATTGTTGCACGGCCGGGCGCGTGCGCGTGCTCTCTAAATGACACTGTGCGTCCTGGTGTTGCAGAATGTGGAGGACGAGCACCTGAACGACTCGCTGGAGAACCCCGGCCTCATCTCACCTGACAAGGAGGACATCTCCCGTCTCCTGGTATGAGGAGTCCAAAGACACCCTCGGCCTCCTCTGGGCCTCCTGCTGGCCTCCTGCTGGCCTCCTCCGGGCATGTGCCTGGCGGATCTAATGTGTGTTTTTTTGCGCAGACGGTGCCGTTCAGCGGACGCATCCGCGGAGGCATGCGGCCCGGGAAGAAGATCATCGTGATGGGGATCGTGGACCAGGAGCCTGAGAGGTGAGGTCACAGCCTGTTCTCTCTCCAGCTCTTTGTCGAGGGGCCGGTCCAGGACCGAGGCTCCTCAAGTATGCAGAGACAGGGCGTTCCCCCCAGCAGCAGGGGACAGGGGGGTGGACGGGGGGTGGACAGAGGGGGGGGACGGGGCCCAGTGAGGCTGACTGGTTTTGGGTGTGTCCTCGCTGCCTACATGGAAACTTGTGTCAAACTTGGACGAAGCCTGGCCATGACCTCACCGTGCCGCTGGCTCAGGATTGACGGCGAAGGAACACGAGACGGGATTATTGCCAATGAACACACAATGCTTTGCTCCGACACAGCAGCAGCAGAATTATGATTTATCCCAGATTAGCCGCTCATATCCCACATCTGACGTCCTGTCTGTCTGACCCCTGACCCCCCTCCTCTCCTCCTCCTCCTCCTCCAGCTTTGACGTGAGCCTGACCTGCGGCCGTGACTCGGAGAAGGAGCAGCCGCCGTACGACGTGGCCCTGAAACTCACCGCCCGCTTCAGCGACCGCCAGTTCCTGCGCGGCGCCCGCGTCTCTGGGAAGTGGACGGGGGAGGAGGCGTCCACTGCCTACTTCCCCTTCATCCCCGACCAGCCCTTCAGGGTAAAACACCCAGAATGCATCAGCTCATGTGTCACCTTTATCACGAGTGCCTGTCACAGCTGCAGAGACGAGCAGGAAGCGCGTGTCTCTGATGCTTCATATCTACACGCAGCCCGTGTCCTGTTTACTCTGTGAGCATCAGCTGTTTGTATGGGGGGAGGGCAGCCGAGCACATGATGCATGATGGGTAATTTTCCCAAAAGACCGGAGGACTCGTGAGCTCGTGACGTCAGATTCCGCTCTAATAATCCACAATGTGGCCTGAGAACCAGTGAGAACCAGCGCACGGTGCTGGGCTAAAAATACACGGTGAATTTAAAAGAGTCGGCCTTAAATTTCTCTTCAAACAATTCGACACACAACGAGCATCATCTTTAATCCCTGCGTCCGGCGGCCGGTTCATGACTCAGCGAAAAGCTCGGGGACGGAGATTAAGGACGCCGCTGTTGCTGCCGTGTGGGCGGTCACATGACGGGACGTGGTTTCAGAGGACGTCACGCCGAGCGCCTGTGAGCGTGTTCCCACACCACACAGAGGGATGTTGTTTACACTGATGCATTTTGGGATTTGGTGTGTTTGGGTTCGCGGTTTTGGGGGAAATGTTGAAACAGTGAGATGAAGTATTCAAGTTACCCTCTGTTTGGAAAAAAATGATGCATTTCTATAAACGTGAGGATCTTTTTGAAACAATCATTTAGTTTCACGGGCACCTTGCAGTTCCATGGTGGGCCACTAGGGGTGTAAGCTAACCTGCAGCTGTGTTTATGACACATGCATGAGGAGTCAGTTCCTCAATCATCTCAAGAACCCGTTAACCCCTCGTGCTAACCTTTATTAGCCTTCCTGAGCCTAACGATGAGCTTCTCCTCCCTCCGTCCTCCAGGTGGAGATCCACTGCGAGCACCAGCGCTTCCGGATATTCGTGGACGGACACCAGCTGTTTGACTTTTATCACAAAGTAAAATCTTTGCCGTCTATCGACACAGTACGGATACAAGGAGATCTACAGATCACCAAGCTGGGCTAACCCCCCCCACAAGGACTTGACCGCAGATGACCCACACGCACGTTATTTCATCCTCCCTTACCCATCATGCAGCACTTCAGCGGCGTAGCAACTCGTCTCAGGCCGTGACAAGTTAGAGATCTTCTGCTTTATTTCATCCTGTCCCGGTTGTTGGAGGATCGTTCGCTCCATCTTCATCATTAGAAACCTTTAGTGACGCAGAGGGAGGGGCAGGCGTGATGTCACGGGAGCCAGTTGGAACTCAGGCAAAGCCGTAGCTCTAAAAAGATGGAGGTGCAGTGGTTGTCGTGGTTAGTGTGAGCGTCTGTTCTCCGTGTTGGTGGGTCTCCAGCTCTCCGTTGGCTCGCCCCAGTCCTCCCTTGGGTTTTTTCCAGTTGTCATGGCAACACGCTGCAGTCTCACCGACCTAAATACCCAAAAATGGGATTATATCATGACGAGATGTCGCTTCCCACGCTGCACGCTCTGATTTCTGTAAAGGAGATCCGGCTGCTGAACTCACAGGAGACGTTTTGTCTTCCCAGAGTTGGTCCCTAAAGTTGTTTTCAGACATGATCTGGACACTTTCTGTCCTTGTCCTTGTGAAGTTGCAGAGGTTGAAAGCCGTCATCTTCATCCCTCATTGTGAGGCTTTTGTGTTTGTTTGTGTTCGTCACGTGTTTGAGGCATCATCATTAACTGGCCTAATTTTCTGGATATGTTACCAGGCAGCAGTAGGAAAAGTCCAGAACATGTCACGGCCTTGTGCGTGTGTGTGGAAGCAGCCCAACACAATATGCAACTTGTTTTCCCGCGTCGTCGTGCGTCCTGGAGGAAGTGTGTGGTCAGCGCGCAGGTCTTGCTCTGCGGTCGGCTCGTTGTGTCTGAAGCAGAATCGGCGCCCGGTGGTTTTTGCTGAATGTAAATTATTCATGTTGTTATGGTAGCGTAGAAGAGACAGTGATGCACAAACCTTTTTACCTGACGTCACAGTGTTATTTTGGCGGTGGCAGTCCGACAGGATGTCTCGCGTGTTTTATAAAAATGTTATGTTTTGTTCCTGAATCATTCCACGTCATTCCACACTGAAGCAGGTCGGTGTGGTAGCGCACGTCCTTGTTTGACTGCACACGGGACATGTTGTCCTTCACGGAGGGACAGACAGTCGTAATAAAGTCACGTATCATCACGTCAAACTAGATACGAACTTCACTGTTTAGATTTCTGGAGCTCGTCCTAATAAAGGCTTGTAAGATGTAACTCATGTTTTTTATTAATGGGTAATAACTGATTCACTAAGGCTTGGTTTTCAGAAATTAACTTTGGGGTTTCCAGGTTGCAAAAGGAAAAAATAATAATAATAATTTAGTGGTTAGTTATTGTTGGTAAAACATCTCAATGATAAACATCAGTGTCTTTGTTATAAATGTGAATAAAGTTCTCACTTTTTGAATGTGGCTGTTACACATGGATTCATAAATAGATTCTGTGAGGACCAGTCAACTGATTTTGTATTTACCAACCTGGCAACCCAGAAGCAGTTTCTTACAATGGTCACTTGACAAAATGTCAGTCAATTATTTATTAACCATTAATAAAGTTCTTCAACTTGTGAAAATGTATTCATTAGCAGCTGGTGCTGGTTTCTGCTGGTTTGGGTTTGTCCCGGTCGCACACGCAGAGTGGAAACAGCTTCTCGTGCTCTTCCTGCTGCGTCACATCTGTGAGCAGCTGTTGGCCTGAGGGGGACCCAAGGCGACTCCTCCGCTGCCGTGAATCTGGAGTAAACCAGAACATCTGCTGTGACCTCGCAGGCCGACGCCTCCTCGCTGTTTCTGTGTCATTAAATCACACGGAGTGGGCGCTCTGTCGTTGCTTCCAGGGGGCAGCAA
This sequence comes from Pseudorhombus dupliciocellatus, assembly GCA_016785235.1. Taxonomy (NCBI): domain Eukaryota; kingdom Metazoa; phylum Chordata; class Actinopteri; order Pleuronectiformes; family Paralichthyidae; genus Pseudorhombus; species Pseudorhombus dupliciocellatus. Next base: position 699,381 of record JAFBJW010000102.1, read on the forward strand.
TGGTCGCTTGCCGGTTCTGTCCCGGCGCTTCTCGTTTTTGCTCGACAGCAGCTGGTTTATTTTAGGCCCAAACAGGAAATGAGAGCGGTTTGGTATGAGGGGGCGGGACAGAGCGGAACGTTATCATTCCAGAGCAGCAACAAACAGCAGCAAAGACACTGCGACTGTTTCTCGATGCCGTTATTTAGCGTTTTCATTCAGTGACGACAGAAACATGGTGAGGGTTCACGAGGCTGAGAGCGGCAGCGTGTGTTGGCGTGAGATGACCCAGTGGATTCCTGACATCAAGGGCTCAAAGCAGGGGCCGCTCTATGTGGTGCAGAGTACTGCCCTAAACCAAACTCCAGCCACTGATCTTCAGACGATCCCGTCTTTGGATCGTCTGCTCATCATGCTCCCATTTGAACCCTTTCAAAAACTGAATGTGATTCTCTTCCTGATTGTATTTCTGATCAGCGTCCGACCCAGGTCTGTAGGTTTTGGTACTGCGGTTGTACATAGTGATGAAGTTTTTACAAGACAAACTCTGAGGATGCATTTTGTTTTGCATGTGAGTACTACGACAGAATGAGGTATTATTACTATGTCAGTTTTCATCCCAGTCAAGCATGTGGTATTATTATTATTATATTGAGACTTTATTCATCAGATATTTCCCTTCGGCCTGTTTGTTTTTATGGAGACTAACGTTTAGTGCTTGATGTTGAATTATGGGACTTAACCAGTGACTGTATGTAACGATGACATCATCTGGAGCCAGAGGCTGTACAGCAGTGACCTCAGCTGCCAATCATATTCTCTCTACCCTCAAATAATTCAAATTAAGAAAACAGCTCCTCTCAGTATGTTTATGGAGTGTTTGAGTAGAAGTGTCCTCATCTGTTGCTAATGTGCTGTGTGTGTGTGTGTGTTAGCATTTCTGTGTGTAACCAGCAGGATGTGTGCCAACCTTTTACCTTTTGTATGGAGGCATTTTGAAAAGTGGTTCCCACAAACTCGACTTCATCGTGACGCATGAGGAAACAAGGGTTTTCCAGGATGCACCAAGTCTGAGGATCACGCGACGTTTCACGGTACCAAGCTTCACTCTTTGTATTTCCAACGAGACGCCACAGTGAGAGCGGCCTGAGTCACGCCCCCTGTTTGGTTTGATGAAGACAGTGCACTTGTTCCCCACGTGTTGGTTTCTTCTATGCTTTTGTAAAAAAAAAAAAAAAAAAAAAAACAGAAGTAAGAAACAGCTACTTAACAAACAAATAAACTTCTTGAAATGTTTGTGCTCAGTGTTTGGTTCCTGGAAACACTCAGGGAAACACAGAGGATTAGGAACAGGATTAGGTAAAAGTCCAGAACAAGTTTTCTCAGTTCTAAAACCAACAATCCATTCATACAAATGAGATTAAATAAATGCAAATTGAACTAGTGAAAACATCTCTAGGGTTAATTTGTTTTTCTGCCAATAGACCCCTTTCACCTAAAATCTTCACACTAATTTTATTTTAAAAAAAAGCATGCATTTTGTTTTGTTTTTTTCATTATTTCTTTATTTGTTTTCTTTATCTCTTTTTATTTGCGTATGTTGCGTAAAAACCAAGAATTAAATGTGGATGTCAACACTGCTCACAGTACCGCCTCCTCCGCCGCAGCAGGGGGCGCCAGCGAGTATGAAACAAACAAAATGCACAAACAGCGAACTTTCACACACAGGTCAGGCATATACGTTTGCATTCTTGCCGATATGCAAACTTTTATTTCACGGAATCTGAGATGTATTCATGTGCTTGTTGTCTGGAACCATCTGCGTTAAGAAATCAGGTTTCAGTTCTTTAAACACTTCAAATTTGTTTTTGTTAATTATATTTTCACACCAAATTATTAAGTGAATGATAAAAGAAAGAGGTAATTTTGAATGAGTAAAATCACATAATGTTATGAGAAGTCATAGTTTAACAGGAGAAAATTAAATCTCTTCAGAATAAATTCAGAATTAAAATACAACTAAATGATATAACTATAAAAATACTTTATATATATTATATGTATAATCTAATTTATGAAATGTGTCATAGTATAACGAGCATAAATCAAAATGAATTAAATCTACCTATATTAGTGACATAAAACAAAGGTCGTCTATTTGAAAGATGAGTCACTCCGGTTTGTAAACCGTGGTCAGATCACAACCTCCTCCTTGGCGGCAGTTCAGTGTTTTCAGTCCCCGGTAAACGGGACGTAGTGACACATCTCCTCTAACCCTCCTCTCGGTGATGGAGCCGGGGGAAGCTGCGGCACCGACACCCGAGCACCGAGCACCGGGGGGAAACGGACAGAGGGCCGGTCTGTAACCCTTAGGGAAGCCGGGGCAGCTTGCTGTGCTGGTTGTTAGCTCCCGGTTAGCCCCAGTTAGCTCGCATGTCAGCGGCGGTGGCGGCCAGCAGCAGCCGGCTGAGCTAGCGTGTTTCGGCGTTAGCTAATCAGCGGGTCCCGGTAGCGGACAGTTAATTAGCCGCTAACGGCTCGTGTTGTCAGTGAGTTCCCTGTGTCGCTGCAGCTTGTTTTTTCTTCTTCTTTAGATTTCACACGAACGAGTCTTGGCTTATTGGATTATTTCCTCGCCGAGCAGCAGCTCCTCTCCTCAGACTGGAATCCCTGATCCCGGAGCTGCAGCCCCGGGGCTCGGCTGTTCACCTGAGCGGCTCCAAGCGGAGGGTCATGTTTCCTGGATCAGTTTACTGACTGAATCAGCTTCTCCATCACCTGGCTCGTGTGGCCGTGACCAGCAGGCCACGGTTGGGAAGAGGACATGTGAAAGGAGAAGGTGGTGGAAAACTTCCCGTTTTTAGTTCCACTGTTTTACAATGTTTTTAATTTCAATTTCTGCAATTTGCACATACAGGTTTTTTTCTCCTATCAGGACCCGAATTACTTATCATGTGTATATAGTATTTCAGATGATTTCTTTTTTTTTACTTGAATAGTTTCTTTTGAGCTCCTGTAAATGGACTAAACGTTCTGTCTGTAACATTGTGAAGTATTTTCTCCGATGCATTTGACTGTATTGTTCCTCCTCTCCCAGGTGCATGAAGCCTTCAGGTGTCACCAGGAGAACCCATGGAGCCGTACATCGCACCCCTGCATTCCTCCTCCCCTCCTCCACTGGATGACGACGGGGAAGGGGAGGCCGCCCCAGAGGACGACGACTTCGGAGACTTTGGGGGATTCTGCTCGTCTGGAGGCGTTGCTGCTGTCACCGAGCCGCCATCCACCTTCAGGGAAGCTTCTCGTGCCTCTCTCCTCAAAGAAGCCCAGACTGAACCCAGTCCAAGCTCAGGCTCTGTCAGGGGCCAAGTAAAGGCTGAATCATCTTTGCACCTCACAAACGGATACGCTGAAGGAGACCTCGACGCTGCAGTGGGAACTTTCTCTCCCAGGGAGGAAACGGGATTTGCAGATTTCACTGTGTTTACAGAGCAGGCAGTTCACCCCTGGTGCTGCGGCCTCGCTCCCCTGAACAGCACTGAGTCCTGGACTGGAGACTCTGAGGGCACGAACCTGGCTGAAAACGCAGGCGATCCAGGTCAGCAGGTTGTTCTGGACTCTGACCCCGGACCTCACTGTGCCTCTGGGTCTGAGGGAAATGTTTGCACTGACGCAGCCGTCGTGCAGCCTTCTCAGGAGCAGCCTCGCAGCGCGGCAGCAGCTTTGGGGTTTCCATGTGAGGACGAGCGTGGGGACAGATGGAGGGAAGGAAGTCATTGTTTGAATAATTTAAAGTCCTCAGAGGAGCAGGCGGGTGACGGCTTGGAGAAAGACAGAGAGAGGAGCATTAGCACTGTCCCCTGGATAATCAGCGCGTATGAGTCAGCTTCAGAGGACCTGGAATCAGATTTTTCATTCGAAGGGGTTTCTGCTGACCTGGAACCAATTGTCTCGTCTCTGGCTTCACAAGACGATCAGACGGACTGGGACCAGACTGATGCTGAGGATGAAGAACTGGGAAACAACTGGCACTCGGACTCTTTTGGCAGCGGCGGCGGCAGAATGGCAGGTCTCAGCCAAACTGAGGCGCAGCAGGCTCCTCGCCACTGCGACCCGTCCGCGACTCAGGAAACCTCTGCTACCTCCAGCCGGGCCCAGTCTGTAACGTGCACAGGAAACGCATCTGCAGACGAGGACGGTCGCGTGTGCGAGCGTCAACCTGCTGATGTGAGCGTGCGGAGTCTGGGGAGCCTCCCGCCCAGCGACAGCTTTGCTGATTTCTGCTCAGCGCCCACACAGGAGGGCGGAGTCAGCAGCCTCCAGGACGACGGCTTCACTGAGGAAGAGCAGGGCAGGGTGGAGAGGAACAGCTTTGAGGTGGGAGACGGTTGTTTTCTCCTTAGAACAATAATAGAGGCCAAACAGCGTGAACTGTTTTATCTGCTTCTCGACCAGGTGTCCTTCTCCTGCCGCGTGCAGCAGGTCCTCCGTGCCAGTTTCCCAGAGGTCGTCCCAACTGTGGAAGGTGAGGAGGAGGAGACAGTGGATGAGGAGGAGGTGCTGAGCCTCTGTTCTCAACTTCGCACCCGGCACCTCCCAGAGAGCGAGGAGGAGAAGGCGCCAGAACTCAGCGATGCTCAGGGGTGAGGATAATAACTCTGTGAGGTTAGGAGTAATAGACCTACCTATTCATGCTGCTTTTTAATTTCCCATCATCCCCCAGGGGTCAGCGGGGCCTGTGGTGGCCACAGCGGGAGGTCCACAGCGCGCTGGGCCTTCAGTTTCAGTGGGGTGGCTCCCACACCAACAGTTCTCTGCTCAGGTGCCTCGGTGTGGACACGAGAAACATTGTGAGTTCGGCCAAGCATAAAACCGTCTGTGTACTGTTGGTCCCGCCAGCGCCTCCACGTTGACTCTGTATTCTAACGATCCGCTTTCATGGAAGGTGTTCATGGGCATGAAGAAGCAGCCGCTCGCTGTACCTGCTTTTGCGTCCGGCCTGGTGAGTCTGGAGGAAGCAGATGCAGACTAATGTTCCGCTGCTGTCACATTGTTTTTAACCTCTGGCTCTTTGTCGTGACTCTCCAGGGAATGCTTGAGCCAACCAAAGACGCTGCACCAGCTGTTTGTACTTCAGGGTCCCCAGCAGTGGCAGCACGGGACGCTGCAGGGCCCCAGAACAGCCAGGGCCCCTCAGCCGGCTCAGTGCAGGTAAACCTGTTGGCCAGAGTCCAGAGCATCTCACAGGAACGTGTCTGTAAACGGTGCCGCCTCCTCTCTCTGTAGGAGGCGCTCCCTTCCAGCCAGCTGGACTGGAGCCGCCGTGGCCTTAGCGGCTCTCAGGACGGTACGTCCCCTCGCAGAGCCCCCCACTTCTGGGGCTGGAAGTAGACCACCCTTCCTCTGAACAGCCAAAAGCTTTGAGAGTTATCTCTGGACTCCTCCTCCTCCTCCTCCTCCTCCTCTGCTTCTTTTCATTTGCACTGTGTTTCCGCTCCACTCGTTCAGCAGCAGTGGACGACCACGGTTGATTCTCAACTCGTGTATAATGATCTATTTATGCAAACAAGACAACTGTGAGAGGTCAGCTCCAGCTGGGACAGAAAGTGACCCATGACCCCGACTATTCCAGAACGCTTCCAGGGGGATTCCCCCTCTCTCTCTTCATCTTTGTATTCATTTATCTCAGTATTTACGGCGTCCGGCTGCGATGTTAAAACCGGTTTGAGGCGTTAACACCTGACGCTGTCTCTGTTGACTGAGATGAGGCCTCTGGTGTAGAACGACACAAACACTGACCTCCGTGAGCCTGTTTCCATGACAACATCATTTTTGTGCTTTGACTCACTCTTCTGACTCATTCACATCGACAGCAGAAGCAAAACATTGAATGGTTAAACAAAAGGCTTCGTGCCATGAGACAGGATTCACAGCAGGGGGCAGTAATGGTCAGTGCAGAAAAAAATCACCTGACACAAACAACATGCACTTATATATTTATTCATTTCTGTTTGTAGTCTGATGTATTTATTAATTTGTCCTCGTCACTGGTGTGTTTTGGTCTTAGGAGATTTGCTTTAGATTTTATTTCACTATCCAAACGAGAGGAAAATGGCGCCACTGTCGAAGGAAGTCGATGCTGCTTTGTTTTGCCGTGTGTCTTTAGTCGGTGCACTGACGCATCAGCTGTGTCTCTGCGCTCAGTGTTCGATTCCAAAGAACTTGAACAATCAGCTGTCAGTTCCAATCACATGTGTTTCTACAGCAGCACGTCATGAGTTGTGCCTTTCTGCCAGCAATTATTTTCTAAAAAGAACCCTGAATGAATGAACAGGACTGATATTGTTTTGTTGCTTTAAATTCAGACGATCTGCTCCAGAGTTGATGCACTACGATAAAGACTTTGTGGGAAATCCTTGTAAATACTGAAATAAATCAGTCGATCCTTTTCTTTGTTTTGCTTCTCTTCCCACAGCTTTTCTCTCTGTGGTTGCAAAGTTTGGGTGTGAATCATCTCCACAGCTCACTCCCAACCTGACACACAATAGAAATCTGCAAAGAGTTCAGCCTAATCCTGAGCTCAACCTTTAATTGGTGGTGTCATGTTCAGAGCTCTGTCTGGTATCTGCTTCTTCTCCTTCTTCACTGTTTTTATTTTATTCCCCATGCTGCAACAACCCTCACCCATTCCCTCCTCGTGCCACCACAGGCTGCTGTGCTCTCAACCTGGACTATTTTGGTCCAGAGGATGACAGCAGGTCCTGCAGCAGCAACAGTCCTCCACCAGGTCAGAGTGTGAACAGGAAACTGTAGATTGTGTTTCGCCCAGAGACGTAAACAAAGACGTACGGTGCAGTCGAGGTTCTGCTGAGACATTTGCAAATCACTGTCAGCCGTCAATCATGATGTTATTTACATAATCAATCGGCCAATTAAATCAAAAATGATCAGAAACATGAACCTCTAGGTGCATTTAGGTTAGTCCATGTCCCATCCGCTAACATGGATGAGGCAGAGTTTATGACTCCAGACTTTGGGGAGCTGTCATGTCGTCCACCTTTAACGTGATGATGCAAATGTTCTGTGTTTGCCACACGTGAAGGAGTCGACCGTGACCTGTACGAGCTGACCATCAGCAAACTGGAGCCCAGCATGAACAGCTGCCACCTACTGGACACTTTGAGCCGACTGATGTCAGAGGCACAGAGGACGAGCACCTCCGTCAGGTCAGCTCAGCTCCTCCCGCCAAAACCAGTGTAAAAGAGGCGTGAGGCTCTTTACGCACCCGTGTTGTGTGTGTGTGTGTGTTTGCTCCTGAAGGAAACCTGCAGAGGATGAAGAGGTGGGCGAGGAGGCTCGGCGGGTCATCGCTGCGCTCCCAGACCTGTCCTTCATGAAGGCCAAGGTGCTCATGTTCCCGAGCGTCCTCGTGCCGACGCTGTGACCTTCTTCACGTGATGAGGTGGAACGCCCCTCAGTTACACCGTGTTTGTGTTTGTCCATCTTACTGTGAAACACAGAAGTAGTTTAAAGACTAACTGTGATCGATTCAGCTGAGGAATGTTTCTCTGTCGGGTGCTTTTTAAAGTTCCTTCTCTTATCGTGTGCTATGGTCATTTTTAAATGTTATAATCCACATTTTAAATCTGTCTTTGCATTTATATTCTTCCACTAGTTCAGGCAGCGGGTGAGAGGTTAAACAAGGTAGTAAAACTCTCCCGCAGTGTAGAAACCCTCCAGCAGATGGAGCCATTCTCGTGACTACTTCGTGTAAAGGCCCCTGCACTTTATTAACTTTATATTGGAGGAAATAAGGAGAAGTGTGAACTACAGTCGACACAGACGAACCACAGACCCTGAGCAGGTCTTGGGTGACTGTGGCGTCGCCGCCGTGCAACTGGAGAAGGTCTGATGATTCAGGCTTTGCAGCATTCCAGCCAGTGAGAGGCTGCAGGCTCAGACCTGCCTGTTGTTCCTACTTTCACTTAAACCTGACAACAGACGGCGTCAGTGCATCCTACTGTGTCTGTTTCTACGTATATATCTGTGCCTCCCTCTAATCAAAGGAACGAGGAGAATGTGAGTAATTCTCTAATGAAGCAACTTGTGATAACAGTGAATCACGGAACAGAAAATAGAGCTCGGAATAGAAACCGTGTTCCTCTTTCTCGACCCGTCGCTTTTCTGTGTGGTTGAACGGAACTGATGAATCAGAGAAACAGTGTGAAACCTGACAGACACACACTGCTTTGATCTGTTCCACATATTCGACTGTCTGTGTCACGCCTCCAGGACACGGCCCCAGTTTTTGGATCTTGTCCTTTAATCCGTTTCCTTCGGGGAGGCAGAGGCAGGGATGAGTGTGTTCTCCCTTTCAATGAGTAACGAACCCAAGGCTCCGGGTGTGTCGGGGCCTGCTGCGCTAATGACATGAGAAGAACATTTCTGTGCTTGATCCGTGCACACGTGCACGTTCCTGCAGTTTTTGTTTTTGCTGTAGTTTCCAGAAGCAAAAAAAAAGAAAAAAGAAAAGCACCTTGAGTCTCTGCCTGGTCTTTAATGGTGGATTTGCCCCCAGTGTTGACGGACGTCAAGGACTGTTTTTCCAAAGCAGAGCCACACCCACACACATACACACACAGAGCGGCGACAATAGGCCGGTAGTTAACCACACGCAGCAGGGATAAAGAGAGGTTAAGGTGCAGGGTGTGGCCAGGAGCTCCCAGAGATAAACTGATAAAGAGCAGACGGGCCTCGTCCTCGGGCTGTCCTCACATTTCAGGGATTAGGAGGGGGGGGCTTCATACCTGAAGGAGGTGAGGGAGGCACATTCCCAGGTGAAGGTAACATGACACTAAAAGTGGAACTGACTTGGCTGTTTGCATAGTGATGAACTATTTCACCAGCATGAAGCAACACTTCATTATTAATGATTTATTTATTTGTTGGAAGACTAACAGTGAAAGAGAGAAGCTCCCTCCACACAGTGGCTAACAGGAAGTGACCCCCCCCCCCACACACACACACACACACACATCACATGGCCTGTGGGAGAAAAAAAAAGTCCCAGCAGCTGGATCCACATTTCCAGTATATCCAGTCATGTGACTTCATCGCACAGCCATGAAGTTGTGTGTTCAGGCTGAACGTGGCCCGGCGTGTTTACATCACGCCGTGCGGCGCCCTCGGAGCAGCGGGCACGCGGCCTGACTGGACACGACGGAGGCAGGGGTGTCACCCTTTCATCAGAGTTTCAGTCTCTGACAGACTGACTGACGGACGTGTCAGAGCATGAGTCACAAGGCCTCGGGGGCATGACACACACACACACACACACACTCAGCGCGAACAGGAAATGCATATCAGGGACATATAAGGGACATTATCACAGTTTACAATCATATGAGTCTCACTCGCCTGGCTGCTGCCGACACATGATTACAGATGATTTAATGCTCCTGTTAGTTTTAATTTGACTGAATTACAGAACAACAAACGTTTGTTTTACCCTGCTAATGATTTAATGACTGCAGTTGTCCAGTTTACTTTAGTACTAATACCACACAGTGGAAACTACAAACCCAAGGGCCGCCTTTAGAACCTTATGCAAGTAAGAGTTTGTTTGATATTTGCGTTTTCAGAATAACTGCGTCGTCCTGTGTCTGTGAGAACCTCTGTCTTCAGTCCAACTGGGACTTAAGCTGTTTATTTAACTCAAGCAGCGTCCCCAGCGGAGGACGTGGTTTCCACTGGACAGGCTTGTCCCAACCAGGGCTGGCAGACGTATGTGATTCGCCCTGGAGCTGGGCGGTGAGGTGGGCGGGGCATCACAACGGCGAGAGAGACGACTGCTGATGCTGTTTCTGAGTCTCAGATGAGCCAATGAGAGGGACGGGAAGGTCACGGTCTAAATCCACGATGCTTCACAGGCCGTGAGTAAGAAAGTGGTTCTGTAAAGAAAATAAAAGAGCGATGAGCAACGAGGAAGAATGCAGCGTTCCCACGGGTTCTGTCCAGCAGTTTAATTAATCGAAGGAACAGATACCGACTTGCTTGTTTCATCTTATACGAGCCTGGTTTCTGGGTTAAAAACACACAGTGAGGACAGTGTCCCTCCTTATCTTCAGTTTCAGAAGTTTTCTCTGAATTTGTTTTTTGTTTGAGTTTCAGAATGTGACCCCCCCCCCCCCCCCAGCTTCAGGTGAAACCACAGGGTAACACACATTTGAAGAACAGTGGCAACTGTGCACACACACACACACACACACAGACGATGCTGATACGATCTAAACTGTATTAATTTCCCATCCCAGTGAAGGCTGCGTGGCGAGCGTCTCCGTCTCGCTAACGGGGCGGTGCCTCATTACAAAGTCCAGAACGTTTCACTGCCATAAAGATGTGAGGGGAACTAAAAGCTTGTGATGGGCTTTTAACAGGAAGTCCAGTGCTGCCGGATGATGGAAGTGCTTTTACGCCGGCCTCCTCTGCCGACCGACGTGACCTCAGCGAGCAGCGCTTCCTGCCGCGTCTCTCACCTCGTCACCATCTGCAGGAACCGAGAGCTGATCTTATCTCGGGTTCAACGCGTCGTCGCTCAGTGGAGCGTCGGTTGTGCATTATGACTTTTTCCCAGCATGCCTTTCTTTCCCTGCTGGATCAAAACCTTCGAGCGATTCCAGGCGGCATTGATCGCCCTGACGTCGTCTCTCCCAGCCTGAGCGACTGGTGTCTGTTGGTGTGAGTGCTTGGGGGTTGTTACAGTCTCTAATGTGCACTCACCATGGGTGGACTCCCCGGGCCCCGGTGATATAGACCAAGAGCAACGATGAAGTTGTGTTGTTGGCAATGTGCACTGCAAACACAAACCTCTGGATTGGGATTTGCCAGGTTTGTGTGTGCGTCGTTTCTCCAGACGTACCGTTGTGTCATTTCTAGTTCTTAAAGGTTTTTGTGCATGTTTGGAAGGAAAGAGTGAGGTGAGCTGAAACATGCAAATTCTTATTTGAATTGGAAAAAAAACACAATAGAACACAGAAGCATGATTATATAAATATAACAAATAAAATAAAAGATCAGTTTAAATATATTTGAAAAACAAAAGCGGGTTGGCTGCTCTGAAGCTCGACCTCATTTGCTGCACTCAGCACTGAAACGAGCAGAGTGCTGATAAGTGTGATGATGCTTCATCTGCAGCGCCTCCCCCAGTCTTAACCACCAGTGTGTGTGTGTGTGTGTGTGTGTGTGTGTGTGTGAGCATGAGAGAGTCGGCAGAATGTGGCCGGCTGTTGTCATTGGAGGGAACGAGAGCGTTGAAGCTCAGCTCACCACTGGCTGCTGATCAGTACACTCAGTGCCGGTGTGTGTGTGTGTGTGTGTGTGTGTGTTTCAGTGCTGGTGTGGCTGCAGATAACTGGTGCAGGACACAGAGAAATAACACAACATCACTTTGAGTCTTACGTCTGTTAATATTCTCACTGTAACTCACCAAACTAGCGCTCACACAACAGAGCTGCTAAGCGTTGACCCGGCGGTTAATCATTGACCCGCTGTGACACAGATGGCTTTGACTCTGACACACAAAGAAACGACGTTCGCTGGCGACTGTCGAACGCGTTCATCTGACGCTGCATCTAATTCCACCGTGGAAAACACTCATGTCCAGCGCGTGTGTGTTTTCTCTTTCAGCTCAGGAGCATCGACACCTGCTCACTGGGATTCCTGCAGAGGGCCTCTGACCCTTCTGACCTCCTGTGGGTGAAAGATGAAAGGGGCGGGGCCAGAGACTGTGACGTTCCCACGGACACACCCTCTCTGATACTCAAGCCCTGCCAGGAGTATTACTGCTGAATTCCTGTACTTGACCTGTAGCTTCACTCAACTCTGAGATCCGGGGCTTTCTGTCTTCTGTCTGTCTAAGTTAATCATTACCCCCCCCCCTCCCAGCTAATGAACCAGAGTTAAGTTATCTGGAGTTTCGGGAGCTTGCTGCACATTCCAGGGTGACAGTGCTAGGACGCAGGGCTTCTTCCTGCGTGTGAGAATATTTCAGCCTCAGAAATTCCAAACTGGATAAGAAATCTGCTCAGTGGACACAAACACAGTCAAGGCCAGTGGGGTGTTGGTTTAAGGAGGACGGCTGAAAGGCTGCTGAGCTTCCTCCACCCTGTGTTCATAGTCTTGGGTCTGATTTAAGACGAGACGCGTGTTATCAACATCGCTCGTGGGCTGATATCAGTTTGACGCTTCCAGCCTCAAGGTGACGCTCTGGCACGAGCATCAAGGACGCCACCAGATGCTTCGCCGGGAGCAGACACCTCACAGTTTTGAGTAGAAGCGCGTTCACGCCGTGTGGCGTGGCAGCGGTGGCGCCGTCAGTTGCCGGGACCTCGGCGGCAGAAAACGGCTCCTGGAATGTGGTGTGGGCGGAGCTGTTTTGGGTCTGAAGCGCTACGCCTTGATAGTGGCGGCCACACTGACGTGCAGTTGAATCCAGGTCAGTCACACTGGTATAAAGCTCGATTGGTTCGTTATTTCATGTCGTACCAACGCTTCACCGCCTGCAGCAAATGGGACACAGAACCCAACAGCAAACACAGGAGAGTCAACTGTCAGAACCGACCCGTGAAATCCGACGCCGCTCGATCGCTTCCTCTTCCTCTCCCCCTCCCTCCACTGGGAAAGTGGTGGCCACTGTAAACTGACCACCCTTTCTTCTGCCCCCACATCCCTCTGTCATTCTGTGGGAAGACAGATGAGTGATGGAGGGCTGGTGCAGAGATAACATCACTTAATGGCTTCAAAAAAAAAAAAAAAAAAAAAATCCCCCATCTCTCGTGTGCACGTGGTGAGAGAGAGGCTGGATTATAATGCTTATTAAAAATGTTAATGTTGCTCAGGACCTCAAATCTCAGCCATTAACTTCCACATCTCACAGACGGTTCATTATTCCAGCAAATGAAACGATGAAACGTGGAGAGAACTGACTGGTGACAGGATAGACTGACATTTTGGATCCTGCTGTCAGAGCCGCAACAGAGACACAAAGATGGAGCGTCAGAGTGTCGAAATGATTGATTTCAAAACAAGGAAACAAGATGAGATACGTGTGTGTGTGTGTGTTGATGACTGTGTTGCTGTTGAGAGAAATATGCAGTGTGTCAGCCTTTAGTTCATCAGACGGTGAAGTAACACTGGCCGGGTATTAACCCACCGGGTCAGCTGACGTCACAGTGAGTGAAGACCAAGACGATGAAGGAGGAGCTCTGTTCTTAGGGATGAATTATTGATGCTTAGCACTGCAGAGATTGAGCACTTTAAGAGAACGTCAGTGTGTGTGTTGTTACCGCCGATGACGTGAGACCTCCACCTGATTTTCACACATTAAACAGAAGGTTACACGGACACGCTGGCTAACCCTAACCCTAACCCTAAGCCCTCCTGGGGTCAACCAGCTTCTGAGATGAGTCCTGACTCATTGTTTTGAAAAAGACACGCATCTAATTCACTCGCTTTGACCCGCGTCATGGAGGCTGATGACTTTACAAATACTGTTAGGGATGGTTCCTCACCAAAGACTGTCCACGCAAACAGAAACTCTGTGTGTGTGTGTGTGAGAGAGAGAGAGTGAGAGAGAGGGAGAGAGAGAGAGTGAGAGAGAGAGAGAGAGAGAGAGCGAGAGAGAGAGAGGGAGGCTGTCATTGGAGGGAAGGAGAAAGTTGAAGCTAACTCAACTCAGACCCAGCTCACCGCTGGTTAGGGCTAGGACTAGGACTAGGACTAAGACTAGGACTAGGACTAGGGCTAGGGTTTGATCAGTGACCGCTCGGTGACCGATACTGCCGCTCTCGGTGCGCAGCTGTGCGCCAGCGCCAGGAACACGGAAGCGGCGCACCTGCGAGCTGACGTCACACGCCGAGAGTACCTGCAGCGACACGTCCAGCTGAAGTCAGTTACTGAAACTAGCTCCACGGCGCGAGACAAAGGCGCCACGACGACTCTCCGCCGGGACCCTCACCCTCCTCATCTTCCTCATCCTCCTCATCCTCCTGTGACTTCCTCCACCGACGCGCAGATGGCGACCGCTTGGCTCGCGGCGGCGGGCGTTTTATTCGCCGCTCTTCAGGTAAGTTTTCCCGCAGTCAGTGCACCACCTTTTGCGTCGTGTGTGAAACCTGTTCCGCTCGTGAACGTGTTGTGCGCCATGTTTCCATCAGCGGGGGCCTTTTTAATCACGGTTAGAAGTTGTAAAACACTGCTCTAAACTTTCATGGCGACGGTGAAACGCAAAATGGCCACGGAGTGTGTGTGTGTGTGTGTGTTTTAAATGCTTCCCGGGAGGACGGCGGTTCACGGTTCGGAGCCTCCCCGGGTCCCGGGTCGCGGCTCGCAGGAGGTGCGCGGCCTCGCCCAGTTGAGCCGTGTCGTCACCGGCAGGTTGACGCTTCAATGAACTACTGGGGCCCGTTTGGAGGAATGTCAGTGATTGACGGACCGTTTGTTTGTTGTTGTTTAAAAGTTCAAGCTGCTTGTCAGAAGAACGTGTGCCAGGCGTCTCCATAAGTTACTGATTCTTGTAGATGGAGTCCATGAGAGAACAACACAGCGACATTCACTAGGCATCGTGTGGTGTTTCCAGTTTGTCCAGCTTTCCCAACAGTTAAAACACAACGTCAGATGCCCACGGTCCGCTTGCTTTTCCTCTCATCTAGGACCTTTAGGGTTACGGTTGTGTTTGTTTTCCCCCACCAGGCCTCAGCTGTGGAGACCCCAGAGCAGCTGAAATGTGTCCCTGGATTCAAGTCGGACGTGTTGATCTTCAGAGTGGCCACCAAGCACCTGTGGGGGGGCACGCGGCTGGGCCCAGGTGAGACGCACCCACCGAGCGCTTTGTCTTTTCCTGCTGCTCACACCCTGCGTCAGCCTTGACTGCTGGTTTCTCTCCTGTCTCTGTCTTTATGGATTCCATTTTTGGGTACGTGTACTGTTCAGGACCACGTGGCCTCAGGTTCTAATGATAACTGATCACGGTTGTGCTGCTCTGGGATCAGACGCGTGTTGTTTTCACGTGAAGCCCAAACAGCGTCGCGTCTCGGCGTGGACTCTTGTAACGCTCTTATCTTACGGGGCAAAACAATGTCCCGGAGCCTGTTCCGCAGGCCCTGCTCTCCCACTCCATTTCCTGGGACTTGCATCACGCTAGTTCTGCTTATTTGTCGAATCCTAAGAGTTTCCCGTGATGTTAAAGTTAACTCGGCATCGTAACGTGATCAGTGTTGAAAACAAGCTCTCCTGAACGAGCTTTCTGTATCCTCTAGTTATCATTTCAGTGACCTGGTGTTATTTCTTTAACCTGGTGGGAGCAAAGTTGGCTAAAAAGGGACATTTTATGAAAACCTTCTTGACACGCCCAACAGTTTTCACACACACACACACACCTGATGATCCCTGAGTGTAGTCTTTACCAACGCGCCACCCAGTGTCCGAAACACACAACTGCATGTGGACCAACTGGAAATAATAGCATGGCTACACGGATTACAAAAATGCTGCCCAGGCCAATTCCTGATATCCGTTACCTCAAGGCAAAGGCTTAAATACTAGCAAACCTCCAGCAGATCCAGCCTCTGTGGCCGGACTAGAAAGGGGCCACAACATTTTGTGTTGACTTGATTTAGCTCTGAGTGTTTTGTTAATGAAACAATACCAATAAAATGTGCAGATGTTTTTTTTTTCACTAACTGTTTCCTGTTTCATCTCAGTGGGCTTCACTGACTGTACAAACCGCACGAGATTTCCTTTCCACACCAGTGACAAACGTTTCACGGTATGGACGGATGGAACATTGAAGGTAAATAGATCTGATGCCTCACTGTCCAAAATATTTGGTTTTTGTTGCATCATAAAAACATGGTTTAGCCTCTGGGACAGTTACATTATGAGGGGGGGGGGTCTTAAAAGGAAACATAACCGATTCCCTTTGTCCATCAGCTCTGTCTGAACGGCCACTATGTGCATGTTCTGTTGTGTTTTTATTTATTTATTCATTTTTTGCTTGCTATTGTCCTGAGATGTATAAGAGTATCAATATTAGTTGCTAGGATCACTTTTAAACTTTCCCCAGCCATATCAGCCAATGTCATCACAATGTTCGTTGTTAAGTTAATTTACCCTCTTTGACTACCTTACCATCCAGGTAAAGAGAAAGGTTGTTCTTAAAGGCCACCTTGAGTTCTCGGTCTCTTCCTGGAAGTCAGATGGTCAAAAAACTACGGTTCCTGTTGTGCTTCTCCATGGGGATCACCAAGGCCAAAACCATAGTCAACATCATGGCAAAAACCATAGACAACATCACGAGAAAAACCATGAGCTTCAACACGGCAAAAACCATGAGCGGCAACACGGCAGAAACCATGAGCATCAGCACGCCAAAAACCATGAGCTTCAACACAGCAAAAACCATGAGCATCAGCACGCCAAAAACCATGAGCATCAGCACGCCAAAAACCATGAGCGGCAACACGGCAGAAACCATGAGCTTCAACACAGCAAAAACCATGAGCGGCAACACGGCAGAAACCATGAGCTTCAACACGGCAAAAACCATGAGCTTCAGCACGCCAAAAACCATGAGCATCAGCACGCCAAAAACCATGAGCTTCAACACGGCAAAAACCATGAGCGGCAACACGCCAGAAACCATGAGCGGCAACACGGCAAAAACCATGAGCTTCAACACGGCAAAAACCATGAGCTTCAGCACGCCAAAAACCATGAGCATCACCTCAGGAACAGACACCACCACAATCAGCAGCACTTGGATCAAGTGCACCCTGCCAACAATACAGAGGTATGGTTAGAGGCCCAGTTGGATTGTAGTATAAATAATGTCAATTTGTTAAATAAAATGTAATTAATCAGTTTTATGGAAATACATTTGTTTCATTAACAAACACTGTCCCACTGCGTCTGTAAAGTGGGGTGAAACTAGGCCGAAGCGTCCTCTAAGACTTCAGGATTGTCTTTGTGGACTAATGACCCTTAATACTAATTCAAACGTATGCACATTTTCATAGGATGCGACCGCCCCAGAGGTGCCTGTTCTGACTTTCCCCAAGTCTGTTCATGGACTGAAGAGGAGGAAGAGAGACTGGGTTATTCCAGACATCAATGTTGCTGAGAATAACAAAGGAACCTATCCCCAGAAAGTGTCTCAGGTAAGATGAACGGTTCTCACCGTCGAACAGTCAAATTCAATGAAACAGACTTGAGTAGAGAATACTGTAACTGAGCCAGCAACAAACCTTAAATGAGTTGGCACTTCTTTACTAAGGTTACATTTTGGTGAATATTATCTATGACAGTTAGAATAACTCGCACCTGTCTCTTCTTTTTTTGACCAGATCCGTTCTAATGAAGATACAGTGAAGAAGATCTATTACAGCATCACAGGTCCAGGAGCTGATTCTCCTCCCTATGGCCTTTTCACTATGGACAGAAACAGCGGGACTCTGTACGTCACCCAGCCTCTGGACAGAGAGAAGGTGGCACGGTACACGGTAAGCAGCCTCTCCAAACTGTGTCAAGGTTTTGGTTTTGATTTTTTTTCCACACTCGATAAACCTCAATTGAATATGGAGAAGGACACTAAGTTAAGTGATGAGTTTTTGGTGAGGTTCAAAGAAAAAAAATAAAAATATAATAATAATATGTGTGTATGTATGTATATATGTGTATATGTGTGTGTATATATATATATATATAAATAAAACATATGAATATACTTATATAAGTATATTCATATTTTATTCGATGAAAACACATGCATGAAATATCTACATTTGTTATTTATGCCAATATTCTGTTTGCAGTTTCAAGCGCATGCTGTGGCTGACGGAGCAGATGGAAATGCTGAGGAGCCGATGGAGATCATCGTGAATGTAATAGACCAGAATGACAACAGACCTATTTTTACTCAGGATATATTTGTAGGACAGGTTCCTGAAGCCTCACCAAAAGGTACAGTGAGTTTCTTTATTCACGTCAAATGTTTGCCTCAAAAGTGAACAGTCAAACTCCGCACTGACATTTTTATCCTCGTCTCACTTCAGTTAACTGCTCCAGGTTTTTAATAGTCATACCTTCTGTTTAAAACAGAGAATGGAAGGGTAGTAAATGCAGTGTATCCTGAAGATAACAAATGGTTGAATTAAGGCCCGAGTGTTTGTCAGGAACAGTGGAAACTGGATCTGTGCTTAAACTCACACTTGTCTTTCAGGGTTTGAGGTGATAAGGGTTACCGCCACAGATATCGATGAGCCAGGTAATGCCAATTCCGACATCCAATACCGCATTATCGACCAGAATCCAAAGCTGCCCAGCGACGGGCTGTTTGCGATCAACCCGGTCAATGGAGCGATCCGAGTGAACGCCCAAAGCCTCGACAGAGAGGTGAGGATTTTGAAGCGTGTCTTGGCGTTCGTAGCGTTGGATTGGCAAACGATGAGGAGTGTTTCAGCTGTCCGTTTGATGAGGTGAACTAACCGCGTGTCTCCACGACAGAAATACCCAAAGTACACTCTGGAGATAGAGGCAGCCGACATGGCGGGAGAAGGTTTGTCTGGAAGAGCCAAAGTCATTTTCACCGTAACAGACAGCAACGACAACGCTCCAGTCTTCACGCAGCCCTCTGTAAGTCCTGCCAACAGCTTCATCACAGAATAGTAACACTACTGAAATAGTAGTAACTATATTGAGACTTTTCAGAACAAATCAAATGGACGTAGGACTGTATCTTTAAGAAATAAATACTTATCTGCCTTTGTCATGCGCTCACACTTTTGAACATGTCCCCTTCTCCCTCCCAGTACGAGGCAACGGTGCCAGAAAACAAGATGGGCGCTCTGGTCGTCACGATGGCCGTGACAGACGGCGATGAGCCGCATTCACCGGCATGGAGCGCCAAATTCAAGATCGTCGATGGCGATCCCGGAGGCCTGTTCACTGTCTCAACGACGGCGAGCAACAAACAGGAGGGGGTCATTACCACCGCCAAGGTAGGACGGAACGCGTGTAGGTCACTGTTGGGTCGATCCCTGACTGCTCCTTGCTATTTGTTTGGTTTCTGGTGCAAAGTGACTTGAGTGGCTGTCGAGGCTGGAAAAGCAATAAGGATAGAAACCTGTGAAACTTTGATCTGATGAATCAACGTCCTGTTGTCCTCCATCCCATCAGGGCCTTGACTTTGAAAAGGTCAACAAGCACACCCTGCTGGTTGCAGTGGAGAACGACATTCCGTTTGCTTTTCCGCTGCCCACCTCCACCGCCACGGTGGTGGTGCACGTGCAGGACGTCAACGAAGCTCCGATCTTCGATCCAGTTGAAAAGTTGGTGTCAAAGCGGGAGGACCTTCCCGTCGACAGCGAGGTGGTGCAGTACATCGCTTCGGACCCGGACATCGCTCTCAAACAGAAAGTCATGTAAGAGAAAAGTGACGAAATGAAACAACGTGTGACTTTGATGAAGGTGATCCCTGCTGCGGGAGGTCTAGAAACGACACTTTCTTCTCGGGACAAAGCGTTTGAAGTAAGTTTGTTTGACCTCTCGTTGCTTGTGACCGTGCAGGTATAAAATAATCAGGGACCCTGCGGGCTGGCTCAACGTGGCCAAGGACACGGGCCTGATTAAGGTGAAGAGCCTCATGGACAGAGAGTCGCACTTTGTCAAGGACAACAAGTACACTGCCCTCATTGGAGCGTACGACAACGGTGGGTGTGGCCGTACGGCCGATGATGCCTTCAGGAGAAGCTGCGTAAATACAGACCTGAGATTGATGTGATGGTGTTCTTGCTCTCCAGATGAAGTCCCAGCCACAGGAACCGGCACTCTGATTATACAGCTTGAAGACGTCAACGACAACGCCCCCATCATCGAGGAGCGTGAAATAAAGGTGCGTTGTCATGTGTTTGAGCACCGATAACGCAGATGTGACTTGAGCCTTAATACACGTGAAGAAATCATTTGAAACAACCGTGTGTGTGTGTTTCTCAGGTGTGTAACAAGGAATCGGCTCCTCAGCTGCTCTCGGTGACGGATAAAGATGGGCCGACCTTTGCTTCTCCGTACAGCGTCTCTTTGCAGGGCCTGTCCAAGACCAACTGGACGGCCCGGATGAATGACTCCAGTATGTGCACCCAAATACAGCCTTGATGTTTCAGATATTTTGGTTGTGTTAAAAAAAAAAAAAAAATCAAAAGACGAAACTTGTCTGACAAGTTTCAAGTCACCAAAAAGTTAAAAAATAGTTTAAAAAAAGTTTAAAAAATACAATGTATCTACCTGTTCCACAATTTAAAACTCTGACATATGAAGTTGACGATATGTTTTGACAATGATAATGTGCATTGGTTATAAACCACACTTCTTTCAAATGTCCTCTTTTATTTATTTTTTGGCAGAAACTGGCATCATCCTTAATTTGGCCTCTGACCTGAAACCTGGAATGTACTCTGTGGTCCTGAGGGTGTCAGACACACATGGCCTGGAGCAGGACAACACCGTGCAGGCCGAAGTGTGCGAGTGCACCGGCAAAGACGTGATCTGTAACGACGTGCGAGTCGCGGGTGGAGGCAGTCTGCCCATGATCCTCGGAATCCTGGGAGGCATCCTGCTGCTGCTCAGTGAGTATTTATATACAGTTTTTAAATTTTTTTTAATAATCTATCAAAATTCAAAGGACTGTACGTGAGAACATTCACCTCGAACACAAAGAAACGCTTTGCATCTCAACCTCCTGAGTTTCTCATTGTTTTGATCAAT
Source organism: Pseudorhombus dupliciocellatus (assembly GCA_016785235.1). Lineage (NCBI taxonomy): Eukaryota > Metazoa > Chordata > Actinopteri > Pleuronectiformes > Paralichthyidae > Pseudorhombus > Pseudorhombus dupliciocellatus. Next base: position 720,174 of record JAFBJW010000102.1, read on the forward strand.
AATAAGAAAGCTGAGTTTCACCGTAAGATTTTAATCAGTGTCGTGCTCTCTCTCTCTCTCTAGTGCTGGTGCTGCTCCTCCTGCTGTTTGCGAGACGGAGAGGAGGAGAAAAGAAGGAGCCGCTCCTGCAGGACGACGACATCAGAGACAACATATATTACTATGACGAAGAGGGCGGTGGAGAGGATGATCAGGTAAACGAGCGTCTAATTTCTTTGAAACTCAGTCTCTCGTGGTTCTCTAATCATCAGCGTAGCACCTGTGATGAAAGCTTGGAAATGACTCAGTGTTTGTTTTTCTGTCAGGACTTCGACCTCAGCGTTCTCCACCGCGGGTTGGACAACCGTCCAGACGTGTTCAGGAACGACGTGATGCCGAACTTCATGCCTGCTCCTCAGTACCGGCCCCGCCCCGCCAACCCCGAGGAAATCGGCAACTTCATTGATGATGTGAGTCACAGATTTAAAAGCTTTTCCCAGCTGGAAAAAAGGCTGTCGACATTTTGTAAAAAAAAAAAAAATATATATATATTTTTTTTAACTGGTTTGGTATTGAGCGAGATTTTCCTGTTATGTCAAAGTTGGGTCCCAAAGAATCACAATTTACTGTCTCTCCCCTCTCAGAACTTGAAGGCCGCCGACAATGACCCCACAGCGCCCCCCTACGACTCCTTGCTGGTTTTCGACTACGAGGGCGGCGGCTCTGATGCAGGAAGCCTTTCCTCTCTGAACTCGTCGAGCAGCGGAGACCAGGACTACGACTGCCTGGACGAATGGGGCCCGCGCTTCAAGAAGCTGGCAGACATGTACGGCGGGGGAGAGGATGACATGCTGTAGATGTCCCCAAGGACGAGCAATACAGGTGGATACACAGATGAGTGTGTGGTTGTTTGATCGAACCATGGACTGTTGAATGAACTATTCTCAGACGCCAGTCGGCTCTCCCAGGTTTTTTTTTTTCCTCCTTTGTGTGGATTGTTGTTTACCTTACAGCGCAGTCCCATCAGCAGTTAGAGCCAGAGGGTATCGTTTTTGTCAAGTAGTTTCCCCATCTTGAATGGTTAACTCTGGTCTTTTAGATCCTAGTTTGACCTTCTACATCAAAGACTCAATCTTCCCAAGCTTGTTGATTCTGTTTGCGATATCCACTTTGTTCAGTCTGAGTGTGGAGCCACTGATTTGATTTATTAGCCTGCTGTTTTGCTAGGTGACACTGGACACGCTCGTGCTTGCCGTTGCACTGGTAACGTGAACATTTTTGCAATTTATGGTACTTTTTTTTCTGTGTAGTTTGCACTACTGCTGCAGTTACATGTCATTTTTGTGTTTGTTTGAGGAATGAAATTATAAATAATCAAGGCAAACTCCAGGTAGCCAGTTAACTGTAGTCGAGTTACCAATAAATCCTTTTTTTAAATGATTGGTAATTATTTGTTCAATAGACAACTTGTTGCAATGTCAAAACACCTTTTATAGTCAACTTCAAGGTACTTTATTATAAACTGTTGATTTTAAATTTTTATAAAATGTCTTAATACAAAAATATTTTGTGAATTTTCTTTATTTAAACGCACAGGTAGCTGTTCTCTCGCCACAGACGGTAATTCTAATGTGAAAAACAAAACAACAGACTGTTCAGAATTGGTTGCCCTCGTCTTTCACTTCAACTTGACTTTCCCTTTGTTTAGCGCCCTGCACACAAACATCGACACAGTCTCTGACACACACACTTTGCAACATGGAACACGACTATGGGAAACTTTTTTTGCTATCCTAAGGTCAAGCAAAATTTTACTTGACCTTGGTGACCCCAAGCTGGGGTTTAACCCTAAACCGAGCTCCTATAAGGCGACTGGCCATCATCAGCAGCTAAACTAAACCACATCTATACCTCTGTCAGGAGTAAAATATTCTTCCACTTCTCACTTTGTCCAGTTCAGATTATTTGTACATTCGAGACCAATACCCACAACTAAGCTACATCTCAGCATTCCACACATTCCTCTGTTACCCGCTGAGCTGCCCGCCCCGATCGCAGCTCTGTCCTCTGTCCTCCTCGAGCTCGTGCTGAAGTCTGGAGCGGCCATGAGAGCTTCACGTCATCGACCTGAGACAGCCCAGCACCTCCCCCACGGAGAAGAGCTTCCTGGTTCCTGCTGCCAGGGGCTTTCTGGACCTTCGGGATTGGCCCTCAGCAAGTCAGCTGTCCTGGAGGGGGACGACAGATATTTAGTCAGGGAACCCTGAATTCCTTTGTACACTTGAATTTGTAGGTAGATCTATGGCATCTGCATTTTTGCAATTCATCATTTTGGTTGTCTCAAGAAGAATATTCATATTAAAATTAAATTCCCCTTACCTTCTCTCTGACTGTAATCCCGTTCTTTACGTTCCCCCCTGAGCAGTCGGAGTCCGCCTGGGGCTGCCTGCCGTTCTGGTTTTCCCAGCAGGCGAAACCCTTATTTTTCGGTGTCTTCCTGTGAGTCCGGTATTTCATTTTAGGGAAGGTGTGGGAGCCGCCATCCGTGGCCCCCCAGTTGTGCTCAGGCCACAGGGGCTCGGTCTGGGTGGCCTGGCTGGTGGTGGCCCTCTGGAGGCGCACAGATATTCTCTGGGCTGAGCCGGTCATCAGGGTGATGGACTGAGAGTCCAGAGCTGCAGCGGCTGCTGTGACTGCTGGGAACTCAAACACCTCGTCCTCGTCTGCAGGAAGAAACCCAGAAGATTAGAAAACGATGAATTTTAACAGTAACAGTAAAATGTAAAGGGTAGTACTTAACAACATACAGAAGTAAAAAGAAACTTTTTTTTACTTAGTATGGCCATAAGAACGCTGCTGCCAGGAAAGAGCAATACAAGCGCTAATGTCACCATCTAAAATGTAGAGAGGCTAACGTTTTTGCAAACAACATAATGTATTCTGGAAGACGGGAAGGATAAATCATCTCTGACTGTGATGGAGTAACGTGATATTCTTGAGGGTTCTCTGTGCCCGTTTCATTTCGAATACAGCAAGGTCTGATGTTTGGGCTTGCTCGTGCACAGCGACGTGTCCCAGAACCAGCGGCGATGGCAAGAAAGCATCCTCACAGCTGCCACAGTTTTCATCCTGGGACAGTTATTAGAGTCGCTGTTTTGATTTCAAAGGTTTTAATCAAACGAAATATTTGATTTGGTGTCACTACAGACCAGCCAGGTCAGGGACTAATAAGTAAAATGGAGCAGCATAATTTGACCCGTCTGAACAGACCTGTGCAGGTGGGCAGCGCGGGGCTGCTGGGCAGTGAGCTGTGGGTCAGTCTGCCGGGGGAGACGCTGCCCACAGAGCCGGAGCGGATCAGCTTCCTGCAGGCCAGAACCAGCAACTCCCGGCACTGTTTGTGACAGTTAACTCCACAGTCTGCAAAGTAAATGAAGACAGGATCACTGAAAATTTCACTACGAGATAATACGAGATATGTAATTTAACGTATTGCAAAAAACTGGACAAACAGATGAACAAATGCTGCACAGAAGGAATAAAGACAGTTGCTGTTATAGATGCTGGTACGACAGAAAATCAAACACAACTGAACTACGCAGTATAAATCTAATTACTCTTACTGCACTGAAGAAAATTGCACATTATTAATCAAGAGGGCTTGAAGATGATAAATCACAGATAAATCGATGCGTGCGTTCTTCAGAGACAAAGACAGTGAATCTGTACCTTTGCACTTGTAGCCCTGCTTGATGATCCCCCAGAGCTGCAGGCGCGCAGGACATGGAAAAACAAAGTCCAAAAAAAGAACAAAAATTAGATTAAAGAAAAGAGGAGCAACACTGTTTAAAGACAAACAAGGCTCGTCCTAAACAGGACGCGATCCTTCACGACATGTCCTGTAATCTGGCTACTTCCTGATCGTACGTGCGGGGGAGGGGGGCGTGCAGGCAGGTCAGTTACATTACAGAGACGTGAATAGTGCAGTGACAGGAGGTTAGAGATACACACAAATCCAGCACAATGTTCACAGAAAGTGGGCTTCAGGTATGTCATCTCCTGGAAGCTGTGGATGAATCCTGGTCCCATCTTACACTGGAGCAGTGGGTTAGCCCGAAGAAAATAGGCTATCATCTCGTCCTTACTGATTAGTCCATCTCTGAGACGAAGACAGGAAGAGAAAAAACAGTAAGAGACAGTTTTCCATAACAATAAGGACTAAATGTTCTCATGCTGCTTCATTTTTTAATGCTGTTTTACCTGTAAATCTAAATATTCCATTCCATTCAACTGTTCTTTTTGGGTGAGTGATACAAATAAAAACTCCTCTAGAAAACAGGAAGTAACTACAGTTGCTTTTTGGGTCCGTCTCGTCAATGTTAGCGTACAGGATCGTATAGGATAACACAGCAATGACAGGCCGAGAATAAAATTGACAAATAGTAAAATACAGTAAAAGACAACAGAAGAAAGCTGCTTGGTTTACCTCGAAATGTTTCATGACTTTGAAAGCCATTACAAAATCTGACCAAACACTTGCTCCTGCAGATCACACACTGACAACTAATGCAGTCAAAGCAGAGGTCAGTGAAACCTGCACTTCCTGTCTTTGATTAGCTTCCACACTCACTGATCTTTGTCCAAAACGCAGAAGGAGTCCAGGAAAGGAAAATTGGCAGCGATGCTCTCAAAGTCCCCTTGAGAAATATATCCATCGTGGTCGTGGTCGTAATTCCTAAAGACCGACTTCCCAAACCCAGACGAGGAGCACGTTAGTCCAGAAACATCTCACACGAACACATGAATGATGTCTACTCACATCCACGACCTTCCTGATGTGTTTGTTGACGATAGAGGGGTCTGGTTTGGTGGTGATGCCTGAGGCCCAGTCCAGGGGGGCCAGGGGGGCCAGGGCCTTATTGGGCGTCGTTGGAGAGGACAGCTATGACGAGAGTTCACAGGAGAAAAAATAAAGAATCAAATATCACAGAACAAAAGTTCATGAATGAATATGCTTTGCTTTGACACAAAGTTCAGCTCATGACTTCATTTCAATCCCATATGAAGAATGCAAGAAGACCAGGATCTCCAGGAACCACACGATGGCCCCACCTCCTCAAAGTGATGGTGACCTCTGACCCATGTACCTAAAACACAAGAGGCTCCAGAAAAGAGCCTCCAGCATTTCGACATACTTTCTACACCTGACCCTCGAGTAAAGGCAGCAGGATTCCAATAAAAAGGTCACAAAAAGAAATAAAAAGTATATCTCATGATGAAGAACCAGTGACACAAAGAAGGAAAACAAGACACAGCTGTTCCATCCTGCGGCTGCCTGATGTCTGTCGTTAATTAATGAAATATCTTCAATCGGTTTTCAGCAGCATGGAGACAGAAATCAGCAAAAACATCAAGTGTGTTGAAAACACGATCCACTTACCAGTGATTTGGGGTTACGTGGCTCCCTGAGCAACGACAGCTCATAAATCTCATCTTCTGTGTAATAAAGGTCGAGAGAAAGCTAAAAACACAAGGATCAAGGATTTGATGACTTCATTCATCGTGTCATAGATGGCAGCAGTTGAATATTTCTCACGTATTTCAGTGCTGTTCTCCTGGGCAGTGCTCACCACTCACCGTCAGCAGGTAGATGAGATCCATGTTGGGTTCCACCTGAGCTGCTGCACTCTGCAGTGACACCAGCTCATTGAAGGTCATGTAAAGCTGGTTCATCTTCACCAGGTTCACTTGTTTACTGTCGCTCACCCAGTCAGGAAAGACAACGTGCACGGCGATGAGGTCTTTGAGGTGCACGCCCAAGATGGGGATCTTGAAGCCCTGACTCTCGCTGAAGGCCTTGCGATAGCACGAGTAGTTGTTGCTGGAAGACACCAACTCCGTCATCTCACTCCAGATCTGAAGCCCGGGGTGCACGTTAGCATGTTATTATCTGGCGCTACACAGTTAAACATGAGCTGAGTTGTACACGCATGGTGGATTGTCGTACCTTCACAACCTCTGGAGCCAGATAAGAGTGAGTCTCCTTCAGCCGAGATATGGAGCTGTGGCTCAGTCCGCCCACCACCGCCATCAGAGTGTTGAAGTTCTGCAGCTGCAGAAGTTTCTGATCGGAGAGAGAAGGTCATGGGATCTAATACGCATTCACTGCTGGTCACACCACTGATTCAGATGTTAACTTACTGTTACTACAACATGCACATTTTAAAAATGAATCACAGCCAGGCCTGGAAAGTCAGGACTTATATCAACTTCTATATTTCATGTCGTTCAAGTCCACTGTTTATTACTGGCTCACATGCATTGTCATTCTGGGCCAAAACATCATAAGTAATTTTTCCTTGTTTATAGAAAACAGTGAAGGTGGGAATCTGACCTGAGCCACGTGGATGTATTTGGTGATGACATCTGCTCGGGTCTGAGGCGTCAGCTTGCTGAGCACCATGAGCTGCACCCACTGAGACACGCCGTTAAACAGCGCGATGGAACGCTCCAGAGTGGGGTTGTCGACGAGGCAGCCGTGGATCACGTAGCTCTGGTAGTCAGTGAACTGGACACGAGAGAGATTCACAGATGGCGCGTGAATTCTTTTGTGAATTGTGCAACATAAACCAACCCATAAATAAGTATTCAGCAGGTGCTTATCAAGATCAGCTCTGTGTGAGAGTGATTAGAAAAGAGCCGAGGAGCAGAGACGTTGTCAGTGTTAGAGCAGCAGGAATAATCGCTCCGTAAAACTAAATCTTTTTACCGATATCCTCCGGATGGACTTGAACTCCAGGAAGGTGAGATGTTCGGCCAGCTCCATGGGCTCCAGGTGGTCAAACAGCAGCGAGGCCTTGCCTTTCTTGGCCTGCTTTTTCCGCTGGGTCAGCTTACGCATCCAGTCATATGACGGACTGCAAGGAGGAAAAAATATCCAATATAACAGAGACAAAGAGACAAACTAATGTTCCATTTCTTTCTGTGGCAGAACCCCCCTTAAATGCAAAGACTTAAATGGTTATTTATAAAAAGATGAGTCTGAATAAATGAATAAAATAGTAATAATAATAATAAATAGTAGTAATCATGGATATCTTACATGGTGGAGATGTCGATGAGTTTGAAATGATCGTCACAGCCGAGCCGAGCAGCCACGTCCCGAAACTCCTCTGTTATCCGGATCAGACCCAGGTCCAGGTTGAACTCTGCTGGGAACGTGACGATCCAGTACCTGAATACACACACACAGTCACAGTTAGAGCAGTGCAACAAACACCTCGACTCTGATAAGACTCTGTGAAGCCCAGCACTGCTTGTTTCACATTTACAACTGAGAACTTTTGGTCTCCTTCTCCAGAAATGATAACGTGCACACAGACAATGAGCACTTCATGTGGGAAGATAACCTTGGAATTCCAAGTTTAAAAACTGTTTAAACTGTAAAAGGATGACCTTTTGAACTCCAGACTTGGGTTCAAATTCCTCTGGGTCAGAGCAGAAATTTCTAACATTGTTTGGGCTGAATGAACGTGTACCTTACCTCATTAGATAACAAATCTTCAGTCTGGTGTTCTGGCGGCCGTCATCGCTGCTGTCGCGGTACGTGGAGTTGAGTTAAGGGCTTTTTTTGACAGTTGATTTCTGACGTGTTTGTAGTATGTTTGATGTGGTCTGCAGGTCTCCACACCAAACATTCTGCTCGTCTGATGTTCTTCTCTGCTCAGAAGGCAAATTGATGTGGAGCAGCGTCCTCTGGACCAAAGCCATGTGATACCCCCCCCTTTGAAATGTGCTTCACTTGAATGACTTAAAAAACATATTCTACTAGAAGAGTACGTTAAAGTACCACCAGGGAATCCATTACTCCTTCTGTCAATTCAAATACTGGAGCCTTCAGGGACGCAGAGGAAGCTGCTCTGACATGTGACAGCCCAGCAGACCACTGGACGTCCGCCCTGAGGATCAATATAGCCCATTTTACATTAACAGTAATTGCAGCGCAGCAGGAAGAGAGCTGAGAGCCTGAGTGGAAGTAAAACACAAAGAGCTTTACAGAGCTTTTCTGCCACTTGGGATATATCATCAGGAGCTTCCCCGCCAGCTCGGAGGAGGTCACATACCAGCGATGCATCAGCAGCAGGGTTCGAGGGAGCAGGCCGCCCTGCAGCTCCCCGCGGTCGTCTGCGAAGAGGGCACAGGACGTTAGGGTTAGGGTGCAGATGACCTGAGAATGACCCTGTAAAACACATCAGTGTGCCTGCACGTGCCAGGCTGCGCCGTCATTACCAGTGGTGGAAAAAGTACCGACAAGCTGTACTTGAGTAAAAATACCAGATCCCTTACTAGAAAACGACTCTGGCAGAAGAAGTCACCCACAAATAAATTACTTGAGTAAAAGTCTCAAATTTGTTTACATCAAATGTACTTGAGTATCAAAAGTAAAAGTACAAAGAAATAAAACTTGCAGAAATTAAATGTTTCAATTGACTTTAGGGCTGAAACTTAAAATTATATTCATTAGATAGATAGATTAGATTAGTTAGAAAATGGTTTGTTTCCCAAAGATGTCTTCCTCAAATGTTTTGATTTGTCCACTCAAGGGGAAGAACTAACACTAACACTGTCTGCTGTCTGTATACTAACGCTTACTGCAACACCACGGGCCCTTGAGAGATGCAATTTCATGACTCTGTATGTGTCTCACTTATGGAGAAATGACAATAAAAACACCTTGAACCTTGAAGAAACCAAGACATATTTTTTCTGACTCAAAATCTATTCTGAAAATAGTTGGGATTAACAACAATTTATCACGTCAATGCAGCTCGAATGAACAGTACGTATCCTCCCTCCCTCATCTGACTCTCCACCTCCCCAGTGGTCTAACCTCAGTGACAATGATCTGCCACGGGGCTGTGAGCCGACCCATGCTAAGCTAGCAAAGCTAGCGGAGCTACTGATTAGCATCATGACATGTTGCTATGTTTGCTAGCAGCTAGCAGTCGTTTCACATACCGCAAAGTGCTTTTTAAGGTTCGACGGAGACGTTTGAAACTCCGGCGTGTGTTCCTGACACCAGGGGCCCGCCGCCCCCACACAGGAAAACATTTGTTTTGAACCCGGTTCTCCTTCCGTCGAGCGAGCCTCGCTAGCGGCCATGTTCCCTCCAACAGCGGCCATGACGGCGGCCATGACGGCCTCCTGTTTACGGTCACATTAGCGTCATCTGCTCGGTCCGGAGACAATATCGCGAGACACGTTTTTTCTAACGAGTAATGACATTCCCTTTGATAACATAAACGGAGTAAGAGTACGTATTTTTTTGTTTACAACGTACTTGAGTAAAAGTAAAAGTTGAAAGAAATATAAATACCCAAGTAAAGTACAGATCCTTCCGAGAGCTACTTAAGTACAGTAACGAAGTACTTGTACCCACACACACACTTTTTGTAGCTCGCGTAAGCAGATCTACTGTTCATAATAACGCTGTATTTAAAAGCAGTTGCTGCCTGTGATCAGGTAATAGACTAGAACAGTAACAGACAAATGTGTGCGCTATAGCCCTGCGTTCACGCTTGTGTGTCGTCCCTCAATTCTAGAAGAAGAGTAGGGACATGCGTCCTCAGCTTGCAGCACCTCCTCTCTGTCGAGGTGTCAGGATCTTTCTTTCTTTTTCATTTTATTGTACAAGCTTGGTCCGATCCGTCGGCTGCTGGTTGTGCTGCTGTCACATCTCTCCTCCCCATCGTTCCCCATCGTTCCCCATCGTTCCTCATCGTTCCTCATCGTTCCTCATCAGTAGAGAATCATTGATGGGTTGACTGAAGCGGTACTCACCAAATGCCTGTATGCATTCATTTAAAAGAGCATTAAGAGACGCCGCCTTTCCCAGTGTGGATGATCCCATGGTACCAAGCTGAGAGGAGGACGAGGTCAGCGCTTCTTCACCGCAGCTCTGGAACAGTCAGGGTCGTCTTTGGGGCAGAGGACAGAGGACCATCAGCCAGAGAGTAAAACTGATAACGTACAATCAGTTAACTGTAAACGTATACATTATTATGAAGAAGTGTCAATGACGTCAAATGGGACTGTAGCAGGAAATCAACAGGAAACACTAAAACACACACATAATGAAACACTTCATAGAGCAGCGATCCTTTTAAAGCACAAGATCACGTTTTAATTCCAAACAAAAGCCGAGATCTGGCATAATTATGGCAAATGTCTGTTCCAGCTCAATGCACAATATTCACATCCATCCACATTTACAGCATCTGTTCAGCTGCTGGGTTCAACAACAGGTTTTGCAGAGCACCGTGTTTTTGCATAGAGGCTTTGCATGGATAATGAGTGTTCAGTTACAGCATGAAGCCCAAACATATTGACAGTCCTTCCTGAACCCACTTCAAAGTAAAAGCATGCCAGCATTTTCAGCACACGTGAACAACAGAGAACCGACACGCAGCAGAAACAAATAGAACAAATAGAAGCTGGACCTGATCCAGTCCCCCCCTCCAACCCAGTGACCTATGAAGATGATATTCCTACTGTTTATTTTATTATTCCTATTGTTATTGTCTATTATTGTCCATGTCCCTCTCGTCCCCACCCCGCTATCACTCTCTCTCACCCCAACCGGTCGAGGCAGATGACTGCCCACATTGAGCCTGGTTCTGCTGGAGGTTTCTTCCTGTTGACGAGGGAGTTTGGTGCTTGCTCATTGTGGGGATAGTTGGGTCTCTCTGTTTTTATATCTGACTGTGCTTTGACTCCTATGTAAAGTGCCCTGAGATAACGTCTGTTATGATTTGGCGCTATATAAATAAATAAAATCGAATTGAATTGAAATTGAAACAAAATGACACGAATCTCTCCGTGACCCCATGTTGACATTAAAACACAGCGTCGAGCAGCTATGACGTCATCATGTCTCACAGCATATTGACTCTAAACAAGCATCTTGTGACTCAACACTGATCACAGACTTGGACAAAAATGTACTTTGAGTTTTGTTTATTATGTTCAGTCAACACAACAGAAACATTGACTTGGTCTCAGTTTATCACATGATGTTTATGAGTGAGGACTGGACGCCGTCCAAAACAAACATGAACAGCTGAGACCGCTGCATATTAAAGGCCATAAATCATAAGATCACTAGAAGGCCCAATGATGTCACACGTACTTTATTAACACGTTATAAAGGAGGAGTGCAATGACACGGATTAACCAGAGTCATTCAGTTGCTGCGTGTGTGTAGCTGAAACATCACGGTAGCGGTGACCCGTGCCTTCACTTCAGTGACATTTCTCATCATCTGCCATTTGGATCCAGGACGACGCTGTTCAGACATGCAGGTTGGCCTGCTAATGATGATATTTAGACTCGTGTTTGAACAACCAACAATGGCATTTGCTCAGCAGCGATATATAAAACAATCCAAGTTGTACTCACAACAAAGAGAATGACACGGTTTTTACCTGTGTGTGGATTCATTCATTCATCAAGCTGTCCAGCCCTGATTCACTGTTCACAACCCATGAACTCTGACTCTGACAACGGCTCTTCACCAGGACAGGATCTAACCTAGTCCAGTCTGAATACAACTCAGATCAGTCCCACGCATCCTGTGGTCTGGTGACACGCTGGGTTCCATCTGTGACACAGGAGGAGCAGCAGCCGAGCAGTGCATTGTGGGAGCTGGGGGCCTGGGCCTTGTAAGGGCTCAGTTTCTCATGGGCTGGCGTCAGAGGCTAGAAAGACGTCACAGGCCAGTGCCGAGCTCATTCTGAAATAGCTGGAACAGCATGAGCCATCATCGTGTCTGTGGCTCTGTGTGCACACGCTGAAAAGAACGAGGGCATTGTGGGGAAGAAATGTGTAAATGGATAAGATCTTGGACAGGAGTAATCTTAGATGTGGTAATTCCTACTGCGTCTGGTGATTGCAACACTAACTTCACCACAGAGTTGTTATTGATAAGGAACTGGAGCGCTGACATAACCTCTGATGATCCGGGAATCGCTGGGACGCTGCATCGGCGACGAGCCGCTGGTGGAAATGACCGCGTGCGCCCAGAGCATCGGTGCTTTGATCACTGGTGACTGAATCTGCCCATGACACTCCGTTAGACATGATACAACCAGAACAGTGTAATCAACCTCCACTACGCCTCGAGCACCCAGAAAGTTCCGAAATTCTCACTTAAAACAACTACAGCTTTCTTTATCTTACATAATGTCTCAAAGATCTGATCTCTTTCTGCATTTATTGAGACTGTGGTGGAAGAATTGTGATTGGCTGAATCCTGAAGGCCTGCAGTTATCTGAACGCACTGAGCCCGGTGGTTTTCAAAGGCGTCGACCATGACTTTATTCTTTCTGTGCGGGAGGCTGGCGGTGCGGCGCGGGGATGGTTGCACAGGTGTTTCACGTGCGCTTCATGACGGTGTCCCTTCTACGTCGGGGTTAGGGTGGAGCAGTGGAGTCGCCTCAGGCTTCCTGCTCTAACCTGGAGGCTGTGACCGAATCCTCCTCTAGAAACCAAAACTAGTCATTTTCTTTGGTCACATCAAACCTCCACCACTCAATTACACTTTGAATGAACAATAATAATAATAATAATAATACCAAGCAGTCCCAGTCACCTGAATGGGCTGACATACCAAGCTCTGTTCTCATTTCCAGCGTTTATTTTTCTCTATCAACAATATCTACACAAATGTAAACAATAACCCTTATAAGGTTTGTTATCTTCATAAATCATTGTTTTAATCACTGTTTGAAACGGTAGGAACCGCATCACCGTGAATCCTGACTAAACCCTGTGGTCCACTTCTTCTAAGCCCTGCCTGTGCTGGGAGCCTTGTACTCTTTGCCCTTTGGCGTGTTCCACACACACTCGATGAGTGTGTGTGTGTCACCGTGACATCTGATGACATTTGAGTGTCACATTGCAGATAATTCCTCAGCGTTTACAGACAACAGGCGTCTGAATCAGGGAGCAGAAGAGCAGTCGTTACGTAAGCTCGTCTGTTCTAACGGAGGGAAGCTGACCCGCTGCTGCCGAGAAGACTCGCTCTCTTTGTACGAGGCCCTGACGCTGCGTTTAACATTACTTAACATCCAGCCTGCGCTCTCTGTTCGCCAGGGTCACAAGACAGACCCAACATATGCACCGACGGCACCTGAGGGCACACACACACACACACACACACACACACAGGCCTGTCTGGGCTGTGACATAAGACTGTGATGTGAACCAAGAATTGACCAAACACACTGAGAAACAAAGACGAGCATCTGTCTGCAACCAGCACATCATTATGAAACTAGTGTGTGTGCATGTGTGTGTGTGTGTGTGTGTGTGTGTGTGTGTCAGATGTGTATGTCAGTCGCACACACTCACACATTCCTTTGATTTCACAGCTCGGCTGTGCATGCTACAGTCAGCTGTGCCCTTTAGCATGACTTGTGCTTTTCTGCCTCCACAATGGGTCACTCTGTCTCTGCCTCTGCTTTGTGGATGCGTCACTGTGTGCTGATGCATAGTGCAGTGACACACACACACACACACACACACAGGTTTGCTCCACATCCCAAAAGAAAGAGCCGTCAGTGTCACAGCCTCCGGAACCCAACGCTGCCTCTCCCCCGGCACCGGCTCCTCTCCTCAGCCTTTGGCCTCATTTGCTGCTTCCCCTGCTGCTAAATCCAGCCCTGCTCTCTCTCTCCCCCCCCCCCCCCCCCCCCCCCCCCCCCCCCCCCCCCCCCCCCTCTCCCTCTCTCCCCCCCCTCCCTCTCTCCCTCTCTCCCACTCTCTCTCCCTCTGTCTCTCTCTCTCTCTCTCTCTCTCTCTCTCTGTCGTCCTCACAGACACATGGATACACACACACGCTAGCCTTAGCAAATGTCATTCCTAGCTGACAAAGTGAAGTGCTGTTTGTCTCCAGCCTGTGTGTGTGTGTGTGTGTGTGTGTGTGCACGATCTTACCGCCTGTGCAGCAGCGTGTCAGCAACCATCCCGGCTGAAGCTCGCTCCTCTCAGGGAGACGACTGCTGCTGCTGCTGCTGCTGCTGCTGCTGCTATTGGCTGCGGAGCAGAGAGACTCCCATGATGGATACTACGCTCTGACCTCCTCCCCTTGTTGGTAAACACAGCAGCTCACACACACACACTTGTGTCTTAGTGAGCTCACTCACTGACAGAACAGACCCGTTCCACAACCCAGAGCATCCAGACGAAACGCCTTGGCCCGACCCTGACACCGTTAGAGCTTACAGCTCATATTTCACCATGTTTAAAGTGTAGAACCTAAAATGAGCATCAACAATCAACATTCCAAGCTCCTCCCAGGGGAACGTGCTGGTACCTGTGAGGACTGACTCTTAGTTCAGTTTCCTGTTTATTTTGGGGCTTTGATCTCAGTTCACTTCCTGCCTTTGTTTCACCTGCTCGCCCTGAGGCCACGCCTCTCGTTGCTTCTGCCTGCTGTGCCTGTTTATTTGATTTATTTTGAATCTGAAGGATTAAAACATGACGACCCTGACACTGACTGACTGAATCATTTGATTCATTGATGCCTCCACCTATTTTGCTTTTTCAAAACGCTGCATTATTTTCAAAGGAAAGTGCTTTGATCCGTACAGTCACAGTCATCTAACCCTAACCCAAAGGGACGTGTGAATAAATGGATCATGTTCTGTGAATTTAAAGGAGCACGAGTCAGATTACCGTTTTCTCAGGTGGCAGCCGATGAAAACATCAAGCTAACGAGCTGGGCTCATCATGAGGGGAGGCCAGTCCTGAATGAGGACCTGGGTTGGGGTTTTTTTCTGAGCACATGTCCACACGGCAGCAGGTAGAGCAGCGTACGGGCTGTCGCTCTGTGTTTAGTCCGTTGGTGGAAGAATTAAATGCAATATTCAAGTGGAAGAGAACACAGCTACAAAGATGGAGCCTGAATGGAAGAGTCCAGTCGTCCTCTGCCTATTCATGGCCACCCTTTATAAAGTCCCTCTCTTGAGGAGCAGAGATCGGCCGGCGTCTCGCTCAGAGACACTTCAGCCCGTTCTGGATGAACAAGGTCTTGAAACCTGTGACCGCCATGTGTCGCTGACAGCAGACAGATTCTAACGGTCCAACACGCTTCAGGGATTGTTATTTTTCCTTCTAAATAATAAATAAATAATAATAATAATGTATTCATTGAGTCGAGCTCATGTGCCTCTCACCTGACCTGTGACCTTCAGCCTGCTGAGATCACATGAATCCAGCCTCAACACGTGTTCACGTCCAGCGTCTGTTTAAATGGAACCTCGAGTCTCGGCGGATCCGCGTCCAGTCGTCCTTCAAACGCACAAACTGGTCCCAGAACTGGTCCCAGAACTGGTCCCAGTGTGTGAGCTGTTGGTGCGCGCGGCCACGACACTTCCTTCCATTCTTTCCAAACTTAGTTTTCCTGCCTGTGTCGCTCGGTTTTCCTGCACTGGGCTAAAAATAGCGGCCACACAAGGTGAGGTGGGACGGAGAAGCAGGAAGCCCGTCACAGTATGCATGTTTGTCTCTGTGTGTCTTCCTGTCTCATGAGTGTCCACTGACGTGGCTGCACGTTCAATCAAGGGCCCCCTTTTTGTTATTTTCCTTCTAGCATTAGCATTAGTCACCGTCGCTTTTACGGTAAGCCGCCGCCGCCACCGCCATCAGCAGGGTGTGTGTGTGTGTGTGTGTGTGAGGCCGGGTCATCCCGTGTTCCTGTGTAATGACGCGGGCCACATTGTTTTGTCTAACAGTGTGTGTCTGACGCCACTTCCTGCCGCTGCTGCGACCACCAGAGCGTCCAAACCCAGCTTCGCTCCCTGCGTCCCAACGACGGCGAGGGGAGGGTCCGGTGTGTGAGAAGGAGGAAGGTGAGTACGAGTACGAGTAGAAAACATCAAGCAAAGTTCTCCCCACTGGAGGGGGGGGGGGGGGCAGTTGGGGTTTCTACAGAACACGTGTTGATAGCACATCAAAGGACAGTCTGCACCTGCTGTAGCTCCAGGAAATCACAGAATCAAAGTCACACGTAGGGTCCATGCCCCTAACCCTAACCCTAACCCAACACGCTCCTCACTGCTGGGTAACATTATCAAACAAGTATCAGTCAGCTCATGTACTTCATGTAAACACACTCACCTGGAGCGGCCCAGACCGTCAGAACCAGAACCGCCACCTCAGCCACAGCTCCTCAGGACCGGCGCCAACACGACGGCTGCAGGTCAACTGTGTCTGCTCGCTCTCCCTTATCTCTCTCTCTCTCTCTCTCTCTCTCACACACACACACACACGGTCTATAAATAGATTTTGAGTTTACTGGAAACTAAGGATGGTGTTCAGGACAGCTCTGCAAATACCAGTCACAGATGGAGGGAGAGACTCAGAGTGTGATCCAGAGCAGCCATGTTTCTAGAAAACAGACGACGCAGGTGAGGACATCAAACCTGGGACGGGTCTGGAGCCACTCAGAATGAACTGGAGCTGACAACATGAGACTGGGATCAAACCAGCAAGGGTCTGCGTGTTTAAAACCTTCTCTCTACTTATTTTACGGTTGAACAAACTCGACAACCTAAAACCTTCTGAAGCGTCACACTGAGCCTTTAAACGCAGGTTGTGGGCGGGCTCTGTGTTTTTTATTGAATAAATGAACTATAAATAGCCCGGTGATGACGAGGCCTCCATGTGACCTTGTGAATAGTGCGTCTGTCTGCACCTTCAAACACAAACGGACTGAACCGTTATTCCTTCTGTTTCCATCTCTGACGTCCACCAAGATGTGATGAGGAAGTGTTCATAATTAATGTGTGGATTGTTTCCCATCCTAACACCAGCGACATGAAGCACGCAGCTGAAACGTAGTAAACTTAGTAAAATCGTCTTAACGGTGCCGGTCAGCCATGTTTGAACGGGTAAAAACTGAGAGGCCAGCAGGTTAAATATCACAATTTGTGGTTTAATATCAAGGGGTTTAATGTACATTGTATAACGTATTCATAGAAAAAGATATTTACCCATGTACAAATTACACATACATAGCTGTGTTCTCCACTCTCTGTTTAAATGTACACAAGTTTCTTCTGTCCCACAGCAGCTCCGCCGCCCGGCAACACTGAGCAGTGACGCGTCTTGACGAGAAAACAGTTGGCTGGTCTGAACACGCGGACACGGGGAGGAAGAACCAGGTCACGTGGTGACAGGCAGACAGAGGGATGGCGAAGGAGGAAGAGGAGGAGCCGACAGCCGACCTCTTCACAGAATTAAATATCCACAATCAGTTTGACCGGGCACAACGTAAAACCTAAAATCCCCCAGCTCAAGTCCAAAGGGTTTGTCAGTCTGAGAGAAGAGCGATGCGGCCGCGTGTAACACGCAAACAATACGAAACAGACACAACATACATTTTATACAGTTCTGTGTTTCTATCACCAAAATACGACGACACCAGATAGTAGATTAAGTTGACTCTTCATCTCAAGTAAAGTACTGTTGCTTTCATTTAGTGTGTATTTTTATACAGTGCAGAGTATATGGGCTTGGGTTAAGTAAGTGTGTGTGTGTGTGTGTGTGTGTGTGTGTGTGTGTGTTGTATTTCTATACTTTTAAGGAGCAACAGTCTCAGCATTAACGTCCCAGTTGAAAACACAAACACCAGGATGTGACATCATGTGGCCTGTCAGTGGTTCTCACTGGGGGGTGTGGCTGGGGGGGTGTGGCTTGGAGATGACAGCGTGAGTAAAGGCGCCATTTTGGATTGGGTGAACACGTCAGAAAGTGGCTGCAGAAGCATCAAGTACATCGTCCGTCAACACAACGCTCTGTCAGAGCAACGCCCACTTTTCCTGTCTATCATTTCAAAATTATAACTTGAGAATTTATCACAAGTGGATTTGGAAACTTATTTTTGGCTTTTACATTCGTCTCAGTTGTCATTTGCTATTTGGCATATGCTAGCACGCTAAGAACTAAAAAAGACGTTTCACCTTTCATTTGCAGTAGTGGTAGTACAACGTTAGAGAGTGGTACTGCCTTACAGACGAGTCAGCTGATCGTAACGACGCCCCCGTGTTTGTCCTGTTGACCTTTTTACAGCTCACACCTATAGCACTCTTCTAAACGTCCCAGTGGCTGACGCTCAGTCTCAGCTGTCCACTCGTGACCAGTGGAGACGCACGTTAGTGCCCAAAGTGAATATAACAAGTGGATTTTAGAAACGTTTCCCCTGAAGGCCCGAACGTATCCCTGTGTCCGTAAACAAGGCAAACGTGAGAAAGAAGCCAGTTACCTCATTTACATTTGCAGTCTATGAGAATCAATGTCAACGTGAAACTTCCAGGCTGAGATCATGTTTGGATGGATCTTCTAACATGAACAAGTGTAATAAATATATAAGCGCAGAAGTGAGGGAACTCAAGGAGGAGGAGGGCACATCTGGATTTAGATTTCCTTTAAACTACGGAATACAATTTGACGTCAATACAAAGGACAAGGGTTCATTCAGATTTGGGACAAAGGTTATAAATAGAGTTTAACAGTTAATTTGCATATATGACCCCCCCCCCCCCCGGGCGCTGCGGACGACGAGCTACGGCGTGTTTGTGGGGGCGCTGCTGGACGCTGGCCGACCCGGGGAGGTGTCCTGACTGGGTGGACTGGACGTCCTCACAAGTATAGTAATACAAGCTTGTGCGTGTGTTCTGTGTGTCCCGTGGCCGCCGTGCGCGCTCACTGTGCGCGTGCCGCCGTGTGCTGTGCTGGAGCCTCCACGCAGAAGTTGGCTTTGTCAGAGGCCGTGAACCCGGGCAGACACACACACTGGTACGATCCCACCGTGTTGATGCACTTGGCGTTTTTGCACAGCGACATCCGGTTGTTCAGTTCCGAGCACTCGTTCACGTCTGCGGGCAGGGGGGGGGGGGAGACGTTAGAGGGTTTCCTCTCGCCACGTTCTTGGGGGGGGGGGGGGGGGGGGGGGGGGTCTCTTACCGACGCAGGTCATGCGGGACAGGTCCAGCGTGTATCCGTCGAAGCAGTCGCAGGTGTAACCCTCCTGGACCCGCACGCACCGGCCGTTCTCACAGCCGCTCAGTATCCCACACTCCTCTGCTCGCAGGCCCTCGAAGGCGTTGAACGGTTCTGTAAAAACACAAACAGGCAACGTCACATACGTTTGTTTGATAGAAGGTGTGAATGTTTAAACTATCATTCATTCTCATTTGAAGCAGAAAAAGCTGTTATCCATGTTTTGATGCAGTAATGTAGAGGATGATTATTATTATTATTATTGTTGTCGCCCAGTGACAGCTGGGATCGGCTCCAGCACCAGTCTGAGGTGAGCTGAGGATTCAGCCGTTGCTGGTTAGAATGAAGAGCTGGGACCAGAAGCTCTGCTCTGAGGGTGTTGTTAGGGAGACTTCCACTAGATGGCAGCAGAGCGCCGCTTCCCTTGACGTCCCTGGACATCCATTACATAGGTCCTGGTGAAGGCGATGACCGCAACGTCTCAACTGTTGATCCACCTTCACTGAAGGCTCAGTCAGCTGTGTAATATAATAATACTCTGTCCAAACCGTGACGTCACTACTCACGCTCCTGGCTCTCGTAGAAGGGCGGGACCGGAGAGTAGTCCGGCATCGCCTCGTATTCGTGGACCGGGCCGGCGGTGAGGGCGTCGCGGCCGTACGGCCGCCGCCCACCACCGAGAGGTATGTTACACATGGAGGCGTAATCCGCTGCGAGAGAGGCAAAACACACACGTCAAGAAAAGTACTCAATACCAACAACTACTGCAATATTACTGTCACTGGTGATGTCACCAACATGAAGAAGAATGAAGATCAGTTAAGATTTCTGAGCACATGGGACTAACCCCAAATCAAAAAATCTATCCATTCATTATTTGCTCTGGCATGGTGTGTGTGTGTGTGTGTAGCCTATTATTCATCCAAACAAGCTCAGGGAACGTCTACCCATCATGCACCACTTACTCCATGAAGGTCGGCGATTCGATCACCTCAGCCAGTCTGTATGTTAAAAGTGTCCTTGGGCAAGATATTGAACAAGTAATTACCTCAATGATGCACCATTAGTGAGTGTGTGTGTGTGAAAGTGACCTGTAGCATGAAGCCCTCACAGTGGTCAGTAAACTAGATACGTGTTATAGACATGTAATACTAATAGAGCACACACACACACACGTTTCATCCAACAGGCCTGGTGTGTGTGCACGTCATTTGTACTTGTGTGTGTGTGTGTGTGTACCGGTGTGCCGGGGGGGGCACAGAGCACACTCCATGCCCCAGGCTTCTCCGTACAGGCAGCAGCACTCTGTGAACGTGGTCTTCCTGTTGAGACCCAGCGGGCGCGTGCACGTCTTGGTCTCTGTCACCGTCTGCCAGCAGATGCCGTGGTAGTCGACCTGCTCCGACTCATGTTGCTCTGTGAACACACGGAAATGCTGAAGGACACGACAGGTGAAAGTGACTCTCAGTCATGGCCTCGTCACACGCTTGAACTTTGACCTTTTGCATATAAATTGACATATTACTATAAATATTCATCCTATGCGTAAATCCTGTAAAATTTGCGTGAATACATTTTGTTATCCGAATGACCTTTAACCTTCAGCATGAGGACCTTTTAAGGTAATTAAAGGGTTCCAGCAGATTACTGACAGTTGAAGTAAGAAAACATTTCACAAGTAGAGGAGGAGGGTCTAAGGTTCTCCAGCAGATTGTGGGCGGAGTCCATCAGTATGAGACAAGAAGCTCCCGGGCGACGCTCTGTGCAGGTTACTGACCGGCCACATCAGGGGTGAAGACACAGCGTTGGCTGTCGGGGTCCAGCACCATGGGGTGTGTGCAGAAACACATGTACGAGCCGTCCGTGTTCAGACACTGGCCGCCGACACACACCGACTCGTCCAGACACTCGTTGATGTCTGCACAGAACAGAGCAGAATCCCAGCAGCTGCACGGTCTCAGTCCGTACCACATGCACATGCACGTGCACACGCTCTCTGGACGCGTCACCCTGACCTCTGCACTCCAGCTTGGCGGGGTCGTAGTCCTGCCCAGTCTTGCAGTAGCACTCGTAGCTTCCCACCGTGTCCAGGCAGAAGCCTCCTTTACACACCTCCTGGCCGAAGAGCGCGCACTCATCTGCGTCTGCAGGGACAGGGACAGGGACAGGGACAGCGCGCGTCACTGTCACGCCGCGCTGCCGGAGTGGCCACGTGCATCTTCTACCTGCTCGTCAATACAA
Organism: Pseudorhombus dupliciocellatus; assembly: GCA_016785235.1. Classification (NCBI taxonomy): domain Eukaryota; kingdom Metazoa; phylum Chordata; class Actinopteri; order Pleuronectiformes; family Paralichthyidae; genus Pseudorhombus; species Pseudorhombus dupliciocellatus. The sequence continues at coordinate 741,456 of JAFBJW010000102.1, forward strand.
ACTCTGAACAGTGCCTCTTACTTCTGTGAGAGTCGGGGGCGGGCTCTTCCGACGTCGAGTCCACACTGGGGACAAAACCTCGTCCGTGTGGACACATCTGGTTGAAGTGGTCTGACAGTGGACAGAAATGGGAGCATGAGGGTCTCAGCAGGACGTCCCTCCGCTGCCCACACGGGGAACTCTGTGAGTCAAGTGTTGAGGCCGTGTCTCACCGGTGCCGTTGACGGGGCAGGGATGGACCTCGCAGTTGTCGCCCCAGCCAGCTCCCAGGGTGCAGCAGCACTCCTGCAGCGTGACGTGGCTGGTGAGCACGCTCTCGCACAGGTTCTCATCGTTCAGGTGATAGTAGCACTCCTTACGCTCCACCCCCGAAGCTGGACACACACAGGGAGGGTTGATGGGGCACGGCGGCTGTAAGAACCACACCCCCCCCGCGTATGCGCCCACTCACCTGTCGGGAGAGGCTCGCACTTGGCGTTCATGACGTTGTAGTCCTGGCCGCTGGGACACAGGCAGAGGAAAGAGCCGTCCACGTTCACACACTGGGCTTCTCCACACACTCCGCTCAGCAGCTCACACTCGTTCACGTCTGTGGAGACGGAGCACGACGCAGACGTCGGTCAGGCTGAGGAGACATCAGATTTCAGACAGAACCAGAACGCTTACCGACGCAGCCCTGGCCGTCGGGCGTCTCCTGGGAGCCCTGGTCACAGAGGCACCGGAAGGAGCCCAGTCGGTTCTCACAGAAGCCGTGAGGGCCACACAGGGTTTCATTGAGACCGCACTCGTCAATGTCTGAGGAACAGATAAAACCGGTCACCTGAGCGCTCTGCTCCAGTCCTGCTCCAGTCCTGCTCCAGTCCTCCCAGCATCGGTCGACGTGAGCAGCTGCTCTGCTTAGTAACGGAACAATACGTTCCAACAGTGCGGGGTTTTCTCAGACATCATGACTTCCTGTATTTGATGACCCGCTAGCAGCTCGTTAAACTCTCAACCAGTGTTAATATTAGTGTCTGACGGCCTCCACACACAGCGTCCCTCAACGCTGTGGAACGTTTGAACTTTGACCCCTCTCATCAGACGACCTCGTCCGAGCCGCTACCTGCCGGGTCCGTCACTTCATCAAGTTGAACCTCTGAGTCCTTACTGCACTGGTTTCATAAAAGCTCACACACACACACACACACACTGGAGTCTGAGCCCCCTCCATAAATCATGAGGCACAGAGCAACAAATATCCCGCCTTGTCTAGACAGCCAGATCAAAGGCTTCCATCTGTTTCTCTGTCAGGCAGGAGGGGGCATCAAAGCCAGCTCTGCCACAGAGGCCAGGGCTAGACACCAGGGCTAGAAACCAGGGCTAGACACCAGGGCTAGACACCAGGGCTAGACACCAGGGCTAGACACCAGGGCTAGAAACCAGGGCTAGAAACCAGGGCTAGACACCAGGGCTAGACACCAGGGCTAGAAACCAGGGCTAGACACCAGGGCTAGACACCAGGGCTAGACACCAGGGCTAGACACCAGGGCTAGAAACCAGGGCTAGACACCAGGGCTAGACACCAGGGCTAGACACCAGGGCTAGACACCTGGAGACTTCTTCTTTAACCTTCTTCCTGGCTCTTTGAAGAATGTTGGAGACAAGTAAAGAAACAGTGTGTGTGTGTGTGTGTGTGTGTGTGAGGACAATACATATTTCCTCAAGGCCAGTAACGTCATGTTAAACATACTAAATGTCAGCACTGCTGTGGACACACATGAGCCTGGTTCACTTTCTGTGACTGCTGAATAATGTTGAAATATATTTAGATACTGACATCAACCTGCTCTTATAGCCACATGCTCTCAGTTCATAGAATATTATATTAGAATGTCTTATCATATTTATGCAGATGACGCACAGCTGTATGTCAACATCAAGTCACAATGAGTACTTAGACTTGTTTACTGATTTAAACATGCCTCACTAAATCAACCACATGTGTGGCCTTGAGCAACCGTCACAATCACATGGAAATGATGTGTGTGTGTGTGTGTGTGCTCCTTTGCATGGCATCCTACCGTCACAGGAGGGCGTGTCGAGGTTGGCGGTGAATCCACTCTCGCACACACACAAATAGGAGCCTTCAGTGTTGAGACACTCGCCGTTGGGGGAGCAGAGCTCCGGCTCCACCGCACACTCGTCAACATCTGGGACGACACAGAAAGAGACGCACTTAGAGGCGTGCGTGCGTGCGTGCGTGCGTGCGTGGGCTCCAGCGCTCACCTCTGCAGCTGGTGCCATCGATCTGCTGGTAGCCCTGTGGGCAGGTGCACGTGTAGGAGCCCATGTTGTTCACACACTCCCCTCCAGCCGCACAGGGCCGGGCCTCCTCGATACACTCATCCACATCTGGAACACACACACACACACGCAGCACATCGTCAGAACTCCACACGAACCATTAAAAGTTGATCATCATCAATGGCATTTTGTTTTCCCAGTTGAACTAATATTTTAGACAGTGGGCCTTAGATGCTTTAGTACTCTGGTACTGCAGGTGTTCCAGATCGTACCGTCACACTGGTCTCCGGTCGCCGACACTCTGAAGCCCCGCCCACACTCACAGGTGAAGGAGCCCTCAGTGTTCAGGCAGTGACCTCTGGTGCAGACGCGCTGATTCTGGCACTCATCAATATCTGAAACAACACACACTTACATTCCAAAGGTCCGGATTTAACTTTCTTTACAATCGTCCACCACGGCCTCAGGAAATAACCTGGAGGACGAGTTACAAACGCCAGCGTTTAAAAATAAGCCGCTAGATGTAGAGCTGCTCCTCACACACACACACACAGGGAGGACGTGACATGTTTGGCAGTGTGGCACCAACATCTGCGAGCTGTATAATTAACTTTATAAAGGACTGTGTTGCGTGGCCGTATTATTTCCTCTCACTGGAGAAACGGGAACACCTTTGGTTTCTGGTAGAAATAACATCACTTCCAGGAACATGCAGGAGCACGCTGTGTGTGTTTTGGAAGGATTCAGAGGTTTTACTGCTTTATTGGTGGTATTTTATGATGCCTGTGTTCCTTGACCTAATTCTCTAAGTGTTGATGTCAAAGAGGATGCACTTCACTATCTTTTCATTCTATTTCTAAGTCATAATATTAGCTGCCGCCTTAGACGGTGGACGGGGAATGTGCCAGACCTACCCACACACCGGCCTCCCTGGGCCACGAAGCCGCCGGGACAGGAGCCGCAGCTGTAGCCGCCTGGCTCATTGACGCAGATGCCCGAGGGACACACGCTTGTGTTCCTGCATTCGTCGATGTCTGAAACAAATATGAGAAATCTGAGTCTGATCTGACAAGTGCTGCTGGAACTAGATGGATTCCAATGATCTGCAGTGGTTGACATGAATAATAAACACAGGAAGAAGGAAACACAGATCCAGAGGTCATTGAGGGATGTTGTAAAAGTGTTAATGACCCAACAACCATTCCTCTCCTGTTGCCTCATGGCAGCAAAAAGCCATGAGTGATGTCATGGAAAGATCTCACCAGGGACCAAACACCACAACCACCCTGAACGCTATCACCTGCTCGATTCCTCTGAATGCCCAGAGTGAGCAGTGGCTCCAAAAACCACGTTTGAAATGAAACACAAGCTGATCTGCCTTGTTACGTGATAACTCTGTCAAACTATTCCTGATGGAGGCCGTGCATCAGCGTCCCTGATCCCTGAGTTTCACTGCAGCTCAGAGGAAACCTGCCCTCGCAGTATTATTTTGGTGGGTGGGGAAAAACTGCGTTGAAATGTCAGGAAACCGCGTAATGACAGAGCGCTTCATATTTATATCCCAACGAGGGGCGAAGTGGGAGGAGGGTGGTGCAGACGCTGCTTCACAGTGCGGTCGCTGCTGTCGTCCAAAATCCCACGCACTTCTAATTCTATTAGTGTGGCACTTAGTGCGCTGAGCTGGTGTTTGCTCAAGTATTTGACCCAATGCTGGCCCGCGTCAGAGGCTACATACCATCCACAGCATCTTCATGAGATCTGAGGCTGGTCAGCGTGCTGCTCGATTGCCAGATGATTTGCTTTCTGACCCCAGGGGGATGATTTATAAACATGTTGAAGGAAGAATTCTAATATTTTCAGTCGGCTCCTGGAGCTCAGCAAAAGCTTTTGTATGAACCAAACCTAATTCTAAGATCCAAATCACGGTGGGAACGTTTGTGCTTGACTATACTTGACTCAGTTTGGCCTCAGCTTCCTGTCTGAACGCTGCTGGGCAATTTCTGCCTTGTTTATTTCTGATTGAGTTTTTGGTTTTTTATTCGTCTTAGTGACAGGAAACGAAATAAAAAGTGTTTTATTGAAATGGTAGTGGTGTCAGTGTAAATACAAACGAGTGTGACTTCTATCAGCCTGTTCACATGTGACAAAGTTTGGAATATTTACCGACACAACTGGTTCCCTCTTCGTCAACCAGGAATCCCCAGGGACACACACACAGGAAACTGCCCTCCGTGTTCTGGCAGTGGCCGCCGGCGCACAGCGACGGGCTTCCAGAACACTCGTCTACATCTGCAGGGCACGGAGCAAACACGGGTTAGAGCTCAAGTCATCGACACTGTGTCAGTATATGTCAGTAGAATTAAATCAACTGTCACAAACAAGAGCGATAACTGAGGCCAGCCAGCCGCAGGTGACCTTTGACCTCATGCCACTGACCGACGCAGGTGGTCTGGTCGTCATCCAGGTGGTATCCCTCGTCACAGTGGCAGGTGTAGCCCTCATACGTGTTGTAACAAATCCCCTGGCCACAGATGTCAGGGTTGATCTTGCACTCGTCCACCTCTGTGACCGGAGAGAGGGAGAGAGAGAGAGAGAGAGAGAGAGAGAGACAGCAAACCCACGTTAACACAAAGGCGGCCAGGCAAACTAGAGGTGACAAGGAGGTTTAAAGGTTTGAAGGTTTCCTCTGTACCCGTGTACTGGGTGGGGGCGATGTCCTGGCCGGCGTTGGACGGGAGGATCTCCACTGGTGCAGGTGGAGAACTCTTCTCGACCACCTCTACCAAAGCAAACACACAGTCACAGACGTTCAGGCCACTGCCTCACAATGCATTTCACAATGAACGCAACACAAATATAACACACTGGTTTTTTGTTTTTTTTTGTTTTTAAATCACATCTTTCTATATCTGCCTGAAATGTGTGTTCACGTACGACACTGGGAGCTCAGCACCTTGACAACATTTAAAGTACAGTTTGACATTTCTGGAAATTATTCATCTGACAGAAGATGAGTCTCGGCCTCCTGTGTGTGTGTGTGTAAACTGGAGCAGGAGGGAGAAAAGGACGACTGTTCTACCCCGGCAGATGTGCTATTGACAGATGATGGATGACTGAGGAGATGAATGTGAATGAGAGATTCTCACGCACGTCACTCCTCACTAATGAGACAGTTTTACCGAAGCGGCCACTGTCGCACACAATCAAAGGGCAGAGAAGCGGACACCTGGGAAGGCTTCCTCCATCTTCACAGTGGACACACCCGGAGAAAGCTGCGGGAGGACGGGCTCAACTACTGTCCTATCACTAAACACGGGGTCTATCAGCTCCTTCAACGAGAAGACAAACAGTGACACCAGAGGAAGGTCAACAGAGCACTGTGTGCACGAGCTGCGTGCACGAGCACGCGGTCTGACATGCAACACAGATGTCGTGCCTGGAAGCAGATGAGCGTTTAGCTTGCATGGCAGCTCCACTGGGGTTTAATAACAAAGCAAGAGCGAGCAGCTCAGAGAGCGAAGCCAGGAAGCCAGCGCAGGCCCGTCTGGACTTCTTCGGAACGCGGTCGCGCACGTACGCACATGCACATCAGAAGTATGTGCACGCTGTGGCTCCCTGGCGTGCGCCGGCCGGCCAAAGTCATGCAGCAGCGTCGTTGACTTCATGCACAGGTGACTCTGCTTCTGCCCCTCAGAGTGAGTGTGTGTGTGTGTGTGCGTGTGTGTGTGTGTGTGCGCATGCACGCTTTCTGCAGCCTGGCTCCTGGAGCCAACCTACCTGATCTGGGGCGGTTGTTGCTACTGACCAAAGGGAAAGAGAAGCACAAGTGTCGGTTGGTAACATGTTTTATTGATCAGGGCTCATTTTAACTTGTGTCTGAAGTTTCCATTTAAACTGAAGTGAAACGGGTTAGCAACACTTGGTCCCCAAAGATGAGACTCTCCTGTTACCTGTAACGCCCCTACCCTGACTTAAGCCCCTCCCCCTTATTGAGATGAACTATGGGAACCAGTAGTTAACTGGGCCTGGTTGAATGCTGTGAAGAAGTCACAAACATAAATAGATATTTATCAGCAGTAAAGTTCAACAAAGAAAACTCCACATTACTTCCTGCTTCCTGTATGCAAACACAGAGTTCTGTCAGTGTCTTTCAGGCCCGACCCGTGTGCCTGGAAAACTCAGCCCTGCTCTGTTCCAGAGAAGCTTAGCAGCAATTTGGATTCTGTCTGGTTTTGGCTCCGACGCTGCAGTCTCTCCTTCCCTTGATGTCTGCCAAGCATGTCCTGAATAATAACAGCAGAGGCTCCCTTCCCTCTCTCTGAATGTGGAGTGGGCCAAGACACTGTCACCCCTGTCCTCGGCAAACAAAGGTCAACATGGGCACCTGGGTTCCTAACCCTAAATAAATCATTAAAATGTCAGGAGGTATTGAAACATCACGGTTGAATTTAAACGCTTGAAATAAGCACAAAAGCTGAAATGTTTTTCTTTGGAAAGGATGAGGTTGGTACTAATTTTATTTATAATTTTCTTTATTATTTATTTATAATTTTAAAAAATGTGATTATTAACGTAAACAAATGATTCTTATTTTGTCGTGTGTGTAGAGAGAGTCAGGAGTTGCAGCCTGTGTTGAACAGGAGTCTTATTCACTCAGTCATAATGAGCCCAAACCCTGTAAGTGTGTCACAGACGCTCAGCTGTTTTCTCCCTGTGCGATCCTCAGCCCTGACACAAGCCACTGTTCAGTGTCCTGGCAACCGTCCTCTATAAATGCTCTGGGCAGGACAGGCTGCGGGACCTTGGTGGACACTGAAGGAAGGAAACTTTCCCGCTGCACCAACGATTCCAGGGGACACCCAGGATAAGTGTGACTCACCCTGTGGCCCCAACAACAATCGTCTCCACACAGTAAAGACGATGCAACGCGGGACAGCAGCCCCGCTAATGCTCACCTGGGATCACCGGCTCTAGTTTCCCAAAAGCCTCCACTGGTCTCTCCGGGGTGGGCAGCGGCTGGGGGGGCTGCAGGTCAACGGGCTGCTGGTAAACAGTGACTGGCTTACTGACGGGGGGGTTGGGGAGGACAGTGTAGCCCATTCCACCTGGACAGATCTCTTTGAACTGAGCTGGATGAAAAGAGAAACACACGCAGCCGTTGGTCCTCGTTCATGTGTCAGTAAAGCTTTCATTGTTTACACAGTACAGTGATCCAGTAAATAATCCTTTGAGGTCCTGAAATTACTCACGAGGAAGCAAACTGAAGAACGTCTTACACAGAAACTCAAGACTTCATACGGAACACAAACTGCATTCAGTGGAGAGCAGAAAGCTCAGCTGATGCTTCTCTCCATTTCAGCCGTGGCAGCTAAACACAAACCACGCCTCCCGTGTGATAAGGAGCTTGGCCTGTGAAAGTTCTCCTCCTCAGCCCGTCTCTGAAACTAGTCCCTTGGATCATTTGAGGTTGAGGAGCAGATAACTTCAGCCAGCGTAGCTCTACCTCAGGACCTCCGGCCTGCGTGTCGTGTGACTCAGGGGAGACGCTGGGTGAGACCACGCAGCGCCAGGCAGAGTCAGCATGAGCCGCACTAGTCACAGCAGGTGACTTTAACCCAGGGAGCCCTCGCCAATCCACAACGCCAGTTTTAATGAGAGGTTTACACGTGTGACACAGAACGCACCAGACTCTATTGTCACGATGAGAATGAAGTGGTAAAATCAGGTGAGAATCAGCTACTAGCAAGGCCCCACCCAGACCCATGCAGGTAAAAGAATGACAGGTGTTTTCTCAACTACTGGAGACCTCCTCTGAAATGTTCCTTTTTTTAATGTCGTGATGTGACGGTCGCTCTCAGGATTGTAGAGGAGCTCTGAAAGATGAGTGTCTTTCTGTCATATGTGTTGCTCAGTAAACACTGGACCTGACCGACCACAACACTAACATTCATCCCCAGGGGACGGACGTCTGCCCGTTAGCAGGCCAGGCTGAACTGAGATCAGTGAGAGGTGTGGGAGGGGCCTGACGCGGCTGGAGGCCTTACCTGTTCCTGGAGGGGGGCATTTGTCACAGTGAGGACCCCAGGCTTTGCCCACACTGCAGCAGCAGAGCTGTTTGCTCAGCTGGGCAGAAACCGGGTGCAAACACTGTCTCCCTGAGCTGACCAAGCGGAAGCAAGCCCCCTTCTCCTCTTGGACGGCAGGAGCGTCGGCTGAAGGGGGGGGGGCAGGAGGCGCACAGAGAGGAGGAGGAGGAGGAGGAGGAGGAGGGGAGTGGTGGGGAGTGGTGCACCAGAGTGTAGGAGACACATACACGGGAGAAAGAGAGGACAGAGTGGAGAAATAAAGAGGTCCCCTTCACCAACATGTTTTCCCACAGAAACGAAACTTTTTCTGAATCACCAGATTTAATGAAACAAACTGAGATATTTCACAGTGAGAAGTGGGGGAACTAGGATTAGAGGGTTAACATGAAGTAGAGACAAACAAAGCAGGAAAGAAACATGCACTATCACAGCAGGCTGTCAGATCAAGGCATGCAGCAGGGTCGGGCTCGGCCTGTGTTTCCAATGAGGTGGAGGGGGTGTCACTTAAACTCATCACAGAGCACCCCGCCCATGACACACAACGCCTGGTCCTGACCAGCTCAACAACCCAAGCAGGGAAGATGCATGAAGCTGAGCGAGTCCCACTGGAGACGATGCTCACAGCGCTGAGGTCCAACAGAGGCTCCGCCTGCTGTCCATAGCCACATTAAATCCTAGTCTACAACACTTTCAGATAATACGTCAGCTGAGAAGGTTTTGAGGCCTAGCAGAAGCTAACTGCTAGCCGGTCCCTGCGATCCACTCCTTCTACTGAGGAGCCTCCTCCCAGCTCTAGGGACAAAACCGCAAGGAGCTGACAGCTTTTTCAAGTCCTGAGCTCATGTGATGCTTCATTAGAAAACATGTCAACGTGGACAGAACCATCAACACAAGGAGCACACGAGGAAAAGATCAACAACAGATTCATCCCGTTTAAGTCAAAAGTCACACAGCACATGTCCACATGAGCAGAGACCGTCCTGTTCTATAAGATTTATTGCCTCCAGTGACTCAGGTTTACATTGACAGCCGGCTTCATCTCTCATGTTAATGATGAGAACAGTCAGGAACAGTGAGTGACGGGATTAGATCAGATTTCCTTTCACAGCGTCAACTCTCATCTGAGATGAAGTGACGCTGGGACAAGAAGCGAGAAGACAAGACGATTTTCTTTGAATTCACACATGAAGGACGTGTGTCTTCTTTTAGAGTCGCAGCTACAAACACACCACTGTTTAGTTGGTTCTGGAGGAACTCTAAATTATCTTAAAACAATAAACGTTATCATTTATTTGGAGACTATTTCCGATCATAAAACCCTACTTGTCACATGATCTTTGACAGAGTGATTAAAGACGTTTTAATGACAACTACGGCCTTATGTTTAGATTCACGCATTCAACACCACGCGTTGATCCATGCACCGCATCCATGTGTATAAAATGAGACGCAGCCGCTGCCATCGTGCTTCTCCTCAACTCCATCCTTCTAGGAACATACTTGAGTTGTTAATCTGAGACATGCAGACGTGATGCATGAATGAGTCGAGGATCGATGGTAAAAGCAAAGAAAGGAAATGTGACAGTGACAGTCAATGTTTTAGGGGGCGGCTCTTACGTATGCACGTGCTGAGCGTGGGGTCGGGCACGTAGCCGGGTTTGCACATGCACCTGTAGCTGCCCACGGTGTTCAGACAGTTCCCATTGGGACACGCCCCCTGCAGCTGGCACTCATCCACATCTGTCAATCATCAAGATGAAATCAGAGCCAAACACGTCAGAAGACACTTCCTGAACGTCTGTGAATGGAGACGGACAGTTTCACCAACACTGTGGAGAACATGGAGCTGCTACTGATTCCAGCGCCCTCTATTGGTGAGAGAGGGAACCACATGTGACTGCAGGGAGCAGCTTGTTGTCACTCAGGGTTTGTATTGTGGCTAACTACGTGATCTTGACTCATGGATGGGGTCAGTTTTACTGTAATAATATCCAGGTTCTCACATCAGCGCTGACGATGTTTTTCTTCTTCTTCATGCCGCATATAATCATGTCTAACTGCTCTAACCAGCAGGTTAAGGAAGACGTTTGGTGAGGAATGCAGTTAGTAGCTAGGGCGTGATACCTCTAGAGGATCAACCATGCAATGGGCCACATATCCCCCAGCATCCATCACTGCAACATTAGCTCTAATAGAAGCTCTTACCTTGGCAGTGAGAGCTGTTGATTCTCTTGTAGCCCTGAGGACAGTCTATCAGAGGGATAGCTGCAGGAACAAGATGAGAGGGTGGGAAACGGATCAGTCATTCAAAGGGTCACGGAAAGATTCACAAATATTAAACAAAACAACAGTCGTTCAAACGCTGGTGACCTTCCCGTTTATTGGGTCACAGCCATCAAAGCTTTACCACAGTCTGAGGGAGGAGATGGACGACATGGCAGCAGTTGGTCCCCCTGGTGGCCGCCATCTTTATGGATGAGGTCAAAATGAGTCTAATTAAGCTCACCAAGCCATTCTAGTTGTGATGAAACTGATGCACGTTGTTTCTGATGTTTCTAAGTGGCTGACTGAGCGAGCACAGTGAGACAGACGTTCAGGACCAAGGTACGTTTATAATCCGGGCCCTGCTGCAACACCAGACAAAGGTAACCCTTGAGAGCAGGAACAACAAGGCTCTGTTTGCCTGAGCGCTAAAGCGAATTTATTGACCAGCTCCCAGCAGCTGCCTGGCACAATGTGGCGTTTCAACAACAAATCCCATGCCGCTGCCATTCCTGTGGATAATGGAGGGAGGGAAACCCCCTGCATTTGTGGGTGAGTGGTCGCCGCTGGTTCATGCACTTTCTTGGCTACTGTTCACCCCTGTTTATCCCTGGAAGTTCCAAAGCCAGCCACCTCGTGATTCACTTATTCCCATAAACCTCCCGCCAGCTCCGAGGGGAACTGCAGCTCTTACTCCGTCACATTTCTTTCCCTACAATCGCTACGCATACACCCAGCTACGTCCTATAAACCACGGCCTCATTGGGGCTGGCTGTCGCCTCCCGACACACCCACAACTTCTCTAAAAAGATCTGGGCGGCAGGGGCGAGCGCCGCCACCACCAAGAACATTTCACTGCTTTTCCTCTCCGGAAATCACCCTAACCCAGGGGTGCGAGTCACCTGTGTTCCCAACCCAGCCCACAACTAAAACGGCCCTAAACTCGAGCAGCTCAGCATCGTGTGTGTGACGCTGAGTATTATTTCAGGTCTAGCCGTCCGGATGACATCAACAGGTTGAAGCTTCAGGCCACAAACAAACACAGCTGAACAGAGACAGAGTGTTTTTACAAGTCAACGTCAGGTTGAAATGTTGGAATGAATGTTTTCATGAAAGAGGCCTCCTGAGATGTGGCGTTCATGACAGACAGGCGTAAACACATCTCAGGACAGCAGTCGCACTTACATTGTTTCACCGGACACTTCTGGCATTTGTGGAAGCCCCAGGATGTTCCCATGGTTCCACAGCACTGCTCCTGCTTGGTGAGACCCGGGAGAGCCTTCCCACACTGGAGCATGGGAGAGCATGTGTCATTATTATTAGTATTAGTGTGCTTTTAAGTCTCGTGTTAATCTAGACAGGATGAGGCTTTAATCACTCCTTTTATATCGAGTCTGATGACACAGCGTCTCCTGTCCAGCAAACACGCCACTAACAGGCACACTGAGCGGCTCTGAGTGAACCTGTCTCATGCAACTCTCACAGTTTATCACGTGTTGTTCTTCCAGCAACAACTAAAATGGATTTGTCAGAGTTCTGGATGCTAGAGGGCAGCATTAGTGCAGGACCTAAGTCAGAAGAGGAGGAAGAGGAGGAAGACTTTAACCGTCTCTCCTCATCGTGTAAAAGACAGGGTCTGGACCACAGTGCAGCACTGCAGGGCTCTTTTATGTCCCAGCGTTCAGAGTTTGGTGCCAGTTCATGAACAGTAAGTTTTCCTGGTTCCCCAGAGGAGCTGACGCACCTGGCCGCCTGCGGTCTCCTGGAAGCAGCGGCCCAGCGTGTTCTTGGAGGTGACCGGCTGGTACTGGGGGGCCCGGTAGCCGTGCTGGCTGGGGTAGACGATGTTGTAGCCGTGGTGCTGGATCTTCTGGCTGCTGTCTGTGTGGTGGTAGCTGTAGCTGGTTGATGAAGACGAGCCGGACTGGGAACCCTTCAGCTGGTGGCCGCTGTTGTGGAAATTGTCCAGCTGGGACACCTGGTGAACCTGGACAGACGCTTCGGGAGGATGCTTGATATGGATGTTGACAAAGCTGGGGCTGAACACTGGAGACACAGAGGACAAGAGGACGGACGCCACAATAATGGAACTATACAGAGTTTAGTTGCACTTTGACAAACTGTATTAATAGATGAATAATAACTATTCAGACTGAATCACTGGTGTGGGCTCCAGTTCTACTGCAGGAAACGGGAATTAGGTTCCTCACATTTAAACCTGTTCAAACCTGTTCTCGTCCATTTAGCATGATGTTATTCCACTAGCGTGACAGCTGCAGCCTTTGAACAGCACGACTTGGAGTAAATGAGCTAAAACACGCTTCCTTCAGACAAAGCTCACAGCTCTCACTCGGCCTCACACTCACCGCTGCTCTGGGCGTTGCTGTAGGTCAGCGGCAGCGTGTGTGTGGAGTGGACCTGCGACTGGCCGTGGCCGTAGCCGCCCGCCGCCGCCGCCGCCGCCTGCTGCTGTCCATTCTGAACCGGCATCTGGCAGAACTTCCCGGTGAAGTTGGGAGGACACTGACACTTGTCCCTGGAGCTGCACTTTCCACCATTGATACACGGAAGATGACAAACCACTGTGAAGAGAACACGACAGCTGATGTGAACTTTTGATTTTCAACAAAAACAAGTGTTCTGGATTCACGACTGTGCCGCTCTGACACAGCGCTCAGTACAGCACAGAATTCACCACGGCTCAGTGACTTTCTCTCATGATGCTAGAGAAAGAAAAGCATGACCACAGAGTGACCGTTATTGTGGCAGCTGGCTGCGTTATAAGAGACCGGCTCTTCCTGGTCCTTCCTCCTCGTCTTCACACCACGGTGCCTTCTGTTCGGATTTGGATTTCATTCTGTTGATGTGCCACGAGCTGCTGAAATATATTTTGGGTGTTAATGTCCTTGAAATAGATTTGTTAAGCCCTGTTGTCGCTTTCTCTTGTTTTTTATAACAACATCTTAAGTCTGATCACTGGATCACACATGGCCAGTGTCTAAGCGCAGTAATCCCAGTCCGTGCGTGGACCGCCAGGACAGTCCCCACACAGGTGTCACATCCATAAACAAGAAAGAGGCCGCGGTGCTGGTTCAAGCAGAGGGAATAAATCAGGCAGAAGGACTTGATGTCAGGACCTCGAGTGCAAATGGAATACAGTGAATTCACTGTTTAGTGGCCAAAGGCATAAAGTCTCAGGGCGGGGGTGATGGAAATGTGTGCCACATGAGCTCAGTGTGACAGTGGAGGAACACGACAATCTTCACACACATCTGAACAATAATCTAGTAATCTAATCTAATCTGCTGATGAGCGGTTAGAGTTTCCTGTGCAATCCTGCCTTTACCTTTCGTATTCAAGCCACCACCCACACTGCGCTTGTTGTCGTCCAACTGTAAATCATTTGAAACCATCTGGACCGCAACTGACACAAATGAGCTGGCAGCCACAGGCGTCTTTAATAAAGAAAGCTGCAGCTGGCCACTGCTTCACTCACCTGGGAGAAAATATGTCAGAAGAGCTGGAAAAGCACCACTTGAATCCCCTCTCGCGAGGCTGCAGTCGGCCAAGTGGAGTACACACACACAACAGCCTGAATATAACCAACTAAAAACAAGATTCCTTGTAAGCGCTATCAAGACATTCCATGACTTTCTTCTGCTATCAGAAGAACAGAAAATAAAACCAGAGCTGATATTCTGGGAGACATCTGGACAGTTTCTTCAGAATTACTTTGTGACAGTTGCCGTGGTAACAAAAGCTCAGTGGGCTTACAGTTACACACGTGCAGTAAAAGAAAAAGAAAAATGAAAAATGTGCTGTACAAGGAACCCTGGTAAATGCAGTGTATTCTGAACGTAGTATCACAGCCCCCCCCTCATTCATTCATTCATAAAACTCCTCCCTCACCTGGCGGGGGCAACTGAGTCTGCCACGGCTCTACAACACTCATCTGAGGGGAGTTAACTTTCATCTGTCTGCGTCGTGTCCCAACGAGGAGGAAGAGACAGAGAGGAAGAACAAGCGAGCCTGGACAGGCTCTCCAGTCTATTTCTCCACCTCCGACCAGCTCCGGGTGCAACGTGAACAAACCATTCTGCAGCTTCTGCAACATGCAGCGTCACAACGTCAATACTGTTCTATTGTCCTGGACGACCAGTGGAGACCACGTCAGCCCCGCCTGCAGGATTAGCGTCTGCTAAATGACGTGAGCAAATCACTGCAAATGATTCCTGTAAACAGAGGAGCCGCGTTAACGGGATTTTCTCTCTCTCTCTCTCTCTCTCTCTCTAGAGGCTGATGTTACTCCACTGCTCCTAATTTGTGAAGCTGAGTCACACAGGAATTCGCCTGGCTCTGCTCTTCACAGGTTCCTGCATCAGCCAGGGCCAGAGATGCCCCCCCCACCCCCCCGTCCAGGCAGGTCCAGACACAGTGATGAACCCCGGCTGCTTCCTGATAGCCTGCAGTTAGCCACACTATGCTACACATCCAGTTCGATGATCAGGCCTAACTATCTAACCATGCACACGCACCGGCCAATCCAAACACACACCTACAGCCTTTGAGTCATCTACACACATTCTGATGACGGCTGGATCCAACGGGATGATGAACAGATGAGAGACGAGTCAGTGACCTCAAATGAAACGCAATGAAAAAACAAATCCCACTTTGGGCTCACTGGTAAAACCCAGACCTGAGTTAGTCCAGTCTGCTTCAGGGTCAGCCTCCAGGGAGCAACAGTCAGTCACGTGTGTGAGTGGCAGGAAGGTCAGAGCGAGCATACCGTGTACACTCAGGAAGTGTAGAAGGTAACAAGTAAACGGATTTCTTACCTACTCTGAAGTTGGGTGCCGTCAGCGTGTCTGTGGCGTGGCCGTTCTCACTGATGATGGTGGTGGTGTTTCCCAGCTCACAGTTGTTGTGGCACCTGCCTCCGACGCAGGTCAGCTTGCAGATGGTGGGCGTGAAGACCACCTTGATCCTCCCCGTGTGGTTGCCCACTGTGGCCGAGACAAAGAGGGGCAGGAGGAGCAGACGGAGCGTGGTTATTCTCTGATCCATTGGAAAACCTGAGACAGGTTCGAGCTTGTCACAGATCAGCGGCTGAGCCAAAGTCAAAGCAAATACAAATCATCAAGAAAGAACCGTTCAATTTGGGGAAAAAAAAAAAAACACCCTATGACAGAATCTGCTGCCGGCACGCGTGCACTATCTGTTCCTCCTCCTCTTCCTCCTCCACCGATCCTAAGTCCAGTGGCGCCGATGAAACGTGAGCAGCAAAAAAAAAAAAAGAGAGAGAAAAAAATGTGGGAGAGACAGAAAGTCAGCAAACAAAACTCCGGGATGCCGTCCAGTTCCTCATCACACGGTAAGACGCTGGCATGCTGAGCGCACCGAGCTTTCCTCCCAAGCAGACACTTGCCACCTTCAGCTCTTCACCTCACACACAAGCAGAGGATCTGAACGTGTGTTTCTCTGACTCACGACAGAGATCAAGACGCCCTTAGAAGCACTTTGAGACACGTCTCCCTCTGAGCTGTGTCCTACAGGAGACCCTGAGAGCAGGTTCAGATCCTTTGTTCTTTCTCTCTCATCGTCTCCATGCTCCATGCTGCCATTGCTGAGTGGATCAGCTGTTCACAGCCCAACCAGAGAGAACACATGCTGCCAGGATTTTACAGCTTTAAACCAAACATCCGTAAATAAACGTCTCATTAGTGAGAAGATCAAAGACGGTGTTTAGATCTCTGTCTGTCAATCCCTGAGGACTGGATACCTTGGGAAATACTCTTCAAACGGACGCATGTTGACAGTACAAGCTGGCCTAATGAATGAATGAATGTGACCATGCTCCTGGAACTGCTGATAGTCTCATTTCTGCTTTGGTGCTTCCTCGCTGCAGTTAGTGGACGGCCATATATGTATGAGGTCACGGTTTGCTTTCTAAAACTCTTCAAAAGTGTGAAATGAAAGCGTTTGCATCACAGGACGTTATGAGACTCATCTTTGCAAAGTTAAACCGAGCGAGCTGATGTGATCCTCCTAGAAGCTCCGCCCTCCCCTCAGCTCGCTGGCAGAGGGCCGGGGCTGAGTCGAGCATATGGAGAGGGACTGAAAATAGCATCGGAGCCACAATACGGACATCAATCAAGTTAAAAGAAGACGTGTTCAGGCTGCGACTACAGAGGCTGGACGGTGTCACTCGTCTGGGGATCGTGTCTTTGGTTCTGGTGTTTCCCACCAGCCCACAGACGGCCGATTGGAGCCAAGTGTAAAAACCATACAGCTGGACGTTTGATCGTGTCCTGCAGCTTGGGAGCATCGCAGCGTCTCTGTGAAGCCAGATACTTGTTGTGGTTGTGTCACCACTGGCCGGGCCTCAAGACAAAAACTTTGAAAATGAAAAAATCCTCTTTGTCTTGACTGGGAGCGCATCAGCTGCAACCGAACCGTTTGCAATCATTTGCATTGCCATTGTGACGCTTGTTTTAGAAGCACAAACATGTCTGTTTCCGTCTAATACCGCGCAGTATGAATCCATATTATACTGCATATATATATATCAGATATCTTTACTTCGTTACTTCTGTCTGTGTCCAACGCGTTGAAATGAACAACAGGTGTGCGTCTTTTAGATCTCGTGACATGAGACATTTAAACGCAAATTCATCTTAATACATACTTTAAATGTTTTCAATTCGATGGATCTGCATAACTTAACTTTGACGTCGCCTTTTCTTTCAACCAGTGAAAAGTAAAACCCGGAAAACAAACCACTGTGAACGTTTCCAGCGAAGCACCCGTGTCGTCTGACCAAATCCCGTTGATGTGGAAACTATAAATGTGTAGTTATGCTTGGTCGATATTTGATACCATGTAGACAGCCAGTATGGGTCGGGGCAGTAATTTATAGAAAACACTTGTTATTCAAATCACAACGTTGGTCAGACAAATTGTAATTAGATATTTTGGTCACACTACGGCAAATCCTGTGGTCTTTCATTTGGAACGGAGCGCTGGTTAAGTATAAACACCCATGGAGTATCTAAGGCCACTGTACACTTTGACCATGTACAGTACTTCAAATAAGGCAAGTCTTGAAATAAGACACGCGTTGCTGTCTATTTATTTAGAAGCCATATATATATATATATATATATAAAACCAGTAATTTCTCTCTGGTTTCCCTACAAATGCACTGAGTGATCTGGAGACGCTGGTGGCTGCTCTCTCTCTAACTTTGATGTCCGTCCATTTTATTTGCATTTGCATTCTGTTCGCTGAAATGAAGAGGTTATTTGGACCCGTGGCGAGGTCTGGGTCTCCTCGAGCACCAGCACGGTTCCGTCTGCTGCCCCCCCCATTAACAACCCTCAGCGGGTCTGTCTGGCACAAGCACTCCAGCTACAGTCCACAGACCCTTTGAAAAATATTGACTTATTCATAGATGCATACAGGAGTCTGACGCTCCATTTTGGCCTTGAATTTATGACAAGCCGCAATAACAAACCACAAGCTGTGAATTACGACTGTTGTTGATCTGAAGGAACTGCCAGAGTTGGTTCAGGTTTTTTTTTTCTTTGACTTTTCTCTCTAAATGGTTTGTGCAGCGTGCACATGAGAAGTGTCTCATAAAAATGTGAGTGTATGAAAACTGTGGGCTCAGTCCAACATGACGGTTGTGTGTCTCTTTTTGCATTCCTCCAGGCTGACACCTCAGGCTACCTGGACCACGCATTCATTTGGCCTGCACGTTGCATGATGACAACTACACTAATCTTCATCATCCTCCACCGCTTGTCCATCACTGGGGAGCGGTTAGGCCTGGACCCCAGGACCTTCTTACTGTGAAGCAGCAGTGCTGACCCCTGACCCCTGGAGTATCAGCAGCAACACGAGAGCCAGAGTCCAGGTTGAAGTTGCTGCGACTGATGAAATACTCAGTCAGGACAGAGGAAAGTTTAAAAGTCCCAGTTGGTGCAGAACTGTTTCAGTTTCCAGGCAGCTCCTCAGATCCTTTGTTGCTGAGATATTAGGTCATTTGAACATTTATCGAAATGAAACCATGTGAGACCGTTTGGTGGAGTCGGCCTTGTTTTCAAGCAGCAGGCAATGCTTAAGTATTTATGCCATTACTGCTGGAGCTGCAATTTAAACAAATCCTGTTATTACCCAACTGCAAGTTCCATAGTCTCCCCATTTTGTCAGTGTCAGAGCAGATGTGATGAGCTGTGTGTGTGTGTGTGTGTGCACTGGTGGACAAACTCAAGTTTCCTGCAATTTCAATGATTGCTTCCCAAGAATACACAAGTGTTTACCAGGGATTCCCAAGACTTGTCCCCTGGCCAGTGGTGCTCGCTCGCTGCCTCGACGACCTGCTGCTCCGACTCTAGATGGAGACGTGCATCTGTGACAGAGCCGCTCTTTGAACCACCTCAAAGTGTATTTGCAGATGTTGCTTTTCTAAGAAACATTCTTGGTGCAGAGCAGCACTGTAAACTGATGTTTTTCATGAAAATTAATTAGGTAAAAATCCCAAACCAAGAAAAGCTGGAAGCAGCACAGCTGGACTTGGCTGTAAAGGATTTTTCCTCTCTCATCCGAGAGGCTTCTTCAGCTCTGACTGACTGCTGCTCTGAGGTATTCAATATGAAAAAGGTCAGCCATGCACACAGGCTCATCAGTGAGTCTGGCTGTGGCCAAGCACTCGGAGGAAGGAGAAGAGAGCAGAGGCCTGGTTTAAATATGTGGACAACAAATCAGATGCAATGAAAAACCAGCAAGTTCCTGACGAGGCAGAACACATTCACAACACAAACTGCATTTTAAACCAGGCTGAACACAATTAATAAGACGTGAGGGGGCGTGAACCAAGACCAACGACAAACAGATGTATGAATATGGGCATCACACATGGAATTAAATGGATTCATTGATGTTAAACTCTGTTCATGCTACAATGGCGAGTATATTTAGCGAGAACCCACAGGAAGCCGTAGACTAATGGGAGAACACGTTAGCGTGGATTGCTACTCACCGTGGAAGGGGTT
This sequence comes from Pseudorhombus dupliciocellatus, assembly GCA_016785235.1. Lineage (NCBI taxonomy): Eukaryota > Metazoa > Chordata > Actinopteri > Pleuronectiformes > Paralichthyidae > Pseudorhombus > Pseudorhombus dupliciocellatus. Next base: position 761,143 of record JAFBJW010000102.1, read on the forward strand.
GTGCCCAACTCTGAGGGGGATGGGCCGCTCCGGCTGGGGCTGGACGTGCGTCTGTGTGTGTGTCGTGTGTGTGTGGTAGTATTTGGGCTTTATGACGTACTGCTGGCTCTGGACTGGGTGCACTGGCATGGACCGGATGCTGGAGGGAAAGAATGCAAACGATCACAAATAAATAAATAAATAAAAATGGGATGGACGGGTCTGGTGAGGGTGCGTGAGATGAATGAGAATATAGTAAAAGGCAGGTAGTGATAAGTGTTAGAAGGGATGTCCACACAAGGATGCTTGGAAATAACATCACTTCCTCAAGTGCTCCCAAATTCTTCAAGTTCTTCACGACCGGCGTCATTATCCTCCACTTCCTCTCTTATCAGCCTGGGCCCAAAACCTCTCACAGCCATTTCAGAGTGTGTCCTCTAAGTACAGGACAGACATGGAGGCAGGAGGAAGCCCCGTGTGTGTGTGTTTTATGGTCTAGTGTCGCCTCCATTTAGCGGCAACATCCTTAACGGTATGTTCTTGACCTCCCTCGCGTCTGCTAGCTGCTCCTGAGCTTTGCTCCAGTGAGAGAGGAAATGCTGACGTCAACTCGTTATCTTTTGTTAGTTCATGAAAATTCCTTCCGAGATGTAACTGCAAAATGTTTCACGCAAACTAAGCCAACATTTTTATGTCAGCGAGTAAATCAATAGCACGCTGACTCGTAGGCTGACGTTTAGTGATGCCACTAAATCAAGAAGCAAATTTCAGAGGACCTGGCTTTGGAATGAGAACCTGGGTTTGAACCACCAGCCTTTGGTTGGTTCCTGGTTCTTCCTTTCACGATTTAGACAATGACAACAGTTAAGCTCTGAGACCTTGTTCCGCTACTTTAGCATAGCAAAAGTCTATTTGAGCCCCACGGTCCTGGCATGAGCTGCTGGTAAAAATAAACGTCGGCATGATTATGTGGAATACTGTGAGTGCTCATCCCCGTTGGTTCAGCTGTTGGAGAGCGGAACCTCCAGGCATCCTCAGGATCCTCAGTTTAAAAGGAAACGCGTGGCTCCCTATGCACGGGTTCACATCCTTTCTATTCTCAATTAACTGTTCCCATATTGGCCTGTTAAAGGGTTTAACATGGTAGGTCTAAGGACAGAGGATGCTGCCCTCATGTGAAGCCCTGTGTTCTGTAAATGTGGGCTATAAAAATAAAATGTCGTTTCTTTTACACTATGAATTAAGGTGAAACATCATCATGAGCATTTAACACGGATTAAACACCAGATTAAAGATGAAACACTTTTGGTCTGAGCGGTGGAACAAACCTCTGGACGCCGTTTGGAGGCAGTTTTAGTCTGAAATGCAGAATCGTCTGTGGTGTGTTGATATATTTGATTTTAGCCAAAAGCCAAAGTAGTCAGGGATTATAGTTTCATTTTTTATGTATGCACACAAAATATTATGGCATTAGATTAACATCTAGATCTGCAGAGGCCTGATCCCAGAGCTGGCAAACGGCAAAGACACTCAAACTTGAGAGAGAGACGCGAGACAGAGAGTGACGGCAAGTGAGAAGGTATAAACAGAAGATCTTACTCCAGTCTCAACAAAGTATCTGGCACGACGCTGCGCGCTGGCAGCGGCTGCTCCTCCAAATGAAAAAAGTCAGACGGGTCTGGAGCGTGTCCAGGGATGGTTACAAGAGCCCGCTCGTCTTAAATATCAGAGAGGAGATTTTACTCATTTTTACATAAACACATTGGTCAGTTTGGGTTGAGGGAGCGAGGTGTGTGTGTGTGTGTGTGTGTGTGAGGGCGGCTGAATCTGTTCAGTCTCGGTCTTAACTGCTCTGGCCGCAATCACAATCCACCACCGACCTCTGCGCTCTAGTCTTCCAAGTCTTCTTCCCCACGAGAGCTGACATACTCTGGTCTACCGAACCCACTGAACCTCGCCAGAGCCTCTCACGTATTAGCAACATTGCAGCTGAGGGCAGACGCTGCATGTCAGCGCTCTGCTCCCAGTCGCTGGCTGTCTGACGTCTGAGGTGAAGGGATCAGAATGTGAGGGCCTGTCGGTTCCATGCGCTGATTATTCTTACTACACAGGTGAACAGACATCACTGGACCGTCTCAGTGTTTCCAGTCCAATCTGATGGGGACTCACACGTTTGCATCAGGAGCTACAGAGCAACAGACAGATGCATCCGTATCACTGCTTAGTTTCATCCTGCAAACTGCATCTCCACGACGATTTTTCACAAATTAAACGTCTCTACAAACTGTGACATTAAAACCAGAGGATGCATATTGACTGCAAACTGCTCTTTCCTCCAGGTGTGACACCTTCCAGGGTTCAGCAGCAGCGTTTGACCCCTGACCCCCATTACAATAACATTACTCTGTCAGCGGTGATTTATGGGCTGGGCGGCGGTGACGTGCAAAGGGCTCTTCATCGCTTCCTGAATGGCCGTGCCGCTGATGCCTCATCTTCCCTGGTTGTTGGTCTCATCACGTCTGTGCACGCCCCCTGTGCTTCCAGGACTGGCCAAGTATTGCACCATCCATCCCTTGACAACTCACTACGGCACGAATACTTTGTAGAAGATTTGAGTTTTGATTTTACCCCAAATGTATTCTGTTGTGATGAATTATTAGGGAAGGGCAGATGGTTAAATATCAATATCAGCAACATAAGCAGAAATGAAGAAGCCGGAACAAATGGTTCCTTAGCAAAAGTTCTACTTTCTCTTTTCAGAACCTAGTTGTTATGTGTGGGCTCTTATTTGTGGATTACGTTCCTATTTATTTATCCTATCAGATAACCAAACTGCCCTGTTGCTCAGACCAATTGGAGAACAGATCCCTGTGAGAGACAAATCCCTTCTCCAAATTGAGAGCAGCTTTCGAGGACACAGATCTGGAAGCAATTACTTGCCTGTGCAGCGCATTAAAAAAAACATCTTGACATTAGCAAATCACATAACACGGAATATGAAATTCATTAACCAAATAGCCTTCATCAGTCTGATGTGTCCCAACGCTAATGACACAGCGTTGTGACGGCGTCCGAGGCGTCTGCCCATTCTGCACCTGGCTGTGGCACCAACAGTTAACCCGTGCAGGAATTTCACTTCAACTCCACTTGTGAAACTTTCAGGAGAGAATAATCATAACTTTCTGACCATCATTACACCGACGTGTAGGGTTCAACATCCAGGAAATAGCCTTCACCGAAACACGAAACCAAACGGGATTCGAACCAACTGAGCACTAGCACCTGGTTGTTTTGGTGGAAAAGCCCTAAATGTACGGATTTATATCTGAAAGAGTCACTTCATACATCTGGAGTCTCTTGTTGACGTGGACGGTCCTTTCAGTCCTTTGAGACATTGGTATCAGGGAACTGAATAAACACACAGAGCAGTCGTAGCCATGAACCGGATGGTCTGCTGGTGCTACAGCCTCCGTATCAATCTCTGTCAAGACCACAACACAGGACTCCTGACTTCAAACTAGGTCAGTGCTATTAAGAATGCCAGCTCTCTCTCTCTTTCCCAAATCTGCATGCCTGGAATTGTTGGACTCATTTTATGGAAGATAACATTAGACCAGGGATTACTTTAACGCTGCAATCAGGCCAGTCATCAGCGGTGACAGAGTGAATGTAACTGACAGCTGCATCATTATTCCCTGCTGTCCTAAATAAGCTCGCCAGTCATTTCACACGGGACGCCACCCGCAAGGAAACGCTGCGACCAAAATGGTTTGCACTGAAAAATAAACACGGTGGGAGCATCAAAGCGTCACGCTCGCTGGCAGCATCCTGCAGTAACAGCATTAGACGGAATAAATAAAAACAGGATTCAGGGGCTTGCTATTATACTTGGCACGGCTCCTCATTTGCTAGAGATCCCCTGAAGCGACGAACCAGGAGGAAGGTCGGCCTCTCCAACACCATGCGTCACAGAATCATTCTCAGCATTTTCTTTATATCACAGTTCTATATTTATATGATGTATTTGACAGTTTATGTAACTGTTTCATAGGAATGCTGTGAAACTTGATTTGCTTCATTTGTGACATTAATACGTGGACTGATGTGTCACATGTGACCGGTGTGAACTATCTGTATCTTCGGTGCTGTGCCCTTGAGCACGAAGCTGACCCCCCCCCCCCCGGGTGTGACGTAGAGGGAACATTGAAACACAGACATGGTTTGCGTCCTTTCCCCTGAGTCACTGAGGGACACGACACTTACTGCTGTTGGATGTGCTGCTGCACATAATGCGGCCGCACCAGCTGAGGGTACGGCTTCACCGTCAGCTTCATCTGAGCCATGTTGCTAGCTGGTGGGGGGGCAGACGCGTATCCGCTGGGGGGCACTTGCTGAGGTATGGGCCGCTGGGGCACGGCTGCTCCGTGTCCATTAGTGTGGCCCGTGGTGTGTCCAGTCGACGGCTCGTTCCCAGGCAGTCCTGGAAAGGGGACGTGTGTGGACGCCGTCTTCTGTTCACATGCCTTCCCTTTGGAGCCAGGCTTACAGACACAGAGCTGAGGCCTGAGGCACATTCCTCCGTTCTGGCACTGAGGGACGCAGTTGGCTATAACACAAAACCCAGACATAGAAGAAAGAGAAGAGGAGGGAGAGACGGATGGAGAAAAATGAAAATGAGTGATGACGAGGTCACACACAAGTATGCAAACATGTGGATAATCTGGACATTTGAAATGCACGCGCACACACACACACGGCGTCTTATACAAGTACAGGCTGTTCATCATCAAGTTAATACAACATTAAAACCACAAAGAAAACAGTCAAGACCCCACTGCTTGTCTACAGCGTCAGCATTACTTTTTTAATGACCAATCAAACCATGGTACAGGTTACTGCCTGACTAAGAATAGCTTTAATAGTTGAGAGGAAAGTCACCAGAGTAGAGAGGGTGACTATAAAACAATAGGGCTAATTACTGCACAGCCATTTCAGGTAAATGGGAAACAGTTGAGCTGTTGACGTTATTGTTTTAAGTGTCACTAATGGAGCGCCGAAATGATTTTGATCTATGAGGCAAATTAGCTTTAGCGGCTAAGAGCTGCAGCGGTGGGAGTCACGGTTAATGATAAAGAGAAATGGAACGGCCATTAACGTGCCCCGTCACAAAACTCATTTCCACGTGCAGGATCTATTTCCAACAGTCACTTACAATAATCAGCCAAACAGTCCAGTGGATGAAGTGTGTGTGTGTGTGTGTGCGCATCTGCCCAGGAGAGCAGCAAAAAGCCTGTAATTACACAGAGCCCCAGTGTCCCCGGGCGGCTGACGATGGGGGCTTCCTTTCATCGACAACAAAGGCTCCTCACACACACACGTGTACACGCATGTACAGATGTGCTGCTTCAACCACACAAAGGCTCACATGCACACACCCACATCTAGACCTTCCTCTGACTGCACCCACGCCTCCGTCAAGGTGGGCTGACTCTGTTTGACTTATTAGTCTAATTAGTGCATTTGTGAAAGGAATCACTGATGGAAAGAATGAGCCTGTCTCCGGTGAGTGAGCGGCATGTACGCTTCCTGTTATGTCATCAGGAAGTGCAACTCATTTTTGTTGGCCGCTCCGACGCCATGTCAGCTCTGGTGTCAGGTGTTTGCCTATAGCTCTGCCTCCAAGTCTTTCCATTACTGGCCTGAGATCAGCGGCGAGCCGTGCGCTTCTCGCCGTCCTCTACAGCCTGACAGAAACGCAGTACGAAGCAACAACGGTATTGTGGCTACGGCAGCTGTCAGATGCGTGAGGTGCCGTCTTTACGTACCCCGTTTTTACCATGACTGCAAACAACACCACACTTGAGAGGGTTAGCCATTTGTGTGAGCAAGGCCTAATTCTGTTATTGCAGAATAACAGAATTAGAATAACCTCTTGAATACTTGTGAGGTTAACACAACAGTAACTATTACCTCAGTGCAAAAACTAGGTCCTAGTATCGACTTTCTACTTTCATCATTCATTATCAGCAGAGTTACACCTCCTCCTGCTCCTCCTCCTCCTCCACAGAGACATTACCTCGGAGGTGACATCATTCTTGTATTCTCCTCCCCAGAGCTGAGTTACTTTCACATTTTGAAACAACCCCACGGCTAATTTTCCACTTTGTTTTTTCTTCCCCCCAACAAGTGTAAATAGTTTTCATGTCCCCTGCCCCGCCCCCAAACCTCTCTGGTCTGGAACAGAGGCCGCCATGTGCTCTGCGAATAGTTTTCACTCTGGCTCTCAGACTGAGCTCTGCCCTGTGACGCCGGTGACACGCTAAGTGATGGTAATTTACTAGTTAGCTGGGGACAGGAAGGAGATCAGTCATGCTGATGCCCTTGGCCTTTTGATCAAACTCCGCTGAGCCTGGCACTCAAACCACACACACACACACACACACACAAGAGCCTCTGCAAGAGCTACACACGTCTGTGGGTGTGTGAGCGTTCACGTGCTGGGGAGGTGTAATGATTTTCTTAGTGTCACTGTACGAAACGAAGAGGAGAAAATTGCAGCTAACTGCAACAGTGTGTTCAACCTTGAGTGCGTGTGGGACAGATGTTCCCTGAATTCCGATGCAGGTAGCAGCGGGAAGGTATGACATCGATACATATGAGGTATTGAATTCCACATTATCTGAGTCACTGCTGGGCCTCAGAGCTGCGATTGGCTCCGATAACACTGCAGAGAATCTACTGGCCTCACTAATCTCACTTATCTGTTCCCTGGCTACGACCGGCGCCACACAAACCCTGTCATATGAAACATTGAGTATTTCACCTTCTCCAGTGAGGTCTAATATATATCACCGGGTAAACAGGCACAAATACAAAAAACTATGGGATGCAGTCTGCACATTCCCTACAGGAAAACCCCTTCATATCTCCACCCAGTGATAACGCTGCACTCACCCCCCCCCCCCTCATAGAAGCTGAAGAGTGAATCAGCTGGCCAGAAGATCAATGTTGGGGCAATGCTGTAAATTCTACATCACCAAGTCTTCAAAACGCCTGAAAACAAACTGCAGGAGACCGACTCCGTGGTCCCACTAACTTTCTCTCGCTGTGTAGCTCACGCATCCTTAACGATGAACACAAACATGAGGTTTTAACACCTGCAGCTGAGCTGACGGCGCCTGTGCAGAATGACGAGCGTCTCTCATGGCCTCCGGCTCAGCTGTCTCACGTGCATTCTGTGCGTCCTCGTCCGTCTTTTACCGACCAATCCCTTCTCACCGCACGGGAAAGGACTGAGACTGAGGGCACCAAAGCCTGGATCTTATCAAAGGAAACCCACAGGTCCTGTTGACAATGAGCTTGACCTTTGACGTCAACTACAGCACAGGATTTTCCCCATTGTGGTCGATCGCTCTATTGTTGGAAAGCTCATTCTGTGCTGGTTAAATAGGGTGAGTTTCATCATTCAGGGAAAAACAGCAGAGACGGTCATGTCGTGATTGACTTGACCCCCCATCTGCCCTGTGAACCACAGTGTTGAACCCATTGCTGGACAGTTATTGTGCTTCCCCCTTACAACACCAGCCCCCCCCCCCCCCCAGCTCTGCCGACGGACGCGGTAATGAGCTGGAATGGGGTTGTCACTGGGCGACGAGCAGCGAATCATTGGAGTCAGCAAGTTGCCAGGTGCACACAGAGGGAAACACTTTTTGATTGTCCCCGTGTGTGTGTGTGTGTGTGTGTGTGGACAAACTACCCTTGTATCTTTCACACAGATAAAGACAAAGCTGTGGATGGGAGGGAATTAAAACATATTTTCTTTATGATATTATAACTCCAGCCTGACAAGTAAATGTTACTGGAACGAGTTGAAGAGTTAAAACAAAGCGTTGGCTTCACAGCTCAATTATTGGCTGAGCGCTGGTTCTAATGACAGAGATAAAAAGAGCAACATGAATTGTGATTTTAGATTAGTAAACTGGGAAATTGCCTCGGGGCGTGAGAACAGCCTGGGCCAGTTACTGCATGTCAATTTGTTTTACTGATTAGATTCATGGAAAATTGAATAGAAAATTTGTGCGATATTACACTCACAACCTCCCTGGAAGTTTCTGGAATGTGAGCAGACGTTAGTCAAAGGAAAAGTGAAGCAAATATGTTCACGATTGAGGTGACTGATAGGCCTGGAAATAATCCTCAAGTGATCACAGTGAATGGATTTCAACAGAGAGGCCCTCGTGGCTCGGCCAGGGAAACGAACCCATGACCTTCTTATTGTGAGAGAGCAGTGCTAACCACCGTGCCATGGGACACCGTGCCTAGCAGACGTTTCAGTCTCAGAGACTGAAAAACCTGAAAACGTGGCTAGAAAAGAGCGGTTGGCTCTTTGGGTCGTGGTTGGGCAGATCAGGGATGTGACGCCAGCACTAGCATTAGCCAGGGTTTACGTTAGCTGATAGAGAGCTATCAAATAAACTCTCTCTGAGTCAAAGGTCACAGAACGCTGGCCCCTCCCTTGTGACAGTACAGCTAACATCAGTCAGTTTTATGACATCAACCTTATATTCTTATTTTTACCCAGCTATAATGGAGGCAGCAGTCAATATTTTGGGCTGCTCTCTTTCAGCGACGCACACCGTAGAATTCTGATTTACAAAGATGTTTTGTCTAAGACGCAGACGTGATGTGTTCCCTTTAGGCGCATTGGACAAAGCACGATTCTGCTCCGCAATTGGATCATCTGCCAACATCTGACTTCATTCAGTCTGGGGGAGAAACTGGAATGTCTCCTGGTCATTTCTCATGAATCAGATGGGTTGAGTGTAGGTGAATCACAAGTGGACGTATTTGGCTGCCAAGAGAAGAAACAAACAAAAAAACTGTGTGCTCTGTGTCAACACGGGAAGGTCCAGATGAGGAACACTACACCATTACCCCCCCCACCGTCACTGCTTTGAATCTGCTCACATCATCTCTCATCATCGCGTCACAAAGGTTCCGCTGGATTCACGAGTCACTGCAGAGATGGTAAACTGTGGTCACGGAGGGAATCGCCCGGTTAGAAACAATACACAGACAGGTTCACGGTTTATTGGGGCCAAAAAACATTCTCCACATCTTCACCACCACCACCAGCATCAACTGTCCAGGGTGGGTGAGTCTGTAACTGCTCCTGGCCGACAGGAACGTCATCCTCTACCTCAGGGTCACCGGTTACTGCCAGCTCCGACCAGTCTGACCCCTGATCTTACTCAACCACCACTATCCAGTTTCTGGTTGAGGCTGAGTGCAGCGTAGAGCAGTTATGTGGCCGCGTACTACAGCTCTTCCTGGAGGATCCAAAGGCTTTTCCTGGGCCAGATGGCTCGTGTGCACTTCAGCATGTTCTGGTTCTACTCAGAGAAGCTCCCGGGAGAAATCCTGGTCATGCTGAACGAACTCTGCACCAGGGTTTGAACAACGAGCACGGCCGCTCTGTGAGGAAATCTAATTTATTTCTCCCTCGTATTAATTTGTCACCATCAAAAGACAAGAGGTGAAAGTTGGAATGTGCGACATCGAGAGGAATGGTGGTGTAAAACGTACTGTTACATTCACGTTCAAGAGAGAAATATTTCACGTGTGCTAAATATACAAAACAACATAGATGCACAATGCTTTGCTAACAATATGCAACAGGGAAAAAATGACATCAACGTAATGTAAATATTAGGAAAAGCGCTTACGCTTTGTGCACCGCTGCGACCCCTGAGATTTGCTCCATCCATGGCAGCACTGGCCTCCGCACATGTTCACCCTGAGGAGAGAGAGAGAGAGAGAGATGAAGCTGACGCTGAAATGTCAAACAGAACAGCAGCAGAAAGCAGCAGAAAGCAGCCCAGGCTTCCTCTGCTGCATTTCAAAACTAAGAGTTGGTTGTTTTCGAGTTGACTTTACTTTGCTGTGGCTTTTTTAGCTTTGGAGACATGTTGTTTCAATTAGACTGTACATTTGACTAACAGTTGTCTCCTTTAGTCGGATGCCAACGTCAACTACTTGTTCAGTAGGAATGCACGTCTCGCTGGGCTGCCTTTTTACACGGGACGCTGTTTCTGAACATGCTAAAGGTGAGACGCAGGCGAGGTCTGCAGCAGTTCATGCTGTTGTCCGCAGGGTTCACGGGGTTCGAGACCAAGTCACGTCATCGTGTAACTTTTCCACCAAAGTTTTTTGGCACAAATCAGGCTCCACCAATTCTCACCGGATATTTTCCAGACCTGAATGGCCTCCCAAACACAGATCTCCTGAGATGTGGTTTGGCCTCGTGACACCAAATGTGACAGGGGAAGAACGGCCTGCGATATAGAGCTCACCGAGGTGTCGTGTTTATAAGGGCGGGTTTGTTGAAGCCAACCTAAATCTGGCCAACTTAGTTTTACTACAAAACTTTGGTTTGGGGAAAAAAAGGCTCTTGATTGAGTCAAGCTGTTGGAAGCTGGGAAGTGGAAGCTAGGAACTCACGACTCAGATCATCATCATCATCATCCAAACTAGGTTAAATACACCCCCTAAACTTCCCAAAGACTTTGAGATAGAAAACGAGTCAAATGAGACATCATAATGTACACATGGGCCCTGGTCGGCACCGCGTGCAGGCTGCCAGCCCTGGCTCAACCTGCATCACTGTCTGTCTGGATGAAGTGATGTGACGGTGCAATGTTTCCCACAGTGTGGAGACCGTCTGGGTCGGGGGGGGCGCTCCTCCTTTGAGATTCAGCTGTGAAACTGCATTGCATTCATCAGTCATCCTGCAGTTAATTTAAAAACACTAGAGGAAATATTTCAAATGTTTCAAAGTAGCTGTATATGGCATATTTGCTGTACCATGGGACTGATGCGACACTGAAAGTAACAATGCAAGTCTGTGAGCAGCATCGTGTTGAACTGGTGCAATAGAAAACATACTTTTGTTACTGGGCCAGTTTTGCACCAAAACAGCATGAAAACAAGTTATCCATTCACACACACACACACACACACACACATCACTTGACCCTTCCAGCATATACCCTGGTAATGAGTCTGAAAAGAGCTCTGGGTAGGGGGGGACACCAGCACAGCCAAACTGTATTCACTAATCACACATCAAAACGTTCCACTGGGCCAGAAAGTGACCGGACCACACACAGCCCGATGGACTGCTGCATCACCATCAACAGCTCGGCGCAGTTAGCATCCCGAGTGTCCGCGGAGACGCAAACCTCCCACACGTTTGGATGCGTCCCTCTGCTCGGAGGTCTGGATTTAATTAGAAATGGTTATTCAGGTGAGGAACAAACGCCCCATTGTAACACTGGCGTCATATTCAGCCTATGGGTGTTCTGAGAATGAAAACGATTTGGGGTATTCTCCACTAAAGAGAGAAGCATTACAGTCAGTGGGAAACTGGTTGTTCAGACCACAGTCAGCAGTGGTCAGGAGCATAAAATAACAGGAAATATAGGCCTGGCTCTCACTGTGGCCAGCCCATATGCCACTATGATAAAGGCAATTATCTAATGTTTTTCTTATCCTGGTGTTGCTGGTGACCGTCCTCACCAAAGCAGTTCACTGATGGACATGAGTCAAAAATACACCTTCCAGACGTCTTCACTGTGTGAACTCGTTGTTTAATTTAGCGGTAAGTTAACCCCGCCTGTGAATAAGGAGGTGAGGCAACAAAATAGAAGTTGGCAGTCAGATTCCTGGCTCCTTCAGCCAGATTCCTCAGGCAAGACACTGAGCCCCCAAATGGCTCCTGATGGCTGTGTCTGGCTATGCCCCTGGAGCTAGCCAGTTGGCTAACTCACTGTTAGCGATCTCGTTAGCCATGGGACTATTAGTATCCCATTGTACTACGGCTATATTTTGCTGGCGTTTCTTGAGTATTTGGTGCGATTGTGGCATTATGCTGTCACATTGTTGGTTCCAGTCACTGGTGTTCAGGCTTTACTCAAAAGGTCGGGGGTTAGTGACAGGAAACAAGGCTAATCAGTTAGCTGATTTTAGCATACTAGCTACTAAAGCCAAGGAGCTTATGTTTTGACCCCATGTCCCTTTTTATGTTTGTTGGTTGGTTTGCTTTAGTGTTACATAAAAACTAGATGGATTTCTAATTTGCTCTTGATTCAATTGAAAAAGCTTGTGTTCCGGATTTGAACATGGTTTCATGGAGGGTTAGGCCTTCTTCCAGGGCCATTCTAGCTAATGACATGTTCTTGCCCTGGAACACGGCCACAACCACAACGTAGGGTGCATTCTAACCTCCTCTGCTGCAGTGTAAATGCAACAATGCTTGACCATTATCACCACCTTCACGCTGGCAGTTAGCTGCCACAACTGACAGGAGAGAGAAAAAGTGATAGAAATAGCAGCAAATGAGAGCCAACATCCCAGAAGATGAAAAGCGAGCAAAATAATCCACATCCTTATGGCAACATACCCTCAAAAGACTTGAAGATTTCATGTCATGTTGTCATAAAACAAAAATGCAGATTCAGCCTTTAAACTTTTAAAGTCTGTTGTCTGATGCCATGTTCACATGTAACACTGCATTTCCTCGAGCCACTGACAACACACAAGAAGCCGATAGAATGAACACTTTTCCAGATATGAATTCCACATACGGACAGACACAGGTGGAATTTGTGAGTAGTTTACATTTATTTCACCTCACAGCATCAACAGGTCTGACTAAAACGTGCGCGGCACACACACCAGGATGGTTTGTTAGTGCTGGTGACCCAAATGATGCGGACGATGAGGATGACAACATTAGTGTCTGCTCTCCGCCATGCTGAGCGGCGCCAGGCGAGGACGTGCCGCCACCTAATGAGGACAACGGGCACGTAACCTGACAGCAGACATGAATCAGACCAGAAAAGGGGCCCAGAGCTCATGTGAAAAAACGCTATTTGGTTTGTTCACGCTTGCGTGTGAAATATCAGTGTCGGGATTGTGTGACTTGAAGGTTAGAAGAGATTGGATTAGGGCCATTTCACCATGGGATGTAAATGCAACCTAATAGGGTCACAAAGGGGTCAATGAACTCCAGTCCATAGGAGAGGCCTAATGAGAGGGGGGGGGGGTTGATCCAACATACAGCACCTCTACAAAGTCAAACTACACTGCATGATCTCTCTGAGACTACACGTTACATCACATTAGAACCAGAGGATCTGGGCTCACCCAACAACCCAGTGGAGTGAGTCGCCGCTTTGACACCGACACGTCTAGAAGTTGAGATTTAGCAGCTTATCTGACAACGCCAGTTTGAAGTGAACTCCAAAACCAGTGGGTGGACCTCCAAATCTACACTGGCATCTCCACGTGTGTGTGTGTGTGTGTGTGTGTTCACTCCAGGGGAAAGACCAACCCCTACACGTCCATTATGTCATCAAGATAAGGTGAGAGAGCCACAGGAGGCTTCAGCCTGAATTACACCCGGGTCCAAATGTGCTTCCTGATCTGGACCCTGGTGCCTGTTGACTTAACGATCAAAGCTGACAGGAAGTCATTCGGTTCATTCCCTCACATTCCTCCCTCCTTTCTTACCCGGGCAGCTTCAGAACCTGTCGCTGCTGGCTCTGCTCCGGGCCGCTCGGCCGGACCGCTGGCGCCTGCTGCGGGCTGAACTGGGGCACCGGAGCCGCCTGGTTCCCCATCCTGCGGGTCCGGACCTGGCCGCCGTAGTTGGCGGCGAGCTCCACGTTGTACGTGTGCGGCTGCCCGGCCGCGCCGTGGAGCGTCGAGATGGAGCTGACCCGCACCCCGCCGTCCGCCCCGGCCGAGCCGGGCCCCGGGCCGGGCCGGGGCTGCACCACGTACAGCCGCCTGAAGCCGCTCTGGCTCTGCTGCTGCTCCGCTGACACGCACAGCAGCGCGGCCAAGACGAGCAAGAGGCCCCGGTAGATCCGAGACATGTCGACACCGAGCGGAGGGTGAAGTTTGGGAGGAGGGAGGAGGGAGGAGGGGGGTGTCCAGGTTAATTTCGACTCCTTTGAAAAAACCTCTCACTTCTTGAGAGCAACAAAAACCCGTGTATTCCTCAGCATATTCATGCGGGTATCGAACCCCGGTCTGAACAGGCGAACCAGAACCAAAGAAAAGCGTCGGGTTCACAGTCAAAAGTGTCACATAAAAACGGGCATGTCTCGTCCAAAACGCTCCTCGGGGGCTGACGCGTGCGTGCGGCTCCGCTCCGTGTCCTCCCGCGGGTTCCTCCGGACAGTGAGTGAGTGGCTCCGCGGGCAGAGGAGCCGAGAACTCCAGGAAAGTTTCTCCGCTGGAGGTGAACGGTGTCGGCGGCGCGAGCAGCCAGCCTCCAGACGTGACGTCAGGAGGGGAGGGGGCGGGGGGGCCTGCACGCCAACCCCCGAGAACTGTGCTCCGAGTTTCCTGGGGCCCAAGGGTGAGAGGGGGGACCCAAACCCACACCCACCCACCCACACTCACTCACACACTCTTACTCGGGTGTGTGTTTCCAGCTTAGTGGCGACCAGGGCCGGAGGTTTAAAGAATGTTCAAGAGTGAACATCAACTTAAATCAGAGAACAGAAACAGAATAAATGTGGCCAACCGGGTCGGCAACGTAGAAAGCGTCTCAATCCAGGCCTGGTGAGGGATACGAACATATAACCCTGTGCACTGTGACCTGTAAAGTCAACACTGCTGTGAACATGGAACTTTCTTTTGCTGTAACTATGAACCACGAGCTCTGTTTGATGTGGCCCCAGCTCTGCCTGGTCTGTTCCTCAGCACCTGGAGGTCCCTCAAAGACGACATGGATAAGACGAGAACGGGATGACGCGTCACCGTGCGACGACCAACAAAGAAACCTGGTAACAGCAGCTGGTGCACATCCACGGACACTGCTGGTTAGGTTAGCTTACGACTATTTCATCTCCATACGTTCATTTCAATAAAAAAAGAGGGAGAGGCACTGATTGAAAATACACTGACTGCAAAGAAAAAACAAAGCTGCTGCTTTTAGCTTCAGGGAAAAATGTCTTTCCTACAACGTCCAACTGGCTCATTTGTGTGTCAACAAATGGGACTCTCCAGTGAATATAAAATGATAATTAAAGTTAGTCTCGGCTGTTACAGCGTGAGTAGCTGACGTTATTGCTCAGCTGGAAGCCCAATAGCCACTTCCCTCATTAAAATCCTTAAGGTGACCCTGGAACGTCTGTCAACACTGTCATGTCAGCACTTCAGGGATCAGAATACCTTGAATAAAACGTGGGGTGTGTTATGGAGGCCTGTTCTGGTTCAATGCCATCATTGTGAAGACATGTGGGCTGGTCTTCCTGAGAGGAAAGACGTGGTTTTGGGGTCACAGTTGGGTTAAGTGTTATGGTTAGGGTTCGGCTGAGGTCAGGGGCCAGGGAACGCATTATGTCTATGAGTGTACTCACAAGTATGCGAGTCTGGCAGACGCGATGTACAGATATAAACGATGGAGTTCAGAGAGCTGCGTCTCATGCCATGTGTTCCCAGGAGGTACGTGAACATCAGCACACACATCTGTTTTGACGTACATCGCTGTCTGTCAGGTGCACAGTCCACGTGCGTGTCTGGCTTCCAAATTGCACATTTATAATATATAATATGAAGTGTGTACCTGCACGTGTGGTGTCACGTAGAGTCACCAGTCACCAGCCCCCCCCCAGCACCAAGCGTTAGACGAACATAGCAACTGGTCGGTCGGGTCAAGTCAGCTTTATTTATACGCTGGCAAATCCCAAGAGACATTATCTCAGGACACCTTTCAAAAAGAGAAACAGTCTAGACTGGACTCTAGAATATTACTACCAGAGGCCGAACATTCCCCCGTGAGCCAGCGCTTGGCTACGATGGAGAGAGGAACACTCCCTTTAAACAGGTAGAGGAGGAAGCTTTGAGATCAAGGATGTAGGAATACTACTACAATCTTGTGGCAGAGTGATGTAGTTGGGTTGTACAGTCGTGTAATATGAGATTAATGGCTCAGTGTTAGATTTGCTTTCTATTGCACTCTATTGACTGGTGGTAATCAAGGCGTTTTTAAACACGTACATGTACACCAGGGAGGCCCAGTACGTCAATCACTGAGGCATTGTGGGTAGACCGCATGACGTCAGATGACTCAGTCCATCCCTGCAAAGGCTTGGGGAGCTCTGTGGGGGGGGGGGTTGAGGAGTTTCCCTTGTTTTCCCTGGAACATAGTCACAGAGGGAAACACCCCAACATGAGGGGAGGTGCCACCTCCTCAACAGCATTATTCAGCTCCACTTACTGGTGTGAGTCAGCCGTTTCCCACATCACTCCCACAGTATGATTCCAGTGCAGGTCACCAGAGGAATGAGCTGCATGGTGCAATATGGATCCATGCAGTTATAAAGAATGCTGAGAATATTTAGAAACACTTCTTCTTTGCAGTGTTACAGCAGGTAGACCCTTTTGACCTGCTCATTGTATTAATTAAAATACAATATTATTCCTTTTTTTTTTCAACTCACAAGCTGAAAACGAGTACTCACCCCCCCTGGCCTACACTATTACATCACAGCTGTATTGGCTGCACTTTTCCCAAAAGCAAATAAATAATATACAGGCAACCCTGCTCAACTAAACTGGGTTTCTCAGAGTGAATCGTTAAGTTCTGTTTGCATTGCTTTGGGCTTTGAGTCATTCATGAGGAACTGTCTGTTGAACTCAAATATCCGTATAGGCCCAGGCTCCTGCTTTACTGCTGCATCTCTGCACAACTGCAAAACTGGAAACTGGTAACCACCGGGTTACAGCGCCAAATCTTCCATCTCTAATCTGAATTTAATTGCACAAAAGTGCACATTTAACTTAAGTAACAAGGTCGTAAAATGGAAAGTTTCCCTGTAATTTAGCCTGGGCCCTGATTATCTTTTGTGTGTCCAAACATGCTCATTAAGATGCTTTTCTGTCAAATTGTTGGTTGAAGAACCAATGGAGGCTTGCATTTAAAAATAACACATTTGGTTAAGAATTAAGCCATCTGATCGCCGCAGTTATAGGTTCCTATTTTAAATCAGCTTCAAACACTGGATTAATGAGGCTGACTGAAATGTTGCACACACCCTCAAAGTTGGGTTCGATGATGGCGCTGAATTTACAGTGAGTAGGACTCCTCATCTGGGAACTATTACGGTCTGTACATGATGATCCACTCAATAGTGGTTGAGGTATCGCAGTCTGGACCAAAACAATGGACCGGTCATATTTGGCTTAGCTATGTGGTGATACGGAGATTTACAGCTGGGTACACAGAGACGGGTTCACTAGGTTCCAGTGCTGCACTCAGACCAGCAATCTCCATTCTGATGGACTAACGTTAACGCTTCTCTATTTGCTTCCTGTCCCCGTCACGTCCACCTGGTCCTTGTTGCTCGCCTGTGTCTCGCCCTGTTGCTTTATCATTAAAAAGCTCTTTTTGATAAACCTTCAGTTCTGCACTTGGATCGTTTTTCCTCTCCTCACCCCCCCCCCCCCGAGGACAGCAAGACCTTTTTTGTGTGCCTAGGAAACCTTGGTTTGAATCACCAGGGGAAATGGATTCAATTATACATTTAATTATAGTATTGATCGCTATCAAAACAACAATAATCAAATTATTTAAAAATGTGGGAACCACAAACTAAAATCCATCTTGCATTATGTTGTCATGGTAACAAGATCTGCCCGTCCACGGAGACACACACCTGCCACAGCGCTCAAAACCGCCATCTGTGGTGGTTTCTGTGGGACCACATTTTAAAATCACACACACACACACACACACACACAATACCAGGAAAACTCTCCCAGCCACAGGCTGGTGCAGCTGGTGAGCAACGTTACTGTCTCCCTGAGCATGCTGGGAAGGTTTTCCAGAGGCAGAGTGGAGTGTCTGCATTTTATAGGGAATGTGTCGGTTCCATGGCAATGGCTGTTTTCATTGCACGAGTCAACCTAAAACAACTTAAAACAACATAAAACGGAGGCATCACAAGTTACATTCCATCTGCTTCTCTCTTTACTGTCCTGCCTGGAAACGTGACTTTAACTCTGCTCCTCTTCCTCGGTCTTTGTGGGCTCGATGTGGGGGCCACAGTTTCACTCTCTCAAAGTCCCAGGTTGAGAGTGGCCCCCAGGGGTTGGAGTTCACGCTGAGATAAACGACGTCCTCGGCGCTCCTGTCAAGCAGCTATTTCTAGAGCCCGGAGCGGAGCCTCAGGCCAACTTGGTTATTTGTGTCCCTGTTGGGAAAAACCTGACCTCACACTTCATTGTATATGACACAGCCAGACCCTGAACTCATGGCTGGGCCCCCTGGGGAGCCACGCAGGACACCGGTGATTTACGTCAGGAAAATATACAGAAAAGAGTTAAGTGGAAAAATATTTCATTGACACTTGTTCCACTGCCTTTATTTATTTTCATTTAATCTTCTTCTCATCAGTGTTTGCCCCATTCACAAATGGAGAGATATTTATGACATTTCTGTGATAAGCCCCTCCCTCCTGAATCCTGCGTTATACACACACTCAAAGTAGCGGTCAGTACATTTGCTTGTCAGTATCGACAGGGAGGTCACAGACGTCTGCTCAGTACCCCCCCAGGATTCTATTCTGGGGCAGTGACTCAGTTGGACTGAAGGAACCGCACCATGAGTGTGTGTGTGTGTGTGTTAATTTGGTCAGATGCATTATTGGTGTGTTGCTATTACGAGGAAGTGTTTTTCTCTGTTAAAGGCCAGGAGGCAGTGGTCCTATGCTCCTCAAGATAGTGACATGTGCCTGTTACACACACACACACACCAAACATGGCCCCTCCCCTTCCTGTCCAGCCTAATCGTGGCGGCGTGCGTGACTAGGCCGTCCCATTTCAAAGGCTCCTCCAAATGCATCCCTTCAACAGGTGGAACTTACCCAGGATGCCTTGGGCTTGAGTGACAGACCCTGTTATCAAAGAGGTCACGGTGCAACATGCACGATTTTACTCGTTAGTCAAAGAGTACGCGCTGATCTGCCTTTTAAAATAAAAGCTGCAAACTCACCTGGCCTTTAAAAAGGACTGAGCCACGGCGCTGGCTAGTTTATTACGTGTTTCACACACACAGCCCTTCCCACCATGCACCTGGCGTAGAGAGTGGAATGTTCTAAATGCAGTCGCTCCGTGAGAGTTAGACCACGAGCTCAGATCGTTAAAATGGAGCCCTGTTTAGAGCCTCTAATCAGAAATGATGGATACAGGAAGTGGAATCACAAGGCGACGCCCAGCTGAGGAGAGAGAGAGGGGGGGGCGGGAGTAAGAGGAAATGACAGAGAGGCAGAGTGAAAGATTTAATTGGCCGGCATTGAGCTGGACAGATTTTATGACCGGCTGATACCAACGGCAAAGCTGGCAGACGCGTGCATGTGCAATCCAGGTGACTGATGGGGGGGGGGGGGGGGGGGGGGGCGGGGGACCCGGGGGGGGGGGGGGGGGGGCGTACGGGGACCAACGCTGGAGGGTCGCGGCATCTGTGCACCGTCAGAAAGTCCATTACTGGTGTAGTGGTCCCCCCTGGGCCTCTCACCAAACTGACCAGATGTGCCATTCGCTCTTCAGCCTGAAGCTACGCTGAAGAGGAGACGCTCAGGACGCTCGGGACGCACACGTCCCTCCACACACACGTCCTCTGCCACCAAACTGTCCATTTCCAAATCGCACAGCTCTGCATCTTGGATCTATTTCCCAGCAGGCAGGCTGTGGGCGTGTCACGGCCGGAGCATTAACTGGCTCCAGGTGACGATCCACTGCGTCTCACCAGTGATGTCGTGCGCGCTCGTTTCGGTTGCACGAGAACGTTTCACACCATCCAACCGAACGGTGGAAAGTGTGTGTTTTTGTTGTGCAACGCTTGCGTACGTGTGAGACTGAGGTGGGTGGAGCCTGCAGGGGTGATGATAAACAGGCCGGCGGCAGACTCTCAGCTGCAACAGCTTTCCTGGGTAAGAGGGCGGAGGCCGGGAGGCGTTTGCCAGACTTGTGGGGAAAGACATGGCACGGCCGCGAGGAGGGCTGCGGCCGCCATGCGTAATCGCTAATGATGCAATGTTTGCAAATCCAGGCAGCGGCTTGATTCCCTCAGAGCACGGAGGCTGCTCGTATGGATTCACGCAGATCAGCCACAGCGGCCAAACTGACGGGCGTGTACGTGACTGAGACCAGCAACAATCAGCAACCGTGAGTTGTCACGCCCCCCTGCTGTGAGGCAGCAGTGGAAATACATCATCACGACTCGGCTCGGCACAGAGTGACATAGGCCGGATAATCTTCTTCTTCTACAGAGACGCACACACACTGGGTCAATCCAAACTGCCCAACAACAACAATGAACCTGGAGAACATGCCAACTCTGCCCGGGAATCGAACCCAGGACCTTCCACCAGGGTCCTGCGTCTGAATAGGTCTGACTCGTCTGTGAGGCTGCACACGTGGATCTCGTGCTGTCGGACGGATTAGCATCTGCTCAGCATTCAGCACCTGTGCGTCACATTATCGCAGCCTTCCTCTCCCTCATTTGATAACCGGCGTATCGTCCCTGGACAGTGGTTTTCATAAATGGCGTTCATGTATCCTTCCATCCTTATCAGCCCGCTACGACGGCAGGGGGAGAGGATGCGTGTACGGTGATAAAAAAAGGCACAAGCAGAATGAAACACAAGCTCCATTATGGCAAAGAAAAGAAAAAAAAAACAAGGGAGATGAAATCCCTGAGCAGTGTCAAGGTCGTTCTCCCGCAGGGCGCGAAAACAAATTGGAGTGAAGATAGAGGGATTCTGCTCGTGCTCACGGCAGGCAGAGACGACTGGATATTACTCTGTGTGTGTGTGTGTGTGTCAGGCCTGGAGATGACCTCCCACAGCATCAGCAGAGGCACTCTGGTTCTTAATAGCTTTTAGTTTTTAATAAACCTGGACGCTGTGGAGGCTCCTGCTGACGGTACCTCGTTCAGCCAACACTCACCGTTTCCCCGAACCCAGTCAGGTGTCGTGATTTAACACATTTATTACACCTCACAATACCGTCGATAAGATCCAGACGGCATCCCACTGACACATTACGTGAGCTTAATGTCGGCTCGTCACAGCTCAAATCCAGAACCTCACATTCACAATGAAAACAGGAAACGACAGAACACAGACGCCGTTAAAAGTCAAAGATAAAACATGACTTAAGAGATTAGTCAACCAAAGTAGCTGTGAGCGTAAACAACTTGAAATCATGGAATCACATCGAAGACGCCAACGAGACCAAACCACACAAACTTCACCAACGTGACAAACTTATAAACTGCAGGTGAACGGAAGTTCCTTTTGTGTGTGTGTGTAATTTGTGCACGTGTTTCGTTACCACTGATTCAATACTGACGAAATTAAATGAGAAAATACACGTTAAAAAGAAACATTAAATGCTTGCACTCACCAGCGCGTCTGAAAACGAAATCCGTCCTTTGATCTCTCTGTTGATCTGCGCGTGTCAGCTCCATCAGTTCGTCCTCTCATGCAACTTCCCGGTATTAGCTTGAACACCGAACAGGACTGTGGGTAACACGCAAACTCCATCAGTGGCGCCTTGCGCTCGTCCAATCACAGGACACGCACAGTTCCGGTTCGGCGTGACGCCTCCACCTGGCCTCGGTGTCGCAGCCTCGAGATCTGATTGGCTGTCGCGACTGACAGCGCCCAAGCTAGCTCAGATCTGATTGGATCAAAGCTCTACCGTAATACACAACAATGGGAGCAGCACAACCAAGCGGACACAATGTGACATGAACAGAACAGACGATGGAGAATTATTTAAAAAATCAAAAAATTCTGAATATGTTTGGGCCAGACCGCCCAGTAGGGATGGGGGTGGAGCTGGAGGGGTGTGGCCTCTTTTGATAAATGACCTTGACCAATCACAGATCAGCCGGATTCCCCGATATTATACAAGTAATTGTTTAAATTCCATTTTTTTGTATTAATTGCTGGGGTTGGGCCAGTGTAGATGGACATTGTTTAATGAGTGGTGATATATCGCGTTTAAATGCGTTGGCTTGTAAAACTCGTTTATTTTGGGAACTGTCCTTTTATGAGGGCCAAAGTGTACTGTAATACTCTGAGTGGTCTTCATAAATACAGACCGCTCAGCTCCTCTGATCAGGTCACTTCGTTTCTCCGTGCGTAACAAAAGACTCCAGAGCAAGGATGAAAACATCATGTCTCAGTTTAATGGCGTACAGGCATTGTTTCCTCTCCAACAGAGGAACAGAAACACGGCGAGTGCTTCGTCTTCCCTCCTCTTTGGATTTAAGGGAATTCAAGAATTCTTAAGGCTGACGATTCAGAGCCACGGCTGCTCCTCCGCAGGAGAAAGGAGGGGGCGTGTCTGAAGCACGGTCACAGCGATTGGTCGCGCAGCTTCCCGCTCAGATCCTGCAGCTCTGCGATGAGTCGCTCCAGAGCGGCGAGGGCGTCCTGCAGCTCGCCGTGGATCTGACCTGTGGCCACGTCTGTGTGCATTTGCTGGAGAACAAAACAGATCAAATAAATGGCTGAAGGTCAAACGGTCGCCGACGTTATTAACCGACTCGTGAACAGTTGGAAATTATTTAGTACTACTCTGAATAAACAGAAGGCGCTGCTGAGTCATTTTTATTTTCCTGCACTTTGAAGGAACACTACTTTCTTGATATCTAGAGAATATTTTTAATAAACACTGTAGATAATCAGAATTAATTATTTGAAGGTAGATATTTTAGAACTGATCAAAGAATATTTTACATTGGAAAACAAGAAGCGGTCAGCGCTCTCTGCTGGACAAACCGTGGAACCGCAGCCGTTTCTAACTTGCCTCCAACAGAGAGGTTGTGCACCTCCGGAAAAGTCGCATTTATTTTATGTTTAAAAGCAAAAAAGAAGCAAAAAGGAATGAGCTCCTTCAAACGTTAAGGCACTGAACCTTTCGTTTTCTAGCCACCGGTGCTCACATTCCGGATTTCAGAATTTCCACGTGCTCTTCCTTTTAGATCCCTTCAGGGTGACATATTTTTAGACTGACCTGCACACGCAGCAGTTCAAGTGTTTTAAATCATGCTGAGGTTCAGAGAGCTCCTCTGGGCCGGGTTCCCTCTTGGCTGATTGTTTTTTACGATTCACCAAATCAGAAGTTCTCTTATAAAGTCATTTTATGTCCATGGTTTTTTTTCCTGGTTTTTTTTTGGGAGTATCACAGTAATGTAGTTCCAGTTACTGCATGTGCTCCCTGAAAGGAAATCCTCACGCTGATTGACCTGCCAGACGCGTCAGATGAGTCACCATGTCCACCATTTGTCTCCATGGACAGGTGGACACGGAGCCCGGCGTCAACCTGCAATCTGCCGTGACCAGCTGGACGCTGGGTTTGACCGTGTCCGGACCCCGCTGAGGGAACACCTCACAGTGAAAGCACAGAGCTCCCACATGGTTCATCTTCACGTTTGGATTTGTCCAGAACAAATCGGAGGAAACAGACTCAACCCTTTCTCTCTATTTCAGGAATAAATGCTCCCACATCCTCCGGGATGAATCGCTTCCCTCACACGAGGCGTTTGAAAGCTTTAAGATGACGGTGGGATGTGTGGTTGATGGAACTGAACCTTAGCTCTGGTGACCAAGCTGCGCAGGCTCAGGCGAGTGGAGGAGAGCATCTGAAGAGCTTCTGCTGGGTTCGTCTTCTTCTGGCTGCAGCCGAGGGTCACTGAGACAAGGGACCCATTGTTATTTCACAGTTTTAGGGAAATCAGTAAAGCAAAAGTAGAACGTGAAAATCCTTGGCTGCAAATGAAAAAGACTCTTACAGAAATTCTCAGAAAGGGGCTGTAACAGTTGTTATGAAGTGATTTATGCCACCAGGTTATGGTGCTACTACGACACTTCTCCATGTTTATGCTCCCACTAATCGGCTGTTCTGAGGCGCGTCCCTGCAGCGTCGCCCTGACACACGGAGGGATAACCCGCTGTTTCCTGTTTCCTCCCCCGTTTCTGCCTGTGCTCGGCTTCATCCATCCCTCGCTCTCTCCTCGATTGTTTGCGCACGGCGCCCACACCCATGGAGGGGTCAGTGAAGCTGAGGGCGGAGGTGGAGAAACTGACACATTTACATCGCTGTGGAATGTTCACGCCACACGCATACATTAAGACCGAACCTGCTGGGAGTCAGTTTCTACCTGGAGTCGACAATGATCCATTTTCATGCCACGGCTCTGAAGCCCAACATCATTTTGGACGTTCTGGCCTTTAAAGGACAGCTGTGGTGACAGAGTATTCCCCTCACAAGCCATGCTGCGTGTAAAACAACACCGCAGCCCTGGACAATACATCCCCCCATTAGATAACGCAGTTTTTATTCATACTTCCCAAAATACACTTTCCAGTTCCCCAAATGTCACGAGACCGACGGAGACGTGGGAAAGCGGTGCTGTAAACAACCCCCACTCAGAGGAATCCAGACCAATGGGAACAATGTTCATGTTGATACAGACAGGCCTGTCGAATGTGTCCCGACTGGCAGAGGAATGCATGCAGCCATTTGGAACTGTCGGCAACAGACGGCAGCGAAGAGCCGACGTCTCAAGCACGGTGGAAACCAGTGATTGGTCCTGATTGGGAGATGCGCTCAGTGTGTGGATGCAGGTCCTGCTCTCTCACCTTCGGCCATGTCTATGGCTCGTTTCATCACTTCCTTGAAGAGGCCCGGTTCTTTCTCCCAACCCCCAGCCTGGACCTCACAGCGATGAGCCTTGGACAGGAACTGCAGAGCCTGTGGAATCACAGTTACACGACATCAGTGCAGGCCAACGTGTGACCCCATAGCCAACATCGTCTCAGATTTCCTTTGGCTGCGGTGAAATGATCCTCTATTGGTTCTGCAGGACTCGGGTTATGATAGTGGTGTAGTTGCTGACCTTTTCGTTGTCCTCTGGTGCTGAGCCGCGGCCGCCCCCGTACAGTAGAGCGTACTGCCGCCACACCTCGGCGTCGCTGCTGTGGCGGGAACTGACCCGGCCCATGAGCTCCTTCAGTTTGGTCTGGTAGGTCGCTGCCTGGACGCCGTGGACGTCTGTCAGATTCTCCACCACCGATCTGACCAAGATCTGGAGGATCTGCCACACACAGAAACCATCAAGGCCCGATATGGACTGGCCCGTCGTGGGCTGGACTTCTTGAACAAATCTGACTCTTTAATTCCAATGATTTTATGGGAAGTGCCCGCGGCCGTCGGCCAGCCTCACGCTCTGCCTTCTTAAGCTCCATCCTGCAAACTGCCGTTCTGTCTCTGCCCCCAGCGTTTGCCTGCCGCAACCCTCATCTCCCCAATGAATCTTCCCTTTATCACTTGTGCCTGTGCACAACACACGACAGGTTCTGGGCGAACGACAACTAGGGTCTCCTGAAATCACACAATGTGAACTGACTGCAGCCTGTGACACCAACTCTCTCCATGTTCTCACTGACAGACTAACCTCCATCAACTCACCCTTGGATTGGATGAATCATAGCAGGAAGCCATTTCCAGTCAGGGCTCTGTCCTTGGGCCCCTTGTGTTTATCATCTACTTACTTCCTCTTGGCCATATCCCCGGTAAATCCAGCATTAATTTTTATTGCTATGCGGATGACACCCAGCTCTAACATTCAGTAGCGATCAAACCAAAGGGTGTGGGTGTCCTATCTGAAAGCAGCGTGGACGGAAAATCAAAGGTGTCACATGGCACTGGACTCAGAACAGCTGAGTGGCATACTGGGTCTGGTACCACCCACATGTGCTTAGATTGTTTTTGAGGCACAGGCTGCTTATCAAACTCAAGGTTTCTCATGACCTTGGCTGGAGACCGATAAATGTTTATGTTGGCTGGAGGGGATTCTTATCTTTGTGGATATGTCAGAGACGAGCAGAGATATGTTCTGTGATGTCATCTGGGGCGTGGGGCTAAAGTGGGTGTCGTCTGCGTAGCAGTGATATGGGAAGCCATGTTGGTGGACCCCCCCCCTAGGAACATTATTAGCACCTTTAATTGAGTTCCTGCTGAGATGTGCTATCGCCACCTTCCTCAGGTTCTGCACCTAATAAAGCGTCTGTCTGGATGGACACGCCACAGAGCGCGATAGAGCACGCCTTGCCAACACACACACACACGCTGATGTCATCATACAAATACCGGCCGCCTCTGATGTCAGTCCATTTCAAGTGAATTCTTTGATGCGTGTCCCTGTGCTGTCCTTCACCGGGGTGACTCACTCACAGTCAGAGCGTGAAAGAAGTGGAAAAGTAAAAACCTCTGAGGAAACAAAGGCCGACGACACAAACGCCTGAATGTGCGACAAAGCTCATTTTGATGACTTTTAGAACACAGCAGTGGACGGTATAAAAACGTCTCTCCTTGTGAGCGTACTGTGGTATTACTGCCGACACTGTGTGTGGTAGTGAAATACTTGTGGGGGCACAAAGCTGAACCATGAGACTCTCAGCTCCTTTGAATTCTATCAGCCAGTCAAAGCACTTTTGTCACCGGCCCCTCTACACATTCCATAAGAGAGCCCCCCCCCACAGGTCTGAGGGCTAAAAACAACCAGAGGGAAGTAGAATATGAAGCAGAGCTCTCATTTGATCTGCATCTGTTTATGTAAAACAACATCTGAAGGTGTGCGATGAAGGCTCATGAAAATAGACGGATAAAAATGGAACAGTCATTTCAGAGATCTACTTTCATGTTTTCACAGATCCGCTTCAGACGGAGAAGCAGAGAGCAAGTGGTGCATTTAATAAAATATCCTGTTGGGATAAAGCTGCACTGAGCCTGTGTATGAACCAACCCAACCCCTCCAGGACGTTTCTACCACAAGTGAATCCAAATGAGACTGAACAGTTATTCTCGACTGACGCTGATAACATGAGCTCACCAGTGAACACGTGGAGGCTTAGAATTACTTTCAGCAGCAAATTCAAAAGAGCCAGCGTGGAAATTGTCTCTCTGTCCTGATAAATAATCATTGCACTGAATTTCAATTGACATGAAATTTGCAAGGAACATTATCAGCAGTGCCGCGGATGAAGGAATACAACGAATTACAGAGTGTTTGTCTGCAGCAAGATGATGTCAAAGCTGCTTATTTTAGAAACTGGTGGCCCAACATAAACCCAGCAGATACAATTAAGGTATCTTTGCAATAATGAGGTTTGTTTGTAGAAATTAAAAATGTCCACCATAAACTGCGCCTATGACAGGGCCCCCGTTTCAGGGGGTTTGTATGAGTCACTTGGGGACAGGCCATAAATTCCACTGTCACATTGTTGGTCCTGCTCCAAATGAGACGCTGTCTCACTTGACAAAAATGTGCAATATTCGTGGGAGGGGGGGGGTGGTCGTCCAACTTGTGTTGTCAAAGCTAAAAGTCATTCACGTGACCATACTCCCAAACTATGAAACGTAGGAAATCCTTTTTTGGTAAAAGGAAACTGTGCCTTAAGGATGAATGAAGACGCCAGTGGAATTACATTACACATGCATTTGCTTTGTTAGAGGACTGAAAGCAGCAGGCAGGCGGAACACACTCTCAAGGTTTTTACTTGGAGCATTGGAGGCAGGCAGCTGCAAACTGGAAACGTTAGCATCACGTTAAAATTATGCCTGAGACAAAAATACGAGCAAAGTTAGTGTAAAATATTTATTGCAACAACCCTAAAAAGTTTCAAATTGAGTTTGGTTCTTCGGTTAAAGTCTGAGTGCATTAGAACGGAAAACATTCCACAAGGTTAGAAACGGACTTTTTCAAAGTTAATTGCTCAAAACTACGAGACTTAAATTATTATTACGGGGCTGAAGGGGAGAATTAATTCTCCAGAATACTCCACTGTCGGCTGTTTTTCCTTGTTTAGGCAGAGCTGATGGGTAATCTTTTAATTTTGCCTGTTGTGTAATTACTGAGACACCACTGAGGCTTTTCCCGCAGTTGTTCTAACGACTTTTGTGAGCGCACTGAAAAAAGTTTGCACAACTGGAAACTATTGGTTTCTTTGTTGGGCTTAACATATAATTAAAAGTGACCTATTTTGCCTCTGACAAAGCTGTGAGAGATGATCTAAACCAGCAGGAGAGCACGACTGATTTCATCCTTTTAAAATTCAAAGAACGATTATGCTAATTATTCTCTTCATAATTAAGAATTGAATTGTAATAGAAAGCAGCAAAAACTAATTTCACACATAAACAGAATTTAAGAATTCAAGAGCAGATTATGTGTTGGAGACTTTCTGAAAAGAGGCTTTTCACATTTAACTTTTTAAAACCAAGAAAGAAAGTATGAAGAAACACAGCAATTTATACACACACATGTATATTTTCACATGTACGTGGACTTTGTAGTTCAGCTCTTACTTCGATGTCCTTGTAGTTCTCCCTGAGGTCCATCAGACGGTGGTAGGCTTTGATGCTTTCTGCAAAGTCCCCGACGTCGGTGCTCACGGTGATGAAGTTCTCCCAGATCTGCCAGTGCTCGTAGTTACACTTCAGGGCTTCCTTCAGCGTGCGGAAGGCCTTGTCTCTGCCGGCGGGGACAGAAACCCGTTGTAAGAGGACACTTGGCAGTAAAAGGGAAGACTAGAGCGAGAGATGTAATGTTCCCATCGCAGGCGCGGGATGAACCGTAATGAGCGGTAATTGGGACGGGCTGATAGAAACAGATAGAATGCTGCTGCTGCTGCTGCTGCTTCAGCCACACACGCCTCTTCAGGTTTAAAAGTTTGAACCAGGTCTTAATAAAAGCGTTCCTACTTTGCTTTTCAATTTCAGGCCTGAAAGCACATGAGGCCTCAGAGACACTGAGGATTCACCCGACGCCGCCACGTCTGCTCAGCTGTGAGACCTGACGAGTCGAGCAGCATTTTAATTGGTTCTGCTTTCTTCATGGAGACAAACCTCAATCTACACACACACACACACACACACACACACTCCAGCTGCAAACAGCTGTGCACAACACTGTGACGCACTCGGACTCACTTCTTTTGGAGGCGGATGTACGCTGTGGAGAGGTTGCTCCAGGCTTCTGAGTTCTGACGAAGACGAGCAGGGGGAGGGATGTGGTCAGAAATCAGTTAAAGCAGAGCAGAGTATCAGTGGTGAAGAAAACTTTAAGCATCCACACAAAAATGCTTGGATTCTGTTTTTGTTCCTTGCTCTGAAAACGACTTCAGCTGCTCTCAGACATGAGGATGAAGGGAAGGAAAACGGGCCTGGACATGAGCCGCAGTTTGCTCTGCACGTTCACTTGTATTCTGTGTGTGTGTGTGTGTGTGCGTGTGCGCACTTACGTCTGGCTCCAGTCCCACACACCTCTGGAAGGCCCTGGCAGCTCCACCATAGTCCTCCACAGCGAAGTAGGCACAGCCGAGAGAAAACCACACCCCCAGCTGCACAAACACAAACGCAGCTGAGTGCAGGTGCTGAACCCATGCTGGTGAGGGTTGATGTGTTTCTGACGTCAGGAGAGGAAACAGATTGACACACAGACCAGACCATGTCAACCCTCTATGGGGTCAGCGTGCTAACAACCCAACGTAAGGCTGGCATCAGATAGAACACCTGGGGACCAAGGATGTGGTCTGATATCAAAGGAACACACACCCCAACAACAGTCATGGAAAAGAGGGCAGGAAGGAAGGGAAGGAAGGGAAGGGAGGAAGGAAGCAGGAAGCGGGAGGATGGAGTTGGGTTGCTTTCGCTCCAGTTTGATGAGTTTGGGACGCAGGTCTGCAGACCACTGGAGCTCACGTTCAGAGACCTCAGAGACCTGAGTGACTGGAAGCAAGCGCACGTACCTGCATGGCGTTGATCTTCAGCGACCGCTCGAAGCAGTCGGCGCACTGCTGGAACTCCTTGCTGCGGAGGTGCAGCAGGGCTTTGGATCGCATGGCTCTGGCGCTGCGCTTGCCCGACAGCTGCCAAGCACGATCGTAGTACTGGTGGTCCCTCAGGATGTCCCCCAGGAGACAATACAGACTGGGCGTCTCCTTCTTCTCCAGCTCCCTGCGGACGATCTCCTCGGCCTGGCGGGACGAAGGAGACAAAGAGGACAAAGACGGAAGTAACCTCGACACAGCACATAGATCATTGAACCACGAAGCAGCAGATACACTGGTGCCCTGTTCGCTGGACACTGAGCACAGATTCCATTAAGACTCACTGAACCTCAGCGAGAGGGCGAGAGCACAGATATAATGTGCACTGTGACATGGCTTCTTACTGGTCAGAATGTTTCATTTGCTCCACTGCTGTTTCTTCCTGTGTCTCCACACGTTCACTTCCTGTGTTCATGGCTGGCAGACACTCAACTGACCAAAATTCATTCTCCTTAGAGAAAAATGAATGAATGTGGATCTCCATCTTCTCCCTGAGTCTAAACGGCCCACAGGCGCGACAGAGCTGGGACTGGTTCATGCCCCACCCCCACAACTAGAGGGATAAGTGGTTCAACACGGTCCACAGGAGTTTAAAAAGTAGGTCTGATTGACATCCCACAGCACTGTGACTTGATTGGGATGTTCAGTGAGTCTCCATGAAAGGTGTGTGTGTGTGTGTGTGTGTGTGTGTGTGTGTGTACCTTGCCGTGCTGGCCCAGCCTCTCATAGCAGATGACGGCGTCCTCCCAGAGCTCCAGCTTTTCATACATGAGCAGAGCTGAGCTGGTGCAGCCCAGGTCGGTGAGCAGGCCGGCCAGCTGCTTCTGCAGGGACAGAGACCACAGAGGCTCACAGGTGACCGCTGTAGGAGAAAGACCTCCCTGCTGGTGGCATGAGCACATCCTCTGGGTGTCATGAACGACTGTAAACATTTTTATGTCGGTCCAGCCAATGTTTGCTGGGATATTTCAATCTGGCCCGACTAACCCTGCCGTCCCTGGAGCCACGTCACGAGAGAGACGTTTTTAGATTACCGTCAAAGCAAAGGACGCCTGAAGGTTAAAGAAATGGATCGTACAAAAATGGACGACATGGTTTAGAAAATGGGCTTGATGTGCAGTTACTGAACTCAAGTGTGTGTTTGCAACAAGAACAAAGATCCCCTCACTCCAAAGGTGTGAGGAATAAACGCACACACACACACACACATCTGTGGTAGTGAGGCCCCTCATCAGCCTAATGCAGCTCTACAACGAACCCTAACCCTAACCCCTCATCAGAACAGCAAACGTGAGGAGCATCACAGACGGTCCACAGCCCGGCCGTAAAACAGGCCGTCAGTGAATGTGGAGAATGGTTCTCCTGTGCGGAGCCGAGGCATCGCAACGCCGCCCACGTCCCGTCCCCAGGCGGCCGTAGCTGCTCCTCAGCTCTGCCTTTACTGCTGTTATCAGTTATTACATGGAGCCTGGGTGATGTCTGCTCCCCCTTCAATCTCTGGGATGCATCTAAATCTTTCTATTACTGCTGCTTCCATTTTATTCTACACAACGTGTCAGAACATCATCTGCCCTCAGAACAATGGCGGGCAGTGCACCAAACTCTAAGAGGAACATTTTGTTCCTGAGAGCAGGTCAGGATGAGACTGGATGTTCAAACAGTGAAACACTCCCAGAGCAGTTGATTCTAAGCGGAACGAAATGGTGTGATACCTGGACCGCCCACCTGGGCGGGGCTTGGCAGCAGTAGAAGATTTTGAGCCGCTCGGTCACAGGACACGTCTTGTCTTCAAAGTGGTCGACCAAGACCTGGGGGAGGAGACGGTGAGTGTCACAAGATGAACCGTGTTCCATTCAGCCTTCTGCCATCAAACATAGAATTCTCCCTCATCTAATTTGCAGTGAATAAAATGCTGACGCTCTGTACTCGTGACCTAAAGTAACCCCAGCCACATACGTTAAAATGATTCAATCCGTCCTCGTTAGTCCAGATCTGTGATGGATAAACATTATTTAAGATTCAAGGCTTTCACACGCAGGAGCTGTAATTAAAAAAAAAGGCTGAAAGGCTCATTATGTTTTGAATTATCTATCAACACATGGAGTGTTCAGTATTTATGATGTGATGGACAGAAATAGTCCTCTGCCGTCTGGATGGAGGAAAGAAGGATTTATTCAGTAAACATGCAGCATCGAAGAAATCTCTCCAACGACATAAAGTAGAACGAAGGAAATGACATTTAGTGCTCACACAACTTAACTCTCGGCATCAAGATGGAAAATATTTGGGGGGGAGAAAAATAAAGTTTTATTTCTTTCAGCCTTGATGCCAGATGTCAGAGTCTCCCAACTTCTCCAATTTTCATACTGTAAGTCCACATAGCTGCTTCCAAGGATGTTATAGATCAATTCATGGTTTTGTTTGCGCTCAGGGTTGTTTTGAAAAGAACAAGGTTACTCAGTGGAGCTCTGCTGCTCCGCGTTAGCGCACTCACGAGATTAGTCAGAGCATGTGACTTTAATGAAGCTGCAGAGTCAGACAGGACTCTGGGAATGTGTTGGGGAATCAAAGCAAGAGAGGTATTCAGTCAATGTCATCAAATAAAAAACAAACATCTGTTGACAAACACATGTTTTAGCCTCTGAATGAGGTTACGATTCTGCGTTTACCTGAGTCTGCATCATGGCTCTCTCCACACAACGCGTCCGGCCCTTTTCCAGCTTGCTCCTGAGGCAGAGGGCCGTGACTTCCACCGCCCAGAACTTGGGCTGGGACAGGAGACACTGCAGAGGACACGATGAAGCATCAAGTCAGTCGGGATGGAAACTAGAGGCTGCATCTACAGCACACTACAGTCGGATATTTGTGAAATAATAATAATAATAATAAACAAGAGGCCAGGCTCCAACTCCCCTAGAGGTGAGTAAACCTTGATTTGATAACTGGCTGTGTCCCCTCAAGCTGTATTCCAAACTGGACATTAAAAATCGTCAGCAGCGTGAGACGTCTCTGCTGATTTTAATTTCCTCTCTCCTGCTCCATGACTCCACATTTAAGTGTCGTCACAATGCGACGATGCATTATGAACTGGGATGGGATGACATGAGTCTGGACCTGGTCGTTCTCTGGAACGCTTCAGAGCATGAACGTTTGAGTAATACACAGTGTTGTTTACGTTTCCTTTCTCTTTGGAGATGGAATAAACCCCCAAGGGTTGCGGCAGAGATCTTGACGGCAGCGATCACGTGGGGCTGAGCCGTCGGCGAGTCAAGCAGCTCCCATAATTAAAAGCTATTACCGCCGCGGTGATAAACTGCTTGATGGTCGGGACGCAGCTTTAGATGAGCTGATGAGAGGGGGAGCTATTCATGGGATAAACAAGCAGGTAGCAACAACAACATCCCACAACTACACAGAATATCGATGACAACAGACCCACATTCCAAAGAGCCGCATGAAGACGCGTCACCTCGCTAGTGTAACTCAAAAACAAGTAGAAACGTAATTTGAAATGTAGCAGATTCTCCACGGAATGATGCACATTTCTTTTGTCATCCCCTGTTAATTGAATGTCATAGCCCTGGAACGTCAAACTCATGTGGAAGGTAGGTACAGCATAATGGCATCACCAAAGTCAGAGAGGATTCATCCTCTGGTGACTATGATCGGCCTGCAAAGGAAGCTCTCCCAGAGATTTCTGCTTCAGAAGCGGCTGACGGGTGACGTCTTCAGAGCTCCACTGCCAGAAACCCAAAAATCCTGTCGGCCCTGAGTCTTTGTTGTGCACATCCCAGCTGGAAGCACGTAGAGAATTGAGCCGAGTACGGCCATCAGCGTTGGGGAGTGATTGAGGAGACGGGAGAGTGTTTGACATGCGGAGCACACTGTGACTCAGTTTAGAGGAGACACAGTTTGTTTGGTAGCAGACGTGATGGCGTGAGGTATAATTTGCTTTGAGGTGCTGGGTATGGTGATCAAACCCGAGCAGACGTGAGCGGCATCCAGACCCTGAGACGCGGCGTCCTGTGGACTGGCTTACAATGTGCAGCTTGTCATGTTTTCAAAGTGAGAAAGTGGTTTAAGGATCGATGAGGACGGCTGGACATGTGACAACCATCTAACCAGCCTGCAGATTCCTGGATCTACATGTAGGCTGGGAAGATGCCTGCTCACGGGGCCAGCTGCTGGGTTCCTGTCGTGTGGCTTTTTAAAAAAACTCAACTGCAGCTGAAACCTGTTGGTGGGATAAACACAATCTGGGCATCTGAAAGACTCACATTAGTGAAGGCCTGAAGTTCCTCCTCCGTCAGTCTGTGGACAGGGTTGTTCCTCTGGAAGTCAGTGCTGCAACCACAGGACACACTTTGTGATCAGTTAATGCATCGATGGAAATATCCCATGAATACGAGTGAACAAGCCTAAAAGTTGACAAAGAGCGGAACATGCTTGAGCTGTGGATCACAGCTAAACCGACTCAACCTCATGTCAGATAGAAATAAGAGCGGCTGCACGTGGTCACTCTCAGAGCTGGAACCCTTCAAGGCCCTTTAAGCCTTCAGGCCAATTTGAATAAAAGGTGCCGTCACTAACGCGTGCAGCGCTGGCGATGAAGAGGCAATAAAACACGCTCTGGTCTGAACATCCCCAGGCAGCTCACATCCTCTCCCATCTTCACAACGAGTCCAGCGAGCTTATCTAAAGACCGAAGAGGAGCCAGATATTCATTTGTGACGTGCTCCTGGAGCCACATGCAGGTGTGCTGAACACGCCTCCTCCTCATCCATCATCCCCTGCTCCAATGACCTTCACTTGACCGCCTGGGCTCCAGCAGCCGTGCGGCAATTCATCACCGGCTCTGTGAAGCTAACTGTTGTTGCTTCCAGTGTCTTGTGCTCGACCACCACAACAAAGAAGCCCTTAGAGCGGGAACATCCCAGGAACGTGACCTCGTGAGCAGCTCCAGGTTCTCGGGGACAGTGGCGTACGCTGTGGCTTGACTGGACTTACCAGATGCCCAGGATGACGGCCTGCTCCTCGGCCCTGAGGTCAGGTACCTGGTACTGGTCTGGCTCGGCTAAATTGATCTGGTCCAGCACGGTGTCGTCACCCAGGAGGGAGTCCTGTCAGCAAACAACACACACACACACACACACACACACGGAGTCAGAGGTCGACACACAGGCAGCCACTGGAAACCACTGGAAAGCACTGGAAACCACTGGAAAGCACTGGAAAGCACCAACAATACGCTGGACTGAGGAATTCCTTTTTGGAACAACCTTTAAATAAGGACAGTTTATTCATTTTCTTCTAAAGAAGAGACAAGACCAGAGTCCTGACACATCTTCGCTCTGTTGTTATGCTCAGAAATGTTCCACCCTCTTTTCCTCTTTTCTTTTTCTCCCGTTTTGATTCTAAAGAACTTGGCTTGTTCACATGAAGCGTGAAGCAAGCGACAGTTGACATAATTCATGGCCAATTAAACAGTTTGGTGGTTTATTCACAAAACAAACGACCACATTTTTTCCTCCCCTGCATTTTTGGGTGAACTCCAAACGAAGGCTGGATTCTTAACTATGCTGATCGCCCTCTAGGAAGAGGTTACAACGGGTCAGATGAAGTGATAATGAAAGACACAGCAGACGCAGTTTGGAGAGAAGCTCTAACGTCTCTTATTTCCAATAAAAGGATATTTATTGGGAAGAGCTGGGATCGGTGTCTTGCACCAATCAGAAGACAGAAGACGGGAGGAGCCAGGGCTCCAAACCATTTCCAAAATATGAGACTGCAACTGTCTGCATTCAGAGTTTTAGGGCCGACCAATGAATGGCGCTCAGTCATTCCTCTGGTTGAACCCTGGCAAACGGGTCGATGCAAAGAGACCGGACTCCATCCAAGTCCTAGTCTGTGACAACGTGGTCTGGCACCAGCAACGAGGACTTTAGACCCACAGTGACAGGAATGGCCGTGACTGGCCTCTGATGAACCCTCTGCTTTCCTTCTATCCATCCTAGCCCCCCCCCTCCAGTAATGAGGGCATTAGTGGTCTGAGCCCAGTACAAACAACTGGAGCTGGGCCACGGCCATGAGATGGAGGCTGCATGGAAGCACTTTCTTCAGGCTCCTACCTTAGGCAGGCAGTCCTGAGATGAGGGCGTGGGACTGGCCTCGCCATCGATCTGTCCGGCCGTCGTGGAGACCTCGAGGACGAGCTGAGCCAGGTAGCTCTGCTGGAAGCGGGTCCGTTTACCCAGGGCACCTTGACAGAGGGAGCGCAGCCAGCGGTTACCTTGAATGCAGCCGTCGCCACGACGCCCCCCAGGAGCCGGTACCACCACGCACCTGTCAGGTTGATGGTCAGCCCCGAGAGCTCCTGTGCCCTGCTCACGTGCTCCTTGGCTGCCTGATACTCGTAGTAGGCCAGATTCAGGTAGACGCACTCCAGGTGGAACTGGACAGCCAGGTTTCTGTGCTCCGACAACACACACTGGAGTTGCAGCACTGAGGAAGAGGAGAGAGAGGAGGGAGGAAGGTTCTATTTCCTGGTCTGTGTAATTCCAATAAAAGACATTAATGCACGGAATAAACCTCCGACAGTATTTCCTGAAGGAGCATCAACCCAAGAGCTGAGGCCTGGAGGTGACGCGTGCCTCCCCTCCACTTGATCCGACCACACAGACACAGATTCCCCTGGCGAGCGCGGCAGGAGGAGAGCAGCGAGGAGGTGTATAATTCATGATCGGGAATCCTACACGTTCGCCCTCCTCCAACATTAATGAGGCCACAGCGCCCGGAGAGAAGCGCAGGGATTTGCATGCTACCTCTGCCACTCGCTGGTGGCTTCAGGAGCTGTTGGGCGGCAGGCGCCTGCGTTTGTTTACACCGGACCCAACAAAGCCAGCGTGATGCCAGCGTGATGCCGCCCCACTGCGCGGGTCTGGACGGCACGCCGCTGCTATGGAATCAGACGTGACGTGCACAGGTGTCGAGTCGGCTTAAACCTGGCTCAACCTGGCAGGTTTTAGTCAAACCAGCTTTGTTCACAGTACTGGGAGCCACATCTCATTACAGCATCAGACCTCATTGGATAGTCCCACCCACCAACTAGAATGGTTGCAACAACTCTGTGTATCTGTGGATCAGTGACGCTCTCGGTGGACCAGACTTGAACCAATGGGAGGGCAGAAACATGAGAGATGAGAACAGACACCAGTAAAAACCATAAGAAGCAGCAGCTGGACGTATGTAAACTACAATGAGCAGCTTTGGGCCAAAACACTCACACACAAAAGCTTCTCTAGATTCTCTCCCAATATGGAAGCGGTAACGATCAACGGACGCTGCCGAGAACAACACACACACACGTGTGATTGCGACTAGAAGAACACACCTCCTCTGAGGAGCCGCTCTGTATGCGTCTCACAGCAGCTCCTCGTAAACAACCGCCCGGCGATATGGATCGGCCTGTTTTGAAGCCAGAACATACTGCTGAGCCGTTACACGCTGTTAACCGCCGCACAACAGACTGCAGCCCAGTCAACACACCCACTGCCTTAAACAATAAAGTCAGGCTCCAGAGACGAGGGGGGAAAAAAAGCCAACAATTATTGAATATCCTGCAGCCGGAGGGGGATTAAATGCACAGAGTGAGGCAAAAACACTCTGAACTAATTAATCAAAGACCATTATTCTAATCGAATTAATTAAAGGAAACAATAGTTTGTGGGGAAAAGGCATTTCTCCAATGTTTCAGAGAGCCAGCGCTAATGTCTCCGAGCTCAGTTTGAAACTTCAGACAAACTCGCCGCCTTCAAACTAATGGAAGTTTGACTTCCTGGAACACTGCAACGTGCACAACACACTCGTCCATCCCACCGGTGAACATGGTCCTCTGCCCAGGACAGGACAGCTCGTGTAGGTGATAGAGGACGATGCCTGGGACACGTCACTCTGAGAGGGAACCATTTGGTTTAGAGTCTGTGGGAGGGAACGACTCTCGGACCAGAGCCGGGGACAGAACGGCACACGGGTGCGTTTCAGGACACGTTCAAACGCCGTCCAGACGTCCCTGTTGGAGACACTCACCTTTTCCCATGTTGCTCTGGGCCAGTGTGAGGAGCTGAGGAGAGCGAGCCTCCAGGATCTGCTGATGCAGGTTGATGTAGCGGAGGGTCCACCAGGGCAGCAGCTGCACACACACACACACACACACACACACACAGGTTAGGTCCTGAATGCCTCGTGAGTTCAGGTCTCGCCCCGATGCCTTAAAGTCATTCACATTCATGTCAGCCTTGAACGAAGAATAGTTTGTCATGTGTTGACACACATGAAGCATGACGGCCTCTGACGGGTAGCTGGGTAAGAATGTCATGAATTCAGCAGTATTTAGTTTGCGTGCTTGCGTCTCATCAAACAAGTGAACGAGTGTCCCATCACTTAAAGGGGACCATGTATGTTAGGACACGTGGACTGGACTCGAGCGGCTCTGCATCAACACAGGCCACTTAGCACGGAACTCAAACCAGCTCCAGTGTGCCTGGGAACGCGTTGTGTGCGGACACAGAGAGAAGTGATTTCCTCTGCCGCCGAGCCAAATAAAAGAGCCACAAATTGTCAATTTAGGGAAGACATGAAAACCGGCAGCTTGTTATTGTCCACATTCCTATTTTCTGTTCCGCTGTCTTCTCCGTCTTAAAACACATGTGCAGGTCTAATAAATGAAGTGCGGCTCTCAGAAACAAAACGCTAACAACAGGCCGATTGTTGCGTGCCGGCTCCAAGTGCTGACCACAAATAAAACACAGCCATCTCCTTTACTTTCCGCCTGGCACGGCAGCACGAAGCGACAGGGCTGCGTCCTGCAGCCATGCGCAGCGCCGGGCTGGAAGTGAACCGCGTGAAGAGCTTCTCCGTGTGTCAGGGAGGATCACGGTGCCTCGCTCCCGATGCGAGAGGACCCCGCTTGCACGGCGACACGGAGCTTTAATTGTCCGTCTCGCCGCATCAGTGCCCTCCAACGCACGCGTGCACTCTTAACGAGGCGTGTTCACACATGCGTGTGCATCCGCCGTGGCGGCGGGACACGCATATCTAGCACGTGTGTCCAATCCCACCTGCAGGCGCTGGCGAGGACGCCAATTCATTCCCACGTCCCTCATTAGCATTTAAAGAGCCAATTAATGCTAAATGACTTCACAGCAGGAAGAGGGGCCGATTGTGTTGTGATACGTGCGCTCACGCCCCAACAGGTGACGTGCGTCGATCGCTCTCTGCTTATTAACATGGAGGCTCACAGGAGGTGATTGGTTTTACGAGGGACAGTTCTCGTGAAGGATGAGGTCATTAAGGAAGCAACAAGCCTCCCAGCGCCCGGGCGGCTGCAGCAGCAGTGGGCGTGTCACGGGGAGAAGAGGTGCGTTCGCACAGATGCCCCTCGTGAGACTCGTGCACCGACCTGGCTCCACACGCTGGAGTGCACGAGGTTAATATACGTAGAGATGAGCTCGGCCCCGCCTCCTCACCCTCAGCAATGCAGCCGTGACAACCACTGAATTCACTTAGAACATGTGGAAATATTTTTCCGTGCCGCCTCTAAACGCCTCGTGAGCAGGTAACGGCGCTGAACGGTCGTTCATAATAATTCATGCTTCATTTGCCTTCCTCTGAACATAGGCCCGGCCTGTGATAAAGAACGTTCACAGAATAAACCTGATGTTACTAAGAGGACCCTGGAAAACATAATCACAATATTGAGGAAAAGAAATGTGATTATTAGATGATTTTCAGGCCGAGCGTGTCATGACCCAAATACTGGCCCAGCTCAGGATGCAGCCAGTCGTATGCAGCATCACCTTCGCTTTGGGCCGTTTTCACAAGTCAACTAAGCACCGTCATTTCGAGGAGTTGTTTTGATGGAAAAACGCTCCCATCGAGGCCTAATTAAACCATTAGTACTAAAAGTACTGCTGCAGAAAATGCTCGTACCTGGAGGCTCTCCATCTTGGACGAGCATTGGGTGAGAATGATGCGGGCCAGCAGGAGGAGGAGGGGGTTGGCCACCAGGGTGTACACCGACTCCCCATCCAGCAGCAGGCTGGAGTGGACCGAGTCCACCAGGGATTTGGGCTGCAAGAGAAAACAAGCTTTACGTCTGAATGAAGGAAGCTTCTAGCTTTTCTTAACGAGGGGCTTCCTACCTGAGAGGAGAGCAGGGCTGGGGGCAGCAGGTCACTGATACTGGTGGACACCGGAGGACCGGTCCAGTTACTCTGGGCGAACATGTGGAGGCAGGCGACGGCCACGGCCATCACCGTCAGCTCCCTGCAGCCGGAGGGACGAGACACTGGGCTTAAAGGACAGAAACTGGGACACGAGAGATGAGGACGTTTGCAGGTTTTCAGTTTGTCTCTGAGCCACAGCTCGGCTCCTCTGTGAGGGCGAGAAGATGAAGCCTGGTTTAGAAAAGAGGGAGAAGCGTTCAGACGTCGCCGCAGAGCAGGGAGGGAGCGTTTGAGCTCTCCTGATTAAAATTTAATAATTCATGACAGAAGAGAAGGAGAACACTGGAGAACAACTCCAACACAGCAGAGCTGAACGAGTGACTCCACCAACCAGGCGATCATTTGATGTCCCGCGTCATCACCTGTTCGTCTGGTCATCAGTGGGCCCATCAGCCAGGTACTGCAGGACCCGTCTCTCCAGGTAGGCGCTCACGTCCTCCCCCTCGATGCAGCTGCCATCGCCACGGAGCAGATGTTGGACCTGGGGGCTCAGCAGAACCGCCTCCAAGTCCCCGTCCATCAAGGACCCGAGCAGAGAACCTGCAGCAGGAACAGCAGACATGTCCATGTGACCCCCGCCTCGCACCCCAAGACAGCTGGGATTGGCTCCAGCCCCCCCCCAGTGACGGAATGAATGAATGAATGAATGAATGAATGAATCATAGCTCATAGTGATGAATCTGACTCTCTGACAAACACGATCATGAGAAATGTTCACACTTTCGTGAGAGGAGGTCGAGCAACATTTTGATGCTCCCCTCCGTCAAACCTCCGTCTCGTCTCTTTCCTTTTCTTCTGACAGTGATTCATTGACGGCACAATCTGTCCAAAACCCAACGCCGTTCTCTTTTTGGGGAGAACCCAGGGCTGCTGGTCATCGGAGGACGCGGGTGCAGGTCTCCAAACGTGAGACAATGATTCCTGAGGGGATGAACGGGTGAAGTGGCCGATCCATGCATCCACAGGGTCTGAGCTGGCTCACAGGGGGACAGAGTTCTGGCCCAGTCGGGCACATCTTCGGATAAGTCACATGATCCCTTAATGTTCCCTCGGCTATAATAAGTAACGGCTGTGCAAATGGTGTTGTAAAGGAGCCGTGGAGATATTCATCTCACTGCTGATCTAATGAAACCCAGGGGCTGCCGTAATAGCACGGAGAGGAGGAGGAGGAGGAGGAGGAGGAGGAGGGGGGGGGGCTCTGGCTTTATGAGGGAGAAAATCAAAACCTGAGCTATGGCCACATATCTAATGGCATTTCAGCTACCCTTCAGGCCCGCCCAGGAAATGGCAGCAATTATGAAAAACAAGGCAGAGGCCCTCAAATGAGTCCATAATTCATAAAGGCTCAGCCGACGCGTTGCAGTTAATAAGGCGGCGCTGGATAGAACCGGCCGACAGGGATCCAGGATGAAGGATCAGGGCCGTCTCAGACAGGTCATCTCTTCAGAGGAGAACCCAGAGCCGGGGGTCACACCGCAGTGCGCCTCCATCGCTTTCATTAGTCCGGCTTTAATTTGTCGTTTGACTGACCAGCGATCACCATCATCAGAAGCTTTTCCTCGCTCCCCAAAAACACAGTTCTGGGAAGAAGCAAAAGGTCGGCAGCTTGGTTCAGGAGGGATGACGCCGATGAGTCGTGATGCTCCGGTTGCCGGGGAACGGAGAAACAGTAAAGAAGTGATTTGATGAGCTGCACACAGCTGATTACTTTAAAAGACAAAGTGAGGAGGATGAGATGGAGAGGCTGCAGTCAGAGGATGCCTCCCTCCTCCTGGGGTCACATGACGGCAGCAGAAAGACACCGTACGTCCTCACTGATCAACTCCAGGAAATAAACATGGGCCGAAGTCTGAAAGGCCAAACAGTCTCCTCTCCTGTCCCCTACTCCTGGGGATACGTCTCCAGGTCAGGGACAGAAATGTCAACAATATCGCCGAGCTTTCTCTCTTGGTTTTTCAGACCTAATGCAGCATTTCACACATGATAATTAGCGTGAGTGAGTTACGGTATATCTACATGGGGGGGGCTCTCTGGGTAGACCACCAGTGGACCGACTATAACCCTAAAAGTCTCCCACAGCTGCAGTCTGCAGCTTCACCGCTAGGTGTCGCTCTGTTCTGCTCACCGAGCCTTTAATGGAGGTCAGCGGAGTGTGTATCCTGGAGGAGAACCACCGGAGGAGACCCAGAGACTGTCACTGAGACCTCCTCACACATGGAGCCAGCAGGAGAAGCTCCGGAGCTCTCAGAGCCGCTGTAGCGTCTCCTCCATGTCCCGCGACATGCTAACGCTAGCCCGGTGCTAACAGAGGAGCAGCCCAGCCTCCGCTGACGTCTCCCAGTACACGTCTGTGTGTCTCCGAGCCACAGCACCGGGGCCGGGGAGCGGCTGTCAGCCACGGCTCCGGCTCCGCGGAGCTCCGTGGAGCTCAGTGTCCGCCCCCGGGCTCGCGGCTGATGTTGGCGAGGCTTCCAGTGGCTGTTTCCTTTCGATTCGCTCACCCTGGCGCACTGGTGTGTGCGCCGAATGTCGGAGCCGCTCACGACATTTCCAACTCTCCATGAACCGTTGATTCATTGGCGCTCCTCTGGCCACAATACGCGCGGCGACTAAAATACACCGAAGTCCTAACGGAGTCTGGCAGGACGGGGCACACGCGGGGGAAACACCACATGCAGCGGGTTCACAGATGAATGAAAACGTCGTGTCACTTTTCCTTTTCGTTGTCAGATGAATCCGTTCCGTAAAAACGATTTCTAACAGGCTAGTCCGACCAGTCGGACCATGAGCCTGGCCGGAACCCAGACCGCTGCTCACCTGCAGTCCCGGGAACTCTCTGCCTCCATCCCGTCTCCTCGCTGGCTGTCAGAAAGCCCCGGAGCACGGGCACCTCCACGTCCAGCGGCATCACCTGCGACCAACCCCGACTCCTGCCCTGCCCTGTCCGCTCCGGTCTGGTCCGCTCCGGTCCGGTCCGGTCCGCGCTGCTGTCCTGTCCGGGCTCG
The DNA here is from genome assembly GCA_016785235.1 of Pseudorhombus dupliciocellatus. NCBI lineage: Eukaryota > Metazoa > Chordata > Actinopteri > Pleuronectiformes > Paralichthyidae > Pseudorhombus > Pseudorhombus dupliciocellatus. The sequence goes on from JAFBJW010000102.1 coordinate 804,391, forward strand.
GCTCGGTTCCGGCTCCTCGCTGCGGTCGGTCGGTCGGTCGCTGTGACAAGTCGGCGTTTCTCAGCGTCACACGGAATGTTTATTTCCACCCATGTGGCGCAAGTGGCATCAGTGAGCAGCCATGACAGATGCGCAGTGCATTGTGGGAAGAGTGATCGTGCCGGGACGCAGCGCAGGAAGAGCCGGAGTTAACACGGGAGCCTTCCTGTTCCCATCACATCCCGTGTCTCTGCTCCCGGCACAGACCCGGTCGGCGACTGGAGCCGGATATTATCCGCTATTATTAGCCTTTGAGCTAATGCTAACCCAACCACAGTGGCGACAGACGTGTGGAACTACAGGCTACAAGGTTTGACACAATAATAATAAAAATAGCAAACAAATGAAGAACAACAGAACCAGAAATGTCAACTTTTTAATTTTAAACTTAAACAGTGGCGTGACCCTTCATTCAAAGACAAATGTCAACAGAGATCCAGAACAACTCATCAGGACAAGGGTTGACTCTGGAAAAGATTCACTCAAGCTTCACCTCGTATTTGTTCCCCTGAGAGGACGCAGACGTCTGTGACTGGTCCTTAGCAGCCTGAGATCAGCATTAACCATCGGACATAAAGAAACTTTTTCTACATTTATTTATCACTCCTAATATGTCAGCATCCTGGAAGGACCGGCCCCCGTCCCCGGGGACCACTGCTGCCTCCTCCAGGGGCGGAAACCAGGGGGGCCCCAAGGGGACAAGAGGATGATGCATGGACGGATCTTGGAGGAGCTCCAGGACCTCGGGGTTGTCACGGTGCCACCGCCTGTTCATCCCAGGGACCAGGGGAAATAAGCGGATGAGCACCGACGTCCTCTTGTCCCACCACTGAAAGAAGGCCCCCTCCTCACCCCACCAGCCTTTGGTATCGTGCACCTGTGATTTGGCCTGTGGAGCAGGAGTGTGTTACACAGACATTATTAATTCATCCAGCCCACCGACACGGTGCACGATGACTTCACTGTAGAAGAGCCTGTTCTTAAGTGAACAACTGATTGCTCGTTATATTTCAGAGTGGTGGTCGGAGGAGGCACCTGCCCCCCCCCAGTGGACGTCCCCTCGGTGCCGTAATTCTCTTTAAATCTATGAGCTCAGCAGCATTAACCTTCTTTTTATGAGAAGCACATTGAATAATGGATGAATCCTCCTCGAAAGGCCTCCGTGGCCTCCCACGCCACGCCACGGGTTTCACATACAATCTGTGCCATGAGCCCCGCCTTCAACGCTGTGTCTCATGGAACCGCCGAATTGAAGCAGCGCTGCTCTGATCTCACTGTCCCCTGATATATGTTTACAATAAAACTACATCACAAAAGGTTCAGAGTAGTTTTGATCACGATCCTGTTTCCAGGAATTTCTCAATATCCAATTACTTTTTATTTATAAATTTAGCAGTTACAAACTACTGCTGTGCACATCGTCAACAAAAAACCAGATGAGAATATTGGTCACTGTTGGCATCTCAATGCTAACATTTTGCCCTAATGTCTTCATAAATAGAGGCCTTCAGTGGGGTTGAAATTAAAACTTTTAAAACTAACTCATCTCTACAGGTCCAGGGAAATAAACAGACGATTATAACAATAAGTCATTCATTCGTAAAATCTCAAGGATCAATTGTAAAAGGAGAGAAATGAAATGACTCCACAATTCTCAGATTCTCAGGTGAGAGCGCAGACTTCCTGTTTCCCGCAGAAAGAAGCATTGGCACAATCCGTCAGTACTTTCAAGCTCCATTTAATGTCCTAGCAAAAGGAGTATGTGACTGTTCTAAGGAGTGAGCAAAATAGAAAGTGCATTTTTGTTCACTGGAATTCAACGTAATAAAAAAAAAAGATTAAAGCAGTTTTTATGTCAGACGGAGCAGAATCATTAATTTTGTAGAAATAGCAAAGTAATCAGTAAAAGGTACTCTGTCGGAGTATTTGGTGGTATGGTGTAGATCAAAGGCACATCACAGCTTTGTATCTCACTGGGGATTGTTGCACACGCACAGAAACACACACTTACACATGCACAAGCCTTCAAAACACGTTTCCCATGTGGCTCTGACACAGTCTCGTGATCTACAGTCGCGTAAATGGAAAACAGTCATGGAGAAGTTCCGGGAGGCAACAAATGTTTGTCCCGAGCATTTTTAATTTGGGGCCCGACAACGGGGGAACACAACGTTAAGAACGTCCACGTCAGCCTTGATTCAAGTGGATGTGATCCTGGAGGAAATCAAACGAAGCGGTGGATGAGCGGAGCGGCGTCGAGCTCAGATTCTATTTCTTGTTTTCTTTTTCGCGCTCACTTTTTTTTTTTTTTTTTAATTTAATAGTTTCCTTCAAGAATGAACAGTCTATCCTTGGTTATAACTGTTGTCATTCTAACAGTCCAAAAAAAAAAAGAAGGAAATGAACATTCAATAAACATTCTTCTCTAAAGGTAGTTTCCCTTATATAATCTGTAATTTTCCTCTTCCATATGTATACATAAACAAGTTTAATAACATACCAATCAGTGGTTATTTCACAATTGGAAAAAAGCACAAAATGTTTACACTCTTTTACAGGTAAATAAAAGTTTTTGTCGACTGTTTTCCAATATGGGTGGAGCATAGTTCACCGCGTTGTCTTCTGTTCGCCCACGTCCCCTCGCTCTGCACTTTTCCGCCATTAGATCTTTACATACAAATATTGACAAAGTGGTGGCTTGTGCTCTGAAGCCATCGAGTCTTTTTCGGGAGAAATAATTATAAGGAGGAGCGGGGAGGGGTCGGAGATGCTGGGAGAGGGGGGGGATGGGAAGGGAGGAGGGGGGGAGAGGGGGGGGGATGGGAAGGGAGGAGGGGTCGGGGGAGGGGGCGGGCTCATAGCTGGCCCTCGCTGCAGTGGCTGTCCTGGCTGCTGCCGGGCTTCTCGGCGTCCTGACCGGGCAGCTCTTTGAGGATGAGGGCGGCGCTCTTCTCCGAGAACTCGTCGCCGTCGGGCTCCAGGCCGTCGGGGCAGGGCAGCTTCAGGAACTCCTCTCTGAGCTGGGCCGTGTGTCTCTGCAGACGAACACACACACACACACGGTCAGACCTAACGCACAGGACAACGTTTCCACAGGTGATGTGTTCACAGAATGAACGATTCATTCATTCATCTTCAACCACCTGTCCATCACTGGGTGGCGGGGGGCTGCAGCCAATCCCAGCTGTCACTGGGCGAGGGGCGGGGTTCACCCTGGACTAGTTTCCTTTACATTCACTGGCCAGTGGGGATAAATTCATCAGTTCACTGTGTGCACTGTGTTATCAAAGCATCACGGTTAATGATTATTCTGAATTAGGATTTGGATGCTTACAGGGAACCTCTGCTGGCAAAGAGAAGACGTTTGTTTACTCTGAAACTCTGGAGCTAAATGACGAGTGCGCTCTGCTCCGGCCTCTGCTCGGTGGAAGTAAATTGTCTTTACAGCGGGGCTGAGCTGGAGTTATTTATTGCCGGAGGGAGAAGAGAGGAGAGCGGCCCGCAGCGTGTGGGTGATACTTATTGTGTCTGAGTGTGCGTATCGCTGCACGTTATGAGCTCCTCAGTGTCTCGGGGGCGAGCTGGCTGAGGATGTGAATTAAGGTGCCGGCCTGGTGCGGGGCCCACTGGCCCCTGCAGCTAATTCACAGTTTATTAGCAAGACACCAGAGCTCAGACACAAAGTGTGATTACGTGTGCACGAAAACAGGAAGTGGAACAGCTTGGAACGAAAAGGATCAAATTCCATCGTTCAGTGTTTCAACCTGATTTGTCTTTGCCTCCTTATAGTATATGTGTCCTGCATTCTTGACTATTTTATTCTATTCTGTATTGATGATGCTGGAGATGTTCTAATTGTCTAATCTAATGAAAAAGATGAAAAGTGACGTGATGTGTCAGTGGGATCGGAGTTACAGAGGAGTCCATGAGGCCGTACCTTTAGCGCAGCAGCATGGTGGGACATGGTGCGGCCGACCCTCTTGTCGCTGCTGTACTGCTGGATGTCAGCGATCCACTCCTCACACTGAGACATGATCTCTGTTCGCTTCAGGTAGAAATGTTTGTGGATCACCTGCCAACACACGGCATCACAGGGGTCAGAAAATGCACATATTTCCAAACACGTCCATTCTATTCTCCATCATGTGACGCCATCAGAGACTTCAGTGAACCAGCTACTTTTCATCACACGGTATAAATGAGGTTACAATGACATCAGGAAGAAAGCAGCTTTGAATACGTGCAGGGTTTTCCATCAGCTTTCATTTCCTTCGTATTTTGAAATAGTCACTATGAGCCAGACGTGAATACAAAGCGACACTGTGCAATGAATGAACAATTGAATCTGCTCATGTTAAGCTGTGAGGAGGAGCTGTGTGGTGTCTGACCCAACAGGTGCGCTCGTGTCTTTCATCAGTGTCACTCTCCACTGCCTCTCCGCTCCATCTCATAAAGCACACGACACAAACAGCAGCCCAACTCGTCTCCTCCCTTTAGAGCCGTTAAAAGACCCAACTTCTCCCTCCACATCTCCATCGCTAATGAGCCGTTTCTTCTTCAAATGACATCATTTGGACAATAATCTGCTTAATGGATGACGTCTATCATCCACGCCCCCGTCCCCTGCTCTCCGCCCCTCCAGTCGACGTCCTAGCAACAGTCGCCAGGGCAGAGTCATCAGTATGCTGGGAGCTGTGGTGGATGCGTCTGTGGCTGCAGCTCTGCTGGTGGAAGGAGTGAATTAGTTATTATGGGGCTGCTGATTTGCTGCTTACCAGGAGGAGAGGCAAAGAGGCCACAAGGGGTCCTGGGGGGGGGTGCTTTTTAATATCTCCCTTCCTTCTACACTCTGTCTTCATCCCATCCTCCACACTGCTTCCCATATCTTCGCCTATCTATTGTCCATCCCAACCAATCCCCCAACTCCCTCAGCTGTCTCAGGCAGATCCAGGGGAGGTGGACGGCCGTCCCCAGAGCAGGGGGAGTGTCTCAAGGTTGCAGGTCTGTGGTAAACACGGTGCGATCGGCCGCTGCTGAGGATTTCTTCAGGATTCAAGACACAAACGACCCATCACGAGTTCAAGACCAGACGGAGGCACACGCCTGACATTATGCACAGACATGTTTGAGACACGGTGGCTGAAGCGGCGCGTTCTCCCTGGGGCGCCGTGTGGTAACGCAGCAGTCCTTTGGCTTCTGGCCATTGATCACGGCGCGGAAGGAGGCTCTGTATGCAAACCCAATCTGATCGTGAAGCATATGTTAAGATGAGCTGACAAATGACCTTTGAGGGAATACATGTCCTTATGCACGTACACACAGGTACGTATAGCGCTGCACACAGACACGCTGAGCTCGTGTGTGCAGTCGCACTGATGAAAAGCCCAGGCTGCCAGATAGACTCATTGACCTTTGAAGTAATGCCGTCCACTCATTATTCCGCAGGGCAGCCGAGGGGGCCTGGGCCCAGCTTAAGAATGGATGTGGGGAAACGCACGGCCTGTGCAGGGTCAAGGGCGAGAGCCAATCATGCGGCCATTAAAAAGTTCCTTATTCCCCATTTTTTGTATTCCAACAGTAGAGTATCAAGGCCCCGGGAAGCTGCGGCACTAACCCTGACCACAGCTCTGACCCACGCCGACGCAGGAATACATGTTTCTAGCTCTGATGTCCAAAGCAAAACTGGAAAAGCAGCTGCAGTACGACACCAGTTTTTACCATAAGATCCAACTGAAACACATCTGTCATGGCCAGGTGACCTCTGAGGGAATACAGATAGGGACTTGTGGACTGGAAGGTCACTGGTTCGCTTCCCAGACAGACACGTTCCATGTGTGGAATGGTTTCTCGACAGACTTTGGGTCTAAATACCAACCAGTCATGGTTTTGATGTCTGAGTTTATTTTCTGACCACGGCTACAGCTCAACATCGTCTCATTTCTACCAGCAGGCAGAATGTGATAATGCCATGTGACAGGCTCACACACCAGTGTGACAACATGAACACACTTCAGTCACCACCAGTGTGGGCCGTGCTGACTGAGTGCAAAATGAAAAGCCAACACCCGGAACAGGCTGCTTGGTTCCGTCAACGCGGAGAAGCCTCTGTGAAACCCAATCAATAATGCAGCGATACAAACGACACAATGGAACAGTCCGTCAGGGACAGCGTCCTCCCACTTTGTGACGTGTGTGAGAGCGCTACCATGTGAAGCATGAGAGAGAGAGAGAGAGAGAGGGGGAACGTGAGCATGCTAAGCAGCACATCTCTGTGAAAGGTTCATCAAGTGCAGCTCTGGAGCCGCACGACGACAGCCTCCACACGTCAGCACAAGAATATATAGAGGTGGATCCAGCCTCAGGTGTGACAGGCATATACACCCCCCCCCTTGCAGCTATTAATCAAATGGTCCGGTCCACGACATTGACCTCCACCCTATCGCACTAAACCGTATGGAGGACAGAGTTGGAGGCATTTGCCTGAGATGATGGGGGGCCAGTTAGCTATATACGTACAGGATGAGAGCCAGGGCCAACCTGAGGGACCAGGAGTCAAATCACGGGACTCAGTCCACTGACAGTGTACAAGTCAAACGTTTGTCTAACCCTTCAATGAAATTAATCACAATGTAAAGGGGACCCAAGGTGGTACGTTCCAGCAGGTGGTTCAGCAGCTCTTAATATTCATAACATCTATAAATATCTGTCTTCAAGTCACCTCACCCTCACACCCAGGATTTAGCAAGAAATCTAGCAGTTACTAGCAGCACAGCAGATTTCACTTGGCGCGGAGATGATGAACTCTAGGAGCGAGTGGAGACTCTGGAGCCAGACTGCACCGTCTCTGGAACAAACACTTGAACACGATGATGCAGCAAAACGACACAGAGGGAGTCGTGGTCGTGGAGCAAATGAAGATCAGTGCAGCAGCCAGTGTCACGAGCAACATTTGGATGTTTGATTACAAACGACTGGTGACTCAAGTCATCTGTATTTGGAGACACGCAGCACAGGAAACGAGACTCAGCAAAGTCATGGAGGCATTCATAGCATAACATCAATGTGTAGTGGTTAATATCAGCCAGTTACAAGATTAAAGTGATTACTGTGTTGTTATTTCTACTGAATCATTCATTATCATCATTCTATAAAAGCCCAGTACTGGACAATATTTGTTTAAAAAATGTTGAGGCTGATTCAATTATTGTCACCCCAAATATAAAAGTCATATAATAATTGTGGTTTAGATCTCACACACACACGCACGCACGCACGCACACACACGCACGCACGCACACACACACACACACACACACACACACACACACACACACACACACA